>JAVJIF010031840.1:0-187276 GCA_038442645.1 Agave tequilana | reverse complement strand
TGGATCAATATAATGTAAAATAAGCAGAAGCATTGAAAAATTAAAAAACATGCAATGGTCGCAGACTTAATACAATATAACAACTGCGTCACAGTCGCAGTCACTAGTCGCACTCATAGAATAAAAATATTTTTATTGCGACCTAATACAATATAATTTCAATTTTATATGACAACTGCGACACAGTCGCAGTCACTAGTCGCAGTCATTGTATAACAAACTTCTTTATATAACGTCTGCGACCCTAGTCGCATTCTATCGTACAACATGCGACCTCCTTCAGTACTGCGACCAAAGTCGCAATCTTCTTTCCCATGCCTTATGTAAAAGATTTTTAATATGCGACTAGGGTGGATTAGCCATGCGACCCTGAGATCAATTCGCGTATATCAAATCTTATAAAAATTATTATATTAATTACACTGAATTAAATGAAGTAATAATATTCTTTCTACCGTGATACAACAACAGTCTAGAAAAAAGAGATGCACTAATGTTAATCTCGAGAAAGGAAAGATGTGCACCATACGTAATCTAAAGATAGGCAAACAATTCTATAAAAAGTTAATTTCTACTTCAAGCATTAAACCTTTGCAAAAAGAAACTCTTCGGATTCACCCGCAATAAACCTTCAATTAAATATATTAATTTTTTTTACCACTTCCTACCATACTAAACCCTCACCTGTAACAATTATTATTACTATTCATGTTCTTCCACAATATTGACCTTTATATAATGCTTGTAACTAATATATTATCTCATACCTGAAAACTATATTTTTTGTTCTTCCTTTTCAATTTGATTTCAAAAACTTCAAAAAAAACAATTCATTCTTCAATCATGTCTTCCCCATCTTCTTCCTCTGAACACTTAGATTTCAACTTCAATCGTTCCCACACGGTCTTTGTCTTCAGGATATTCTAGTGAATCTGATACCAGTCTGGACTTCACTCCTTTTGACTATCTCACTACATCAAATAATGTATTAACTGATCCTCCTATTCATATGATAATGAAGTTTTATGTGGGTTAGTGACGAAGACATTATTCCTCTGCCACTTGACGGAGACATGCTTGATGAAAGCATGTCCTCTGATGCTGTAGGCTCGCTTCCTATCAACGGGTCAGACGAGAGCTTGATAGAGACGATCCATTCTGAGAGTTCATCGTGTGAAACAAAAAACCTCAAAAACAGGAAGATGATAAGGAAATAAGTGATGAAGAGGAAGAGCAGGAAGAATGAAGACGATGAATCTGCTTATGATGGGGATAATGACGAGGATTAGGATTTCCTGATCTTCTGATATTCAATTGTATTTTGTCTTCTTTTAAAAGCTTTAATTCTATTTTTTTATAAGGTCTCTTTTCTCACTATATTAACTTATAAGCTCTTTTAATTATATATCCAAACTGCGACTGCTGCTCTTAAACACTGCGACCATAGTCGCACTCTACTACGGATGCAATTTATGGTCACAGTTAATCATTTATCAGTTCCCAATGCGAATATGGTCGCAATAATGTACTGTTTTGGAGTCAAAGTAATTTAAAGTTATAGTGTATTAACTTTTTAAACTGTTTTGGATAACTGAACAGTCACCTAGGAAGTATACACAATTTTGGGAAAAGGTAGAAAATAAGTTTGGAGATATTCACGTGGTTTGAGAGCTTAAACCCTTTGGAATTCCAGGATTAAAAAAAATATCAAACGGTCATCAGCAAAGGATTACAAACATACTAAATATTTTTGCTCAAACTCGTTACTCTCACTGTTCGGTCAATAGACTCAAAAAAATGTCTTCTCCACCGTCTTCATCGGAAAGAAGCCAATCATCTAATGATGATTGGATGTATAGTTCTGAACCGATGCCTCGCTACGGGTCAGAATCTGAGCTTGATACAGACGACCCGTTCTGGGACTTCATTGGTGAACAAAATACAAACATGAAGAGGAAGAAAGCGAAGAGGAGACTGTCGCTGAAGAGGAGGAAGAGACGAAAAGCGATACAGAAGACGAAAGCATGACTCTTGACGACGATCTGATTACGATGGTGATGACGAGGATTAGAAGTTTAAAAAATGTATTTTGTATTTTTTTAAATATATATAAATCTGTTTTCTAAAGTTAATTGTGTGAATTACATTTTTTTACTACTATGTCTTGGTTGAAATGCTGTACAATTGTTACAAACCTCATTTTAAATATTTTACGCTAAACGAATATACTGCGACCATGGACGCAGTTAATAATTATATTACTTCACCCGTATAAATTTTAAAGTGAGAGGTTGCGACTTTGGTCGCAGTTGCAGGACGCAGACTTAATAAATAAACTGCGACCTTGGTCGCAGTTGCTGGTCTTTAGTCTTAATCAACAACACTGCTACCTTGGTCGCAGTTGCTAACCGTAGTCTTAATAAAATACAATGCGACCTTGGTCGCAGTTGCTGGTTTTTGGACTTAATAAAATACACTGCGACCTTGGTCGCATTCGCTGGTCTTTATTTTTAATCAACAACAACAGTGCGACCTTGGTCGCAGTTGCTGGCCGCAGTCTTAAAAAAAATAATCTGCGACCTTCGTCGCAGCTGCTGGTCTTTAGTCTTAATCAACAACAACACTGCGACGAGGTGACACGTCACCGCAGAAGTTGCTTAGTCGCAGTCTTTGGTCGCAGTGTCGACCCTGGTCGCAGTTGTTTCTGTTTGCAATATAGTCTTATGCGACCTTGGTCGCAGTGTCGTCTCTGGTCCAAGTTGTTTTGTTTGCAATGCATGACTGCGACCAACGTCGTAGTTTATTAAAAAACAAATATGATTTTTATTTATGTCCAGACATTTATCTCCAGGCATGTGAAAATGATACAAAACGCTCTCTTATACAATAAGATTGAGTGTTACAATACGACAGTACAAAGAAGACTAAACATCAAAAGACTCTCTCTTATACAATAAGATTGAGTGTTACAATACAGCAGTACAAAGAAGACTAAATATCAAAAGAGCCCTTGTTGACTAAGAGCAGTGGTGTTATTGAGGTCTGGTGGCAGCAGAATCTCCGATTCCACCTGACCCTCCAAAGTGGCGGGATACGATCCTTCGTTGATGAACATCTCTTCCACCAGAAGGTGATCCAGTGAACATGGAATTTTCTCGATGTCACTTCTGGGGTAAGAGAGGAGGTTTTAAGACCTCACAGGGTATGCTACCCACCACTATATCCACCACATCCCCGCCGCCATACCCACTCTGACCATCCCTTGCCAGCAAGCTTGACTGGTGCATCAAGTCCGAGGAGATCTTGGTGAGGGTTAAGTCCTCGTCAGGGATCATGACTTCTTCCCTTGTAAACGACGAGGACCATGACTTCTTCCTTGTGGACGATGAGGTCTATGACTTCTTCCCTTGTGGACGAACATCGATCAAGTTCGTCCATAGGGTCATCTTCATCCATGGAGGCAGGCCCCTGTTAGAGACTCTGAAGAAGGAGGAAATTCTCAGAGCAATTGCTCTTGAAAGAAAACAGTCTAATTATGGGCTGTTAAAGGGAGAGGGTGAGCCCTATTTATAGGCAGCCCATAATAACCATAATTAATGGTTCATTAATCAGAACCGTCGGCTTTAATGGTCTCCAACCGCCAGCGCCGGTTTGGCATTAAAAGACATTAACGCCTAAACACAATGAAGAGCCGACGCGTAGACAACGTAGACTTGACGTTTAAAGATCTCATAAAATCTTTATGACAGGCCGCGTCTCTCGGAGTGACTCCAAGTCGCGTCCCCTCAGCAAACTTTTCATTTTTCATTTAGATTCAAAAAATGACTTAATCCAAAACAACACTTAATAAAACAACACTGCGACCTTGGTCGCTATGCATGTTAATATAAAGGAAACACTTACTTAACGTACTGCGACCAAAGTCGCAGTCCATGCAATGCAACCCTAGATTGCAGTTGCTGGCCATCTTTATCAATAACAACACTGCGACCTTGGTCGCAATTAACCATGTACACTGCGACCAAAGTCTCTGACTTCGCAGTTTAAATGTACACAGCGACCAAAGTCTCTGACTAAGGTCGCAGTTTAAATTAAACTATAAAGTAGAATTTTATCGCAGGCTGAAAAAATTGATCTGAAAAGATTTTATATTTTGAGAAAAATTTTATCGCAGGCTGAAAAGTAGAAACTAGATCTTTCATAAAAGAGGTAAGGAAATAGGGCGAAAAGTAATTTATATACAATAACCTAAATCCTATAAAGAGCAGCAAAAAAAAGAGGGAAAAATAATAATAAACAATAAGGAAAGTTATCGAAAAGGGGGTATTTGGTAATTTAACTTCTTCCTAAAAGCGGGCCGCAAGTCAGTGAGGTAACAAATTGAGCCACGTCACCGCAGGCTGACAAAGTACTCTCAGCCCGCAGGCTGATATACATTTTTTCCATATATTATATATATATATTTATATATATATATATATATATATATATATATATGAGTTTACTGTACCTCAGTCGACGGCTGAGAGAGTTTCTCAGCCAGCGGTGACGTGGCTGAATATATGCCACAGATCGGCTGCAGAGTATAGGCGTCCAAAAAAACAAAAAAAATCCCGCCTAAACATTCATGAATCAAAATGACAAAAATACCCTTTTTTTACTTCTAAACTGTCATAAACTCATCCACAAACAAAAATTACCTAAAACTAATTTTCAGTTGAATATCTACAGTTATAAAATTCGTAATTCTACTACATCGAAAATATAATAGAAAAAAATTGGATGAACATAATATGAAATAAACAGAAACATTGAAAAGTAAAAAAAACATGTTTGAAACATAAAAAACATGATATCCTTCAGCACTCCGACGACAAAAGCTATCTTTTTCACATGCCTTCTGTAACAGAATTCTCACCGTTTTACAAATTCCACAATCATAGTCGCAGTCATAATATAATAAAACTTTCAATCATTGCGACCATGGTCGCAAACTTAATACAAAATAACTTTCAATTTTAAATGACGACTGCGACACTAGTCGCAGTCATAGTATAACAAAAATTTTTATATCACGTATGCGACCATAGTCGCATTCCTTATAACATAAAAAATAACAGACGAGAGTCATGGTATAACAAAACTTTTTTATATCACGTATGCGACCATAGTCGCATTCCTTATAACATAAGAAATAACAGACGAAAACATGTTATCGTACAGCACTGCGACCTCCTTTAGCACTGCGACTAAAGTCGCAATCTTTTTTCGCATGCCTTATAAAAGATTTTTATAATTTTACAAGGTAGTTTAGCCATGAGACCCTGAGATCAGTTCACGTATATCACATCTTATAAAAATACTATATTAATTACACTGAATTTAATGAAGTAATAAAATCTATCTACCATGATACAACAACAGTCTAAAAAAAAGAGATGCACTAATGTTAATCACGAAAGATGTGCACCATACGTAATCTAAAGATATAGGCAAAATATTCTATAACAAGTTTATTTGTACTTTACGTAATAAACCTCTGAAAAAGGAACTCTTCGGATTCTCTAGACATAACTCTTCAATTAAATATTTTAATTTTTTTTACCACTTCTAACCATACTCAAACCGTCACCTATAACAATTATTATTACTATTCATGTTCTTTCACATTATTGACCTTTATATAGTGCTTGTAACTAATATATTACCTCATATCTAAAACTATATTTTTGCTGCTCCTTTCAATTTGATTTCAAAAACTTTCAGAAAAACAATTCATTCTTGAATCATGTCATCCCCCATCTTCTTCCTCTGAACACTCAGAATTCAACTTCAATCAATCCCCACCGGTCCTCTTTCTTCAGGGTATTCTAGTGAATTTGATACCAGTCTGGACTTCACTCCTTTTGACTATCTCACTATATCAAATAATATTTTACTGATCCTCCTATTCATGATGATGATAAAGTTTTCATGTGGGTTAGTGAGGAGGACATTATTCCTCTGCCACTTGACGGAGGCATGCTTGATGAAAGCATGTCCTCTGATGCTATAGGCTCGCTTTCTCGCAACGGGTCAGACGAAGAGCTTGATAGAGACGATCCATCTGAGAGTTTATCGATGAACCAAAAAACCTTAAAAATAGGAAGATGGTGAGGAAATAAGTGAAACAGGAAGACCAGGAGAATGAAGAAGACAAATCTGCTTATGAAGGTGATGATGAAGATTAGGATTTTCTGATCTTCTGATATTCAATGTTATTTTGTCTTCTCTTAAAAGCTTTTAATGCTCTTTTTTTGTAAGGTCTCTTTCTCACCATATTATTTTAAATAAAATTTACTTCTATCTGTAAAATAATCTTTTCACATTTTTTAAATACATATAAAGTATACCGTATAGGTATTATTCTGCATCTTATCTGAGATAATGGTCGCAATACTCATATAATAATTACATATGAAACTGCGACCACCGTCGCTGTCCAGTCATACAGTTTGAACGTTTGCATTCAATAAAGTTATAAACAGCTACCATGGTCGCAGTCCAAAAATAAATTATATAACAGATAATACTGCGAACATCATCGCAATCCTCTCAAATCAGTATATTTTACTATATATTTCACTGTATATCACAAATTAGAAAATTGCGACTGCTGTTCTTAAACACTGCGACCACAGTCGCAGTCCTACTTCGCATGCAATAAGTTAAAGTGAAGATCAAACATATAAAATCATACGTAAACTGTAACTATAGTATAGTCCTTAGACACTGTTATTACATTAACTTAGCAAAAAACTCACCCAAAAAAATGTTGTCGTGAGTACTGCGACCATAGTCGCAGTCCTTGATCGCATGCTATACGTAAAAACCAATTTAATAGTTCATAGGCGATCAGACAACAGTCACAATGAAGAACAAAATATATAAAATAATACGTAAACTGCAATTATACTATCAGTTATTAGTCACTGTTATTACATTTAACCAAGCAAAAAAAAACGTCCACGACTTGCTCTCGTTAAGCACTGCGATCATAGTCGCAGTCCTTGTCCGAATTCAATATGTAAAAAAAAATAATTTATACATTACATGCGAAAAAAAGTAAATGCGACTATGTTAAAAAATCATTAAATTTCAAATCAGATACAAAAAAATAATAAGAAGCATTCAAATTAGTTTCGTGATTTTAAAAAAATGTTTGCAGTTTGGCCGTAATTATAAAAGATAATTGTGACAAAATGAGTAACGTCAGCAAATATAAAAAATATAATAACTATATAGATCTACTGTCTTTTACAGCAGGGCTATTTAGTAATTTCAACTATTTCGATTGGCGGGCCGTCCTTTCTAGTGTGACTAATAATGTGCCACGTCACCGCAGGCTGAGAGGGTCTCTCAGCCGTCGGCTGATATATATTTTTCTCTCTCTCTCTCTCTATATATATATGTATGTATATATATAGTGAGTTGATCCCCTAAGAATGGTTCTCATGAATTCATGTGAGAACTTTCACGTGGGCCGTCGATCTGATAGAGATCTAGTTTTATTTGATTTGATCTATCAGATCCGACGACCCACGTGAAAGTTCTCACAGAAATCCGTGAGAACCATTCTTAGAGGACCAACTCCCTATGTGTGTGGTGTTTGTGTGTGTATATAGTGAGTTGATCTCCTAAAAACCGTTTTCACGATGTTTTGTGAGAGTTTTTATGTTCACGTGGGTCGTCGGATCTGATAGAGATCTAGTTTTATTTGATTTGATCTATCAGAGCCGACGACCCACGTGAAAGTTCTCACAGAAATCCGTGAGAACCGTTCTTAGAAGATCAACTCCTATATATATATATATGTATGTATGTATGTATGTATGTATGTATGTATGTATGTATGTATGTATTATATATGTATGTATGTATGTATGTATGTATGTATATGTATATATATAGTGAGTTGATCTCCTAAGAACCGTTTTCACGATGTTTTGTGAGAGTTTTTATGTTCACGTGGGCCGTCGGATCTGATAGAGATCTGACTTTATTTGATTTGATTTATCAGATCTAACGACCTACATGAAAGTTCTCACATAAATGTGTGAGAACGGTACTTAGGGGATCAGCTCCTTATACACACACACACACTTGTGTCCTTTCAAAAGGATTTGAGCTCAAATCCTTTCAACTCAAATACAATCCTCTCGCATTCAAATACAATAACCACTCCGTTGAAATTGATCTATATTATTTCAAGTATTTATAAATCAAAAATCAAGTGTTTTGAATATTTTTTGTCCATCTATCTATCAAGCGACGTAAAATGGACGACTGAAAGTAGAGAGTTAGTTAAATCTATGTCTTTAGGCATGCAAATTCTTGATTCGACCATTTGATTATGATCAAACATTTAAAAACCCCTACAAATTAATTTTTGTTAGGTTTTAATGTTCTACAACCGTTAAACTAACCAACTAACTATTGAGGCCATCCATTTTTTCCTACTTGATGCATTTGCAAAACATATTCAAAATACTTGATTTTTGATTTATAAATACGTAAAATAATATAAATCAACTTCAACAGAGTGGATCTTATATTCGAATGTCGGATGTTGGTATTTGAGTGGGAAGGATTCGGCCTCAGATCTTTTTGGAAGGGCACGGAGAGACTTGTGTCCTTCTAAAAGGATTTAAGCCTGAATTCTTCTCACTGAAATTCAAGCCTCCGACATTCGAATACAAGATCCACTTCGTTAAAGGTGATTTATATTATTTCAAGTATCTATAAACCAAAAATCAAGTATTTCAAATACTTTTTGTCCAAATCAAGCGACGTAAAATAGACAACCGAAAGTAGTGAGTTAGTTAAATTTATCTCTTTAAACATACGAATTCTCAATCCGGCCATTTGATCATGATCTAAACATTTAAAAACCCCTACAATCAATTTTTGTTAGGTTTCAAATGTTCTACATCGTTAAACTAACCAACTTACTATTTAGGTCGTCCTTTTTTTTTCTACTTGATGCATTGGCAAAAATTATTCAAAACACTTTATTTTTAGTTTATAGATACTGAAATAATATAGATCAACTTCAACGGAGTGGATCTTTTATTTGAATGTCGGATGTTGATATTTGAGTGTGAAGGATTCGGCCTCGAATCCTTCCGGAATGACACAAGTCTCTCTTTATAGAGATAGACTTGTGCCCTTCCAAAAGAATTTGAGTCCGAATCCTTCCAACTCAAATACAACTCTCCGACATTCGAATACAAGTTTCACTCCGTTGAAGTTGATCTATATTTTTCAAGTATTTATAAACCAAAAACTCAAGTGTTTTGAATACTTTTTACCCATCCATTAAGCGGCACAAAATGGACGGCCGAGCGCAAAATGGACGGCCGAAAGTAGAGAGTTGGTTAAATATATGTCTTTAGACATACAAATTCTCGATCCGGCTATTTGATTGTGATCTACACATTTAAAAATTCTTACAAATGAATTTTTGTTAGGTTTCAAATGTTTTACACCGTAAACTAACCAAAACTTTCTCTCTCTATATGTGTGTGCTGCGCGCGCGCACACACACACATATATACAGAAATATGTATATCAGCCGACAGCTGAGAGTCCCTCTCGGCCTGCGGTGACGTGGCACATTATTAACCACACTTGGAAGGACGGCCCGCCTATTGAAACAGTAAAATTGCTAAATGCCCCTACGGTAAAAGATAGTGGATCTGTATAGTTTATTATTTTTTAATATTTCTGACGTTAGTCAATATTATCACAATTATCTTTTATAACTGCGACCAACTGCGCCAACTGAATATGAATCTTGTCTCTTCAAGTGCAACTTCATCAAATCACGAAACAAATTTGAAAGCTTCTTTATTAATCTTTTTTTGCTAGGTTTTATATATCTTAGGAATGCGCCTAAGCTTGTAGTGCCCAATAAAATAATTTCTCAATAGTTTAAAAAAAACGCAGATATTATATATTTTAGGAATGCGCCTAAGGTTGTAGTGGTCAATAAAATAATTTCTCAGTTAAATTATTTTTTTTTACATATTGCATGCGAATAAGGACCGACTATGATCGCAGTGCTTAACGACAGCTTGTCGTGGATGATTGTTTTGCTAGGTTAAATGTAATAACGGTGACTAAGAACTGATACTATAGTTGCAATTTACGTATTATTTTATATATTTGTTCTTCACTGTGACTGTTGTCTCAGCCGCCTATAAACTATTATTATTATTTTTTACATATTGCATGCGATCAAGGATTGCGACTATGGTTGCAGTATTGAAGGACAGCAGTCGCAGTTTTATAATTTGTGATATACAGTGAAATATACTGATTTGAGAGGATTGCGATTATGTTCGTAGTATCATCTGTTATATAGTTTAATTTTGGACTGCGACCATGGTCGCTGTTATTAACTTTATTGAATGCAAAGTGATTAAACTATTTATGACTGGACAACGACTATGGTCGCAGTTTCATATGTAATTATTATCTGAGTACTGCGACTATTATCGCAGATAAGATGCAGAAATAATAACTATACGGCATACTTTATATGCATTTTAAAAAGATGAAAGATTATTTTACAGATAGAAGTAAATTTATTTATAACATAATATGGTCAGAAAGAGACCTTACAAAAAAGTGCATTATATTGAATGCAAAGCGATTAAACTATTGATGACTGGACAGCGACCGTGGTCGCAGTTTCCTATATAATTATTATTTGAGTACTGCAACGATTACCATAGATAAGATGAAGAAATAATAACTATACGACATACTTTATATGTATTTTAAAAAGATGAAAGATTATTTTATAGATAGAAGTAAATTTTATTTATAACATAATATGGTCAGAAAGAGACCTTACAAAAAAAGTGCATCAAAAGCTCTTAAAGAAGACAAAATAACATTGAATATCAGAAGATCAGGAAATTCTAATCTCCGTCGTCATCACCATCATAAGCAGATTTGTTGTCTTCATTCTCCTCGTCTTCCTGTTCATCACTTATTTCCTTATCTTCTCCCTCATCATCCGGCTCGCAGTACTCCTCAGTTTCTTTTTCTTTTTAAGGGTGCTTTGGTTCATCGATAAACTCTAAGAATGGATCGTCTCTATCAAGCTTTTCTTCCGATTCTTGTCGAGAAGAACCTGTAAAAGATATGCTCAAAGAAAGTGAGCCTCCAGCATCAGAGGATATACTTTCATCAAGCATATCTTTGTAAAGTGGCAGAGGAATACGTTCCTCCTCACTAAGCCCCATGAAAACTTCATGATCCTCATGAAGACAGATAAAATATATTTGATGTAGTGAGATAGTCAAAGAAGTGAAGTCCAGACTGTTATCAGATTTACTAGAATATCCTGAAGAAAGAGGACCGGTGGGAGAATGATTGAAGTTGAAATCTGAGTGTTCAGAGGAAGAAGATGGGGAAGATATTATTTTCTGAAAGTTTGAAATCAAATTGAAAACGAAGAGTACAAATATCGTTTTTAGATATGAGTTAATATATTATTACAAGCACAATAAAAAGGTCAATAATGTGATACAATATGAATAGTAATAATAATTGTTAATGATGGTTGAGTATTCGAAGAGTGGTAAAAAGAAATTAAATATTTAATTGAAGCAGTTATGGCGGGAGAATCCGAAGAGTTCCTTTTTTCCAGAAGTTTATTATGTGAACTACAAATATTTTTTATAGAATATTTTTCCTATATATTTAGATTACGTATGGTGCACATCTTTCTTTATCGAGATCAATATTAGTGCATCTTTTTTTTGAGACCGTTGCTGTATCACGGTAGATAGAATATTAATTATTTCAATTAATTCAGAATAATTATATAGTATTTTATAAGATGTGATATACGCGAATGATCTCACGGTCGCAGGGCTAATCTACTTTGAGAAACGATCAAAATTCTGTTACATAAGGCATGCGAAAAAAGACAGCGACTGTGGTCGCAGTGCTGAACGATAGCATGTTTCGTCTGTTATTTCTATGCGAATAAGGAATGCGACTAGGGTCACAGTCGTGATATAAAATTGAAAGTTATATATACTAGGTCTGCGATCATGGTCGCAGTGATCGAAAATTTTGTACTATGACTGCGACTATGATTGTAGACTTTAAAAACGATCAAAATTCTGTTACATAAGGCATGTGAAAAAAACAGTGACTGTGGTCGCATTGCTGAACGATAGCATGTTTCGTCAGTTAAATCTATGCGAATAAGGAATGTGATTAAAGTCGCAGTCGTGATATAAAATTAAAAGTTATATATATTAAGTCTGCGACCATGGTCACAATGATCGAAAATTTTGTACTATGACTGCGATTATGATCGCAGGCTTTAAAAAAACGATAAAATTCTGTTACATAAGACATGCGAAAAAGACAGTGACTGTGGTCGCAGTGCTAAACGATAGCATATTTCGTCTGTTATTTCTATGCAAATAAGGAATGCGACTTGGGTCGCAGTCGTGATATAAAATTGAAAGTTATATACATTTTTTTAGTATACTTTTAAATGTATGTGTACTGCGACCTGGATCCAATTTATAATATACATTAAGAATAAAGCAATTTTTTAGTACCTTGATCGACCATAGTCGTAGTTCATTTTAAAATTGGATGGAATATTATCCAACCAATCTATAAATATTGTGGCAGTTACGAAAATATCTGATTTATAAAATATCTGTAAAATTATTAACCATTGTATTTTATTGTTTTTTTACACTGTACATTTGTAATAGAAAAAACAATATACGGCTTCCCCACATTAAATTTCATTTTTTCTATTCATTTCAGTTCCTTTTATTAAACCTATACGAATTGAAGATAACATGAAATAAAATAATAAAAAATTATAAAAAAAATAACAGTTTTTTTATGTTTCACACATGTTTTTTACTTTTCTTTGCTGCTGTTTATTTCTCATTATCTTAATCCATTTT
The DNA here is from genome assembly GCA_038442645.1 of Agave tequilana. Taxonomy (NCBI): domain Eukaryota; kingdom Viridiplantae; phylum Streptophyta; class Magnoliopsida; order Asparagales; family Asparagaceae; genus Agave; species Agave tequilana. The sequence goes on along the minus strand of JAVJIF010031840.1, from coordinate 174,281 downwards.
TTTCATTATAATTTCGATGTAGTAGAATTAGGAATTTTATAATTGTAGATATATTCAACAGAAAATTCTCTGTAAATTACAAATATTTTTAGGAAAAATTTTATTGTGGATGAGTTTTTGCTAGCTTAGAAGTAAAAAGGGTATTTTGCTCAATTTGATTGACGATTCTTTAGGCGGGATTTTTTTGATTTTTTTGGCGCCTACACTCTGCAACCGATATTTGACATATATTCGATCACGTCACCGCCGGCTGAGAAACTCTCTCAGTTGTCGGCTGAGGTACAGTAACCCCATATATATATGTCTGTGTGTGTAGGGATAGATAGACTTGTGTCCTTCCAAAAGCATTTGAGCCTAAATTCTTCAAACTCAAATATAACCCTCCGACATTCGAATACAAGATCCACTCCGTTGAAGTTGATCTATATTATTTCAAGTATCTATAAACTAAAATCTAGTGTTTTGAATACTTTTTGCATATCCATCAAGCGGCGCAAAATGGATGATGAGAGTAGTGAGTTGGTTAGATTTATATCTTTAGACATACAAATTCTCGATCTGACCATTTGATTATGATCTAAATATTTAAAAATCCTACAAACCATTTTTGTTAGGTTTCAAATGTTCTACATTGTTAAACTAACCAATTTACTATTTAGGCCGTCCGTTTTTCCCTTTTCCCCTTGATACATGGGCAAAAATATCAAAATACTTGATTTTTTGTTTATAGATACTTGAAATAATATAGATCAACTTCAACGAGTGGATCTTGTATTCGAATGTCGGATGTTGGTATTTTAGTGGGAAGGATTCGGCCTTAAATCCTTTTGGAAGGACACAATCTATTATTTTTTCATTGATTTTCAAAAGAGGAAAACTTACAAAATTGTGAAGAGAAAGTTACAAGTAATCAAAAAATGGAAAGATTACAAGTATCTCTTCTGAGATTCTGAAAAGTGTGCCGATGGGAGTCTGATCAGCGTGCGACCACTTTGTCCCGTTGACGATGCGAGCGATTTATCTTCGAATGCTATTGCCTGTGAATTCCTTCTCGCTTGGCTCCGGAGATTCCTTGAAAGGGAGGAAGGTAATACCCTGATCTTAAAGAAATAATTTTCTAGAGCTTTTAGGAAATAAGGGAAAGTTGGCCTTGCTAGCTCTCTCGATGCCTTCAGCTATGATGCTTCATGCCTGATGCCTGAGCTCATTCCCAGATGAGCATTTAACTACCCTTAGAATTCAGCCACGGCTGATAACAGTCAGCTAGCCTCGTGTCGAAGGCTGTTTTGAGTTTCGGCGAGGCTATAACGCCCGCACTAGGATAAATGTAAGCCACATGCGAGGCTAGACAGGCTCGTGCGAGGCTAAAAATGGCCTATTGATCCCGCCGTTTTCATTGAAAGTCGGGCGAAGTGGGCGGGTGTAACTGCCCACTTAAAGTGGCATTAACCCCACTAACGCAGCGGGGCTAGCCCACTAAATACTAGGTCAAAGGTTTAACCTGGACAACCCTCGCATAGAGGCGTAGAAAGCCTTGTGCGAGGCTGGGTTTAGCCTCACGCGAGGCTAGTATAACTCCGCATACGGGGCTACAAGAAAGCTTCAGGTGAAGTTATAATTAGCTTCTGGCGAAACTGTAGATAGTTTTAAGCGAAGCTAAAGGTTAGCTCTCTGCAGAGCTGAGTAGAGCTTCAAGCGAATCTCTCAAGAGAAGCTTCAGGCGAAGCTAATACCTTAGCCCTTTAACAAGGCTATAAAGCTTCAAGCAAAGCTATGCTCTGGCCATGCTTAGCCTCGTTGCAGGTGATGCTTGGCTTACTGTCGGCTTCACTGGATCAGAAAGTTTCAAGGCATTGGTTGGTCTCTGAGGATGGGTAGATAATGATCGTCAGCTTGTTCACATGTTGTCTTTTGTAAATATCAACAAGTTAGGATGTTGTTTGGACCGGTTGAAATACCACCTGGGTAAGTTTGTCTTTTTAAAGTGTCAACACAAACTTAGTATAAACTTAAAACTTGAAAGTTCCCCCGAGGTTAAACTTTGTGCATCCCTACTTAGTTTGACATCTTCACAAGCTTCTCTAATTTGGAAGCTTGAGATTTTATTGTTTTGACACTTTAAATATGACTTTTCCAACTTGTAGTAGGCAATGATTTCAAAGGTAAACCATCTATATGATCAAGTAAAACATTTCATCTGTTTGTTGAAATAGTGAATATCGTATTTAAGTGTTGACATTCTCCAAAGAAAGATTTTGCTTTATGAAAAGAGTTTGTCATATCACAAAGAATTAAATTAAGACAATGAGAAACACATGGCATGTAAAATGCTATAGGATTTATGTCAAACATTCTTGTTTGTACACCTAAATTTTTTTCCTTTCATATTAGATCCAGTCTTGCCCTCTCACATTATCAATATCAAGGCAAAATAATTTAGTACATCTTGCAATTCATTAAAAAGTGCTAATCCAAATGTATCAGCAACATTTAAAAATTTCACAAAGTACTCTTCTATTTTTATTTGAGTACTTGAAACTTCAATATATTTTATTATGAATGTCATTTGCTCTTTGTGACTTGAATCAGGAGTACAGTTAAGAATTACCGAAAAATACTTTGCCTCTTCGATTTTTTTTTCAATTGCATTTTTTTAGTTTGAATGCTAATATTTCTTTCAACTCATTTTGAATTTTATGATTAAGATAATGATAATGAATACTTTTATTTTGAATGAGACGAAAATAATGTTGCATTACGAGATCAAACTCAGCAATCATTTCGACTAAACCTAAGAAGTTTCCATTAGATTCTCATAAATTTTTTCATTTGTTCCACGAAATGCCAAGTTATGTGTAGCAAGACACTTAACAACAATAATTATTCTAATTATTTTCTGCTTCCAATGTAGTGTATCTTTCTTATTTAGCTTTTGTGTATCTTTATCAATTGTTTGATTTTTTTCAATCTAACTTGTACCTCTAAGAAAGTTCTAAAATTATTGGGGTATTCAATACTTATTTCATATTGTGTAAGATTCTCACTAAGATTTTTCCAGTCACAAATTCCTTCACCTGCCAATTGACTTATAATGTGCACTTTTTAAACAACTTATAACAAAAACAAAAAAAATCTTATCAGAATAACCATTTTCTATCTTGAGTCTCACAATTTGGTAAAACTCGAGCATAGCGTTTAGAAGAAAAATATCTATTGATTTTATCAATAGGATAATTGAAAGACCGTTTTTTATAATTAAATCTCTCAAGTTTTCATCAAGATTATCCCACATTGTTCGATCATAAATGTTCACATCTAATCTTAGTTTTGGTCATTCAAATTTATTGGCAACATATTCATTATCACAAAGAAGAGAATGATCTTGAGTTTCATTATTTTCATTTTCACCTAATTCTTGATAAGAATTTGTTCATTCACATTATTTTTCTCTTCTGCTAATTGTTTAGAGTGATTTTTTTTGTTCAGGATCATTCTCAATCAAATTTTCTTATGAAGCATCATCTTTCTTAAAAAAATATTTATTTAGGGATCCTCTTAAACTTTGAGTAATCTTTTCTTCATTTTTTTAATCTTTTTTTATATCTGGAGAGTTATTTGCTGTTGGCCCAAGGTTACAATCACCCGTCTTTAGTGTGTTTTGATGATTACAAAACATATTAGTTATTTGTACTAATATTATTTGTTGTTTAAGTCTGTTTCAGGTTTTCTATCTTGCATAGGTGTTTTCTTCCCTAAAGGAAGGTGACTTGGACTCAAGATAACTCAAATTGGGCTCAAGATGCAAAATTGAAGATCAAGTGGAGAAAGCCCCTCTTGAAGCTTTGAAGTCCTTAGAATTTTGTAAGAATAGAATGTTAAAGTTTGAGTATATGATATTTGGCTCTAGGATACACACACACATTTTTCCTTACAAAATTCTATGTTTTAAAAATGTTTGTTTCTAAGTTTTATGCCTAAGTTTATATATACATATATACAAACTTGTTACAAATTGAATATCTTGTTTAAAACATGTGTATAGACTATTTTTGCATAATACTTAGTTATAAGTATCTCAAAATATTTTTTCACAAAATTTTCCAACTCAAAATCCTGCCAGTTTTCCCTGTTTCAGGTTGACCGGCCGACCGCCCGGTCGACCGGCGCCTGTGTCAGGACGTGCACGTTTGTGCACGTCTGTCGGTCGACCGGCCCGGTCGACCGACTGTAAGCAGGCCACTCTCGGTTTGTTTCGGTCGACCGCCCGGTCGACCGCTCTAAGGAAACTGTGTTTCCTTTGAGGAGACGGTCGACCGGACAGTCGACCGGAGCCCAACGGCTCTTTGCCAGCAAGGCGACGGTCGACCGGACCGGTCGACCGCCAAGCCTGCTGCTGGCCAACAGCTCTTCCTCTTTGGGCAAGTCTGAAAATCTGTTTTTTCTGTCTTCTTTATCAGAGTTTTAGAGAGTTGTTGGAGGCTTTTTGCAGGTCAAATTAGGTGAAAAGAAAAGAGTTTTAACCTATTCTCTCCTTATAAATAGAGGGCAATAGGTCTTTATTATTCACTTAGAAAAATCCTTGGTTTTCATTGTTTTCAAGAGAAAGAGAAAAATTATTTCAAAGCTTTCATTTCCAACTCTTTTAAAGTTTGTTTTTCAGTTGTGTTTGATTGCCAATATCACTCTACAACTGAAGTTTTCTCACCACACTTCATAGAGCCAAAAGTTCTTTACTCATACTATAGAGAAGTTGTAAAAAGAGTGAGAGTGTTGTAAAAGAGTTTGAGAAAGAGTTTTGTGATCTTGAGGAGATCACTATTGTTCTTGTGATCCTTGTTCTTGTGGAGACAACTCCTAGGTGGAGTTCTTTGTAAGTTGTGAAGCTAAGGGCTTGGGGTCTTCGGTAGACCAAACTTGTACGGCATCCTCGGTGGATAGTGGAAACCCTTCACGGAGGTGAAGGCGGGGACTAGAGCGGTGGCTCGAACCTCGAAACAAATCATTTGTGTTTGCGATTGCCTTGCGTTATTCTTACTTACTATTTCTCTTGCTTTATATTGTCTTCAATTATTTGCTTGAGAACTAACCCTTTTCTTTGTGCAATCTTCTCTTATTTATTTTACTTGTGTTGTTGATTGTGTATATTTCATCATAGCATTTCATTCTTTACTTGTTCGATCATATCTCATACAACACGGTTGCATTGCGCACCTCTAACCCATTTTAAGGGGAATTGGGAGGAAGGAGTTCAGAACCTCTCACGGGGTATTCGGCTCTTAGTCGTATTTTGAGAGATCGTTGCATCACTCATTCTATTAAGTTTAAAAAGATCATTAGATTAGCAATTACACCTATTCATCCCCCCTCTAGGTGTATTTCAATTGGTATCAGAGCTTGGTTACTAGGCTCTTGGCTTAACAACCCTAGAAAGATCCTAATATTGCTAATCATTTCATTCATACTCACTTAGTAAAGATGGCCGATGGTATTAAGACACCCCCTAAGTTTGATGGACTTAACTTTCCCATATGGAAGGTTAAGATGACCGTTTTCTTGCAATCTCTAGGTAGTCGAGTTGCAAAGGCCGTGACCAAACCCTTTAGTGCACCCCCCGGTGATGAATCCACTTGGTCCGAAATAGAGACCAAAGAATTTGATGCCAATGCTAGGGCTCACTATGCACTACTTCAAGCCCTTAATGATGATGACATAGCTAGAGTTATTCATTGCAAGTCCGCATATGAAATTTGGACACATTTACTAGTTACACATGAAGGGACCTCACAAGTGAAGAGGGCTAAGATTGACCTTCTTCGGTCCCAATATGAGAATTTTTGCATGCAAGAAAATGAAACCATAGATGATATGGTTACAAGATTTACAAAGATTACTAATGGACTTTTTCTCTAGGTGATGCTATTGATAACGATCAAAGAGTAAGAAAGATCATCCGGGCTCTTCCTCCTTCATGGGAAGTAAAAGCAACAACCTTGAAGGAACTCAATGACAAGGAGGAGATGGAGCTAATTGGTCTCATTGGGAACCTCAAAACCCATGAGATGGAGAGGAAAGTGAGGGAGGACATGGCTCCTTCCAAGAAGAAGACTATAGCCTTCAAAATCCAATCCACACACTCCGACGAAGACAATGAAGAAGAAGATGACGAAGAGCTCTCACTTCTTGTGAAGAACGTCCGGAGGATGTACAACAAGGCTAAATTTCAAGGAAGGAAGAGATGGCAAGGAGGCAAAGAAGAAAGAAAGATCATTTGCTTTAATTGCCAAAGACCGGGACACATAGTGGCGGAGTGTCCGGATAAAGTGAAGCCCTCCACCTCAAAGAAGCCTCACAAGAAGAAGGCAATGAAAGCTACATGGGATTCCGAGAGCGAATCCGAGGAGGAGATTGATACCGCCAACATGTGCTTCATGGCAAATGAAAGCACAAGCAAGGTAACCCCTTCCACTTCTCCTAATGATGAACTTTCTATGGATGAGTTAGGAGAAGCTTTTGTTGAATTATCTCATAATTATGACTTCTTAAAGAAAAGGTATTTAAAAATGAAAAAGGAAAAATGAATCTCTTAGTCTTCAAGTTGTAAATCTTTCTAAAGAAAATAATGACTTGCATTCCACTTTGGTTTCCACTAAAAATGAATTTGATAAATATAAGACTTCTTGTAAAGGCAAGTCCCCATTTGTTGATGCTAATGAGATTACCATGCTTAAGGAAAGAATAGATTCTTTAGGTATTGTTTTGAAAAAGTGTAGTGAGTTTGATAAGAAGAAGATAGAGGCCATGTTTCCTAAGAAACAAGCCCCTAAGAAAAATGGTCACCATGTTCATGCTCATGTTCATACCACACAACCTTTACATCGTGGCAAACCCCCAAAGCATGCTCACACTTCACACACTCATCATGCATTCATGTATGGAAGAGTGTTCTCATGTTCACATTGTGGGCGGAAAGGACACTTAGCCAATTTTTGCTATGATAGACTAAGTGCATCTTTTCATAATGTTTGGGTTCGAAACACTAACTTTCAAGGACCCAAGAAAGTTTGGGTACCAAAGTCAACAACTTTGTTAAATGATATAGGTACCTTCCAAAGCCCAACGACGTAGAGGATTGTGGTATCTTGATAGTGGTTGCTCAAGGCACATGACTTGGGATATCAACAACTTTGCAACCCTATCAAGATACCATGAAGGTGGCACCGTCACCTTCGGAGATGACGCCAAGGGTAAAATCATCGGTATTGGTAATGTAAAACTTGGCACATCCCCTTTAATTGAGAATGTAGTTTTAGTTGACGGCCTCAAGCATAATCTCTTAAGTGTTAGTCAATTATGTGATAAAGGTTTTGATGTAGTTTTTGATAATGTTGTTTGTAAAGTAATTGATAGAATTTCTAATGCTTGTGTGTTTTCCGATTTTCGTGAAAGTAATGTTTATATGATAGATATGTTAAATATGTCTTGTAATATAACATGTTTAAAAGCCCTCGATGACGACTCTTGGTTGTGGCATAGAAGATTAGGCCACATTTCTTTTGACCACATATCTAGGCTTAACACAAAGGAAATGGTGAAAGGTATTCCTTGTTTGAATTTTGAAAAAGACCGAGTTTGTGACGCATGTCAATTTGGGAAACAAACTAAGTCTTCTTTCAAGTCAATTAAGGATATCATGACATCACGTCCTTTGGAGTTAATCCACATGGATTTATTTGGCCCTACACAAACCAAAAGTCTAAGTGGGAATAGATTTGCATTTGTTTTAGTTGATGATTTTTCACGTTTTACTTGGGTTTTCTTTCTTGAGCATAAAAATCAAGCATTTTCGTATTTCCAAACTTTTAAGAAAAGAGTTGAAAAAGAAAAAGATGTTTCGATTTTAAGAATAAGAAGTGATAGAGGAGGTGAATTCATTAACCAACCCTTTACCACTTTTTGTGAAGAACATGGAATAAAGCATGAACTATCTTGTCCTAGAACTCCACAACAAAATGGAGTAGTTGAACGGAAAAATCGAACTTTGCAAGAGATGGCTAGGACAATGCTTAGTGAATACGGTCTACCACATTATTTGTGGGCCGAGGCCGTTAATACATCATGCTATATATCAAATCGTGTTTTCTTGTGTAAAAATACTACAAAAACCTCTTTTGAAATGTATTTTTCTAGAAAACCAAATGTTTCATATTTCAAGGTTTTTGGATGCAAATGTTCTGTTTTAAATACAAAAGATAATTTAGGAAAATTTGATCCTAAATCTTATGAGGCTATATTTGTGGGTTATTCTAGTACTAGTAAGGCTTATAGAGTCTTCAATAGGTCATCATTGACTATTGAGGAATCTATACATGTTAAGTTTGAGGAATCTAACTTGTTTGTTAAGAATGTTGTAGAAATAGATGCTTTGCATGAAGGCTTGGAGAAAGTGACCTTGGAGGATACACCTACTATGGGAGACAAGCCAAAGGATGATGAAGGAAGTGAAGCTAAAATACAAGAGGCTCAAGGAAATGAAGATCAAACAAATGGAGAAGAGCCCACTCAACAACTTCCAAAGGATTGGAGATACAATCCACATCATCCCAAGGACCTCGTCATAGGTGATGTATCAAAAGGGGTAACAACTCGCTCTAAACTTCATGACTATTGTGGACATTATGCATTTATTTCTCATGTTGAACCCAAGAACGTCCTCGAAGCCGAGGCCGATTCATATTGGTTGCTAGCTATGCAAGAGGAACTCAATCAATTTGAGCGCAACCAAGTTTTGCACCTTGTTCCTAGGCCCCACGATAGACCAACAATTGGTACTAAGTGGATCTTTAAGAACAAGTTGGATGAATCGGGTAACGTTGTTAGGAATAAAGCTAGGTTAGTTGCCCAAGGTTACACTCAAATCGAAGGAATCGATTTTTAAGAAACCTTTGCACCCGTAGCACGGCTTGAAGCCATACGGATGACACTAGCATTTGCCTCATATAAAGATTTTAAATTATTTCAAATGGATGTTAAAAGTGCTTTTCTAAATGGTTTTATTGAAGAGGAAGTGTATGTTGAACAACCCCCCGGGTTTGTTGATCCTACACATCCGGATTTTGTTTTTAAATTAGATAAAGCTCTTTATGGTTTAAAACAAGCCCCTAGGGCTTGGTATGAAAGACTTTCTTCATTTTTGATTTCAAATGGTTTTAAGAAAGGTAAAATTGATACAACCTTGTTTACAAAACATGTAGAAAATGATATTCTTATTGTGCAAATTTATGTAGATGATATTATTTTTGGTTCTACTAATGAATCTCTTTGCCAAGCTTTTGAATCATGCATAAAGGATGAATTTGAAATGTCTATGATGGGGGAGCTCAACTATTTCCTTGGACTCCAAATCAAGCAAAGGAAGGATGGGATCTTCATAAATCAAGCCAAGTACACAAAGGAATTAATCAAAAGGTTCGGGCTTGAAGGATCGAAAGTAAGCAAAACTCCCATGGCAACAACTACCAAGCTTGACAAGGATGAACAAGGTAAAAATGTAGACATTAAACTTTATAGAAGCATGATAGGTAGCTTGCTTTATTTGACGGCTAGTAGGCCGGATATTATGTTTTCCGTTTGTCTTTGTGCACGTTTTCAATCTTGTCCTAAATAATCTCACATAATTGCGGTTAAACGCATAATTAGATACCTAAAGGGCACTATTGAAATGGGTTTGTGGTATCCGAAAACCGGCCAATTTTCAATGACGAGTTTTTCGGATGCCGACTATGCGGGTTGTAGGGTAGATAGGAAGAGCACAAGTGGAACATGTCAATTCTTAGGTAATTGTCTTGTATCTTGGTCTTCCAAAAAGCAAAATTCGGTAGCCCTTTCAACCGCCGAGGCGGAGTATGTTGCAGCCGGAGCTTGTTGTGCACAAGTTCTTTGGATGAAACATACTCTCCTTGACTATGATTTACACTTTGATCATGTTAAAATATTTTGTGATAATACTAGTACTATTCACATGACAAAGAATGCAAATCAACATAGTAAAACCAAACACATTGACATTAGGTATCACTTTCTTAGAGATCATTATGAGAAAGGTGATATTGATATTGATTATGTTTCTACCGATTTTCAACTTGCCGATATTTTTACTAAACCTCTAGATTATGCTAGATTTTCATTTATTTGTGGTGAGTTGAATGTTTGCATGATAGATTCTTAAAAATATTTCTATTTTGGTGTTTTGTTTGTTTTGATTTTAACCCTTTTTGATGTATGAAAAAAGGGGGAGAAAAAGAAATAAGTTAGCTTATAGTTTGAGTTTTGTTTATTTACTTGAGTTTTGGGAGAAAAAGATTAAAACTATAAGTTTAAGAGAAAAAGTATAAGTTTAATTGGTATATAAGATTAAGTTTGATTTCAATTGGTATTTAAGTTTTTGACAAAAATATTGTGTTTTCAATGTTTTCAATGCTTCATGTATCTCACTCATAGTTATTTTTTTTTACATAGCATTGTTTGAGGGGGAGCTTTCCAAGCTCTTCTTTCTTTATTTGTTTAAATAACTTATATGTTTTGTCATCATCAAAAAGGGGGAGATTGTTGGCCCAAGGTTACAATCACCCGTCTTTAGTGTGTTTTGATGATTACAAAACATATTAGTTATTTGTACTAATATTATTTGTTGTTTAAGTGTGTTTCAGGTTTTCTATCTTGCATAAGTGTTTTCTTCCCTAAAGGAAGGTGACTTGGACTCAAGATAACTCAAATTGGGCTCAAGATGCAAATTGAAGATCAAGTGGAGAAAGCCCCTCTTGAAGCTTTGAAGTCCTTAGAACTTTGTAAGAATAGAATGTTAAAGTTTGAGTATATGATATTTGGCTCTAGGATACACACACACATTTTTCCTTACAAAATTCTATGTTTTAAAAATGTTTGTTTCTAAGTTTTATGCCTAAGTTTATATATACATGTATCCAAACTTGTTACAAATTGAATATCTTGTTTAAAACATGTGTATAGACTATTTTTGCATAATACTTAGTTATAAGTATCTCAAAATATTTTTTCACAAAATTTTCCAACTCAAAATCCTGCCAGTTTTCCCTGTTTCAGGTTGACCGGCCGACCGCCCGGTCGACCGGCGCCTGTGTCAGGACGTGCACGTTTGTGTACGTCTGTCGGTCGACCGGCCCGGTCGACCGACTGTAAGCAGGCCACTCTCGGTTTGTTTCGGTCGACCGCCCGGTCGACCGCTCTAAGGAAACTGTGTTTCCTTTGAGGAGACGATCGACCGGACAGTCGACCGGAGCCCAACGGCTCTTTGCCAGCAAGGCAACGGTCGACCGGACCGGTCGACCGCCAAGCCTGCTGCTGGCCAACGGCTCTTTCCTCTTTGGGCAAGTCTGAAAATTTGTTTTTTCTGTCTTCTTTATCAGAGTTTTAGAGAGTTGTTGGAGGCTTTTTGCAGGTCAAATTAGGTGAAAAGAAAAGAGTTTTAACCTATTCTCTCCTTATAAATAGAGGGCAATAGGTCTTTGTTATTCACTTAGAAAAATCCTTGGTTTTCATTGTTTTCAAGAGAAAGAGAAAAATTGTTTCAAAGCTTTCATTTCCAACTCTTTTAAAGTTTGTTTTTCAGTTGTGTTTGATTGCCAATATCACTCTACAACTGAAGTTTTCTCACCACACTTCATAGAGCCAAAAGTTCTTTACTCATACTATAGAGAAGTTGTAAAAAGAGTGAGAGTGTTGTAAAAAAGTTTGAGAAAGAGTTTTGTGATCTTGAGGAGATCACTATTGTTCTTGTGATCCTTGTTCTTGTGGAGACAACTCCTAGGTGGAGTTCTTTGTAAGTTGTGAAGCTAAGGGCTTGGGGTCTTCGGTAGACCAAACTTGTACGGCATCCTCGGTGGATAGTGGAAACCCTTCACGAAGGTGAAGGCGGGGACTAGAGCGGTGGCTCGAACCTCGAAACAAATCATTTGTGTTTGCGATTGCCTTGCGTTATTCTTGCTTACTATTTCTCTTGCTTTATATTGTCTTCAATTATTTGCTTGAGAACTAACCCTTTTCTTTGTGCAATCTTCTCTTGTTTATTTTACTTGTGTTGTTGATTGTGTGTATTTCATCATAGCATTTCATTCTTTACTTGTTCGATCATATCTCATACAACACGGTTGCATTGCGCACCTCTAACCCATTTTAAGGGGAATTGGGAGGAAGGAGTTCAGAACCTCTCACGGGGTATTCGGCTCTTAGTCGTGTTTTGAGAGATCGTTGCATCACTCATTCTATTAAGTTTAAAAAGATCATTAGATTAGCAATTACACCTATTCACCCCCCCTCTAGGTGTATTTCATTTGCTAGACATTATTTCACTTTTATAACTGTTTTCCATTATGTTTGCAAAGGGGGAAAACTTACAAATAAAAGTTTGAGGAGCTAAATTACAGGTATTCTCAAAAGATTACAAGTAGATCTCCTCAGAGATTCTGGGAAAATGTGCCGATAGGAGTCTGGTCAGCGCGCGACCACTTTGTCCCTTTGACGATGCGAGCGATGAGATTCCCTTCTCGCCTGGTTCGGGGAATCAGAGAACAGAAGGTTGATAGAACCCTCTTGCTGCTTCTCAAAATCGCCTTCAATAAGGAATTCCTTCTCGCCTGGTTCTGGAGATTTCTTGAGAAGAAGGACGATGTTAGGGTATCAACACCCTGATTAGAGAAAGCAATTCTCTAAAAGGTCTCTGAATTCGAGAGCGCGTGGTGCTTTGTGAAGAAGCCTCTGCTTGTGGAGTCTTCTCTCTCTCTTTTTTTTTTATCTGTCTATGCCTTCATATATCTATATATCTCCTTGTACCCCTGGCGGGCTATTTATAGGGAAAGCAAGGGTATAATCGTCCCCTTTGAAGATATGGAAACAGATTGAACCGAATCTGTTTGAATCTGGAAAGTAGCCTTACTGCGAGGCTAGGATAGCTTCTGCGAAGCTAGAATTGGCAGGTCGGTTGATCTGTTTTGATCCTTTCCATATTGTTGGGAGATTCTCCTTGATCCTCTTACTCGTTTCAAGAGAGTCAAGAGATGGCGGCAATCACCTGCCATATTTGAATCCTGATTGGATTTGATTAGATTAAATCCGATCTCATCAGGAGATTTTGATTGGTCAAAGGTCGACCATAGCAGGCTAATAGCGGATCTGCCCACTTTGAAGCTCATAGCGGAGCTAGAGGCAATCCTTAGCGAAGTCCGAAAAGAGGCTTTTCGGCGAAGCCATCAGTTAGCTTCCTGGCGATGCTCTGGATGATGCTAGCCTCTCAAACGAGGCTATCTCCTTGGGCTAATGTAATGCTAAATGCTAGCATTTTAGACCTGCTGAGGTCTGTTTAGAAACAATCCGGGTTCACTGTTCTGCTTGCTGGATCAGTGGAGTCCAAACCGCTTCCTTGTCCCTTGGAGGTGGGTGAAAACTGGTCTTCAGCTCGTCTGTCCCTTGTCTTTTGTAAATGTCAACAAGTTTAGACATCGTTCGGACCAATGAGAATCTTGTCTTTTTTAAGTGTCAACAAGACCCCCTTTAAAGTTTTCGAAAGTCTGCAATAGCCCAGACTTCGAAATACTTTGAACTGCTGTGATGGTGGTGTGGAGTATGAACATCGCCATGATGGTTGAGTTCAGCTTCGCCTTCAATCCTGCTTTGGGATGAATTCGCCGAAGAATTGCACTGGTTCGCGAGTAGCTTCGCGTCGGGGTAGCTCCGCATCTGGGCTTCCAAGAAATAAGTTCGCTTTGGAACTCCTGTTGCCTTTTCAAAGCCAACTGCCGTGGGGCGGTTACGAGGAGGATCATTCCTTCTTTCGCACTGATCGAGAGAGATGCTCTCCGATTTGCACGTTTCCAAGGGAGGATATTCCCTTTATTCAAGGCGCCATAAGTGCCTTTTATGAGGGAGACGTTTTCTCCCTTTGCACGGTTCCAAGGGAAAACCGTCCCTTCCATCAAGGCGCAATAAATGCCTTGAATGCGCTCGTGCTTCCAAGCTTGGGGTGGTTGCGCTCAGGCCATGAGGCTTATAAATAGGACACTTGAAGTCCTCTGAAGAGAAGTATTTTGCCTTTCTTCTCTTCTCTTAGTTTGAAAGAGATACTCAGATCTCTGAATTAGTGGGAAAGCCCACTCTGGTTGTCTAACCGGCCAAGGACAAGTAAGTCTTGATCGTTCAACGACTTCACCGATTTTAGGGAATTCATCTCCCTTAGTTTAACTTTGACAGCTGCTTTAGGGATTAACTTCCCTCGATCTTCATCTTGCACTTGGCTGATCTGCAGAGAAAGATTTTAGCATAGCTTCCCAGTGGAGCTATCATTCTGACTTGATCACAGAAGGATCATTGCATGTTAAGTCCACTGCGCAGGCAGAACTTGGGACTTGGTCTCTTCAAAGGTTGAGCCAGTCTTGCCATATTGGTGAATGTTGAGACTGTTTCTGACTTTGCCATAGAGGTGAGGTTAGGACTTGGCGTTTGCTGAGCTAGTCCATTAGTTGCTGTGCAGGCGGAACTTGTCCTCTGCTGAAGTCGGATTGCTTTGCCGCCCAAGAATCTGACTTAATATCTTTGCAGCTTTTTCTGTGCTTAACTGCTAACTTGCTCCAATTTGCCTTGCAGTAAGCTATGCTTGCCAGTCTGGTAACTTGATGGAAGAAACCATGAAATCGCCTTATGCTTCCCCGGTTGAAGCTTTACTTTTAAGCAGGAGGAACAATTCGGGGCAGCGAATGCGCGTCCCAGGGGCTGTTGGCAGCCTCTTATCCGAGATGATTCGTTCTGAGGTGAGGCTGGCCGCCGCCTTTATCGGAGAGGATCCGCTTCAAGATAGTGGGCGTCGCCTGTGGGATCGCCGGCATCATTGCCGACTTTCAACTTTGGTGGCCTTTGGGGGCGATCCACTTCAGGAAAGCGGATATCGCGCCTGTTAGATCACTGGTACCACTGCCGATTCCCATTATACGTGATCTATCGTGTTGGCGGCGATAGGTTTTATTGCCAGGCTTCAACAAAAATGGCTTGGCAAGATCTGCCATTTTGTGGAGAAAAATGACCGTGTCCTTGCGGCACCACTGATTACAGCCTTATGCAGGAGGAGGGCCCTTCCTGTCCCGTTGGTCTGGCCTGGGAGCAGATAAAACCGCTTGTATGCCTTTTATGCCAATGACCTTGTTAGGCAACTCGGTGTGTTATATGAAACACAGCTTTGATGTAATATCAAATGTACCCTTGCTTTTGAATCAATGAAAGTTCATCGTCTGATCATCTGATTTTTACTTACTTTCACTGAGAGTTTGGCCATTGCTGGGCTAAACTGTGTGCGGAGCTAAGGACATAGTCCTTTCTTCGAATGATCTTCGCGAGACTGGCATGTCTCGCGAGCAGCACTTCTTTGGAGGGCTAAGGTAGGCCTCTCGGCGAAGCCCTTGAAGGATTGTGCGAAGTCCGCACTTTGCTCCTGTGCAGAGTTAACCCTTTAGTGGGGTTGAACCGTCGCTCTTTGGGAAAGCGCCTCAGGCGCTTCGGGCACTGTTTCGAATTAATTCGAAACGGCGGCATGGGCCTTTTTTCGAGGCCTCGTTTCAGGCGCTGATTAGCCTATAAAAGCCCGATTGGGCTGAATACGGAAAGGTCTCCCTTTATTCTAGAGAACTTTCTATCTCTCCTCTCCTTCTTCTCTTTCATTCAGAGATCTTTGAGGACTCTAGCAACTCTTCAATGGCGCCCAAGAGACGAGCGGGAAAAGAAGTGGCGACTTCTGCGGCGGAGGGCGTTCCTCTGATCATCGAGCGACCTGTCGCTGGTAAGAGATTCTTCTCAGAGATGGTGGTCTCGCCCCTTTGGAGTCAATATTTGACCATTAAGACGATCGAATATGATCTGTCCTTATCAGGGAACTCGTTTCCCTTCAACTTCCCTATTTTGCTTGCACCAGGGAAGTAAGAACTGAACAGTTCTTCTTTGGGCTTTCGCACGAAGCCATAACTTGGGTCATCCCCGTGCTGTTTGAGGAAAAGGACTTGAATAAGTCCTCTCAGTCATAATGACTTTTGACCATAATGCCCCTTTGATGACGTCAGCCGTTAGGGCTATGTCACTTCCTGCTTTAAGCGAAGCTGGCGCTTTGGATATTTTCTGCAAAGATGCAGTCTTATCCATGAAGTGAAGCTTTTTCAAAGCTATCGCCTTGCAGGCCCTGCTTGCTGGGCGAGGCTATGCCTTAGTGAATTTTTATGCTTTCGCATCCACTTGATTGGTGAACTAATCATAGCTCATTTCTGTTTTTGCAGTACATTAAGCCTCCGGCCTTCAGAACAGTCTGTTCGGTGTAGCCAGTCGAGCAGGCGGAAGCATCAGCTTGCAGTTCTATGGGCAGGCTTCATTGTTCAGTGAGCCGAGCTCCCTTGTACGGGATACGCTCATCCAGGAGGGTCGTCCGCAGGCCATGCGGAGCATCTTGACTACGGCTCCACTTGAAGATATCGACCGTCAGGCTTACAGAAAGCCTGACTTCATGTTCGGGGATGCTGCACCAGATCCCGATCGCCAGCTGCAGGCCGGTGAAGGCCAGTGGATCTTCCAGTTGGATGGCGAGAGATTCTATCTCCCGTCCAGTAAGCGGCATTTTGCTTTGTCTTCCTTCGCGAGCGCGACTCAGGCTCGGAAGATGGCTTGGGGCGTGAGCCTAAATGCTGAGTCTGTAAGTGTCGGGAGGTTGACATTCCAGTCCGGCTATTCGAGGGCGGGCCATCCTCGTAGCATAATGGGGCTATACCCTGGGAAGGTATCGCGGGACCTTCCAGTAGGAGAGAACCCAGCTGCGGCGCCGACCTTTGGCACTTAGTTCTGCGAAGTTGACGGGAACTACCCCACCACTGATTTCAGGACTCCCGGTTGGGTCCACCTTCCTAGATCGTGGTGGGCGGAGTTGACCAACTATATCCTCACCCATTTTGAGGGGGACTTAGAGAGGTTAAACCTCCATGAGGCCGTCAGGGCGACCTGCTACGGCATTGAGATGAAGGTGGCGTGCTTCTACGCCATCCTCGAGTTGTATTGCCCGGCCTCGGGGACTTTCTTCACCCCGGTTGGTGAGTTGGGCATGGCCCTGCATGAGATGCGGGAGATCTCTGCTTTACCCTTCGGGTCTCTTCTATACGAAGAGTACTTTCCCTGTGAGGCGGAGTTGGCTATTCTGGAGAAGCAGGAGCCTGCTCTGCTCGAGACATATCGGGAATTGATGTGCCATTTGCACATTTGCTCCAGCATCCACACCGGTGGCAAAGGTAGCTCGAAGAGCTTGAAGAGCTGGGGGAACTACTTGTTCCCGGATATGACTAGTGCGCCTGAGGCAGCTCATAGCGGAGTTGCTGAAGAAGACATCTTGGCACGGATGGAGGTGCATGCTGAAAAGGACATCGTCGTGGCAGAAGATGATGGTCCTTTCGAGAAGGGTGATGTTCTTCGGAGCTTTCACCATCAGGCCCGTCGGCCTATGTCTCGCAAGGCGTTGCTGGCCGGCTTCTTAACCATCTGGTTAAAGAAATGTGTCGTGCCTTCTTCTTCGGGTGACATCGTCCACCCGACTGTGCTGCTGCCTGCCGTCCGCTTGGTTCATGGCCACCGTTTGGGTCTTCTCCCGGCCATGGTGTGTTGTATTCAGAGGGGCCTTCGTGCACTGACGGAGGCTTTCTGCAGGCCAATGGCGTCAAGGCGAGGGAAGGGTGACGTCCTGCCTTGTGACGGACCCAATCCTAGGGTAGGTTTACCGTACACCTACTTGATGGCGTGGTTCGCCTTGCACTGCCCCATTTTGATTGGAGCTGGGGAAGACCCTCCGCAGGGTGTTCAAACGGCGCTTCTCCGTCGCTTTGAAGGCCGTTCGTGGCAGAAAACTTATGTGGCCGAGGCCCGTAAGTTAGTGCGTCGTTATGACGCTTATAGCCTGTTCCATTGTTTTCCTCGCCTGCGGGGTGCAGGATATAACGAGGAATTCCATGATGTGGAGTCAGGTCGGTCTCCCATGAGTCGGGGTGTTTTCGAGTGGCTGGTCTGTATCCGGCCCTCGCATTTGCTGTACAGAAGTGGGGATACCTGCTACCTGGAGCCCTACGTCCCGAGCCGGTTTGCCCGCCAATTTGGGTATGACCAGTTGTATGTGGGCAACCCCAATCCGGACCTGGCTTTCATGGGGAGCCTCATTGATGGGGCTCGTGGTTGGCGGTTCTTTACCGCGGATGGCACTGGAGCGTGGCTACGCACGCCGCCGAGGGATCCCGGCCTTTGGACGACCCTGTGTTTCTGCCAATGGTATGCGGCTTCGAACTCCACACCTGCTGGGTTTAATGCCAACCGTTCGGGTGTGAAGTTAATTTCTCATCGGATGAGGCAGAAGGCTTCTGATAAGAAGGAGGGCAAACGAGTCCGTGTTCCTGGCATAGAGGAGTTCATCGCTGTAGATGACAGCGGGGCTTCTGATGCGGGGAGCCCTTGCTTCGAGGCAGGGACGATGGCTGATGCTCATGAAGCTGATGCTCGTGAAGCCGGGTCTGGTGTAGTGGGGACAGCTCCCCCACGACATGTGGAAGAAGTGGAAGAATAGGATTCTGATGTCCACTTCAAGAGGAAGCGTGGGAGTGGATCCCGTAGGAAGTCGTCGGCGAAGAGGCCCCGTCGCCAGACTCCTACCATCGTGGTAGAGGGTGAGCTCTCTGCTGCGCCTCCTTCTGCTGCTCCATTAGTGGCTGAGCCGTCGGTTGCTGAACCGACTACTGGTAAGATTGGCCCCCATCTAATATGCCTTCAGCGCACTTTAAATAACTCATCATTTGCTTTTTGTTGCAGGAGCTGAGGAGCAAGGGGAGCAAAGGGATCAGTATGATCCTCTATTCGCTTATGGAGCTGCTGCTGGTTCCTTTACTCGCTCGGAGGAATCTGGAGGTGATGCGGCCGACATTGGCCCGTCGGGCGCTGGGACTTCTAAAGGAAGTCCTATGGCATCCAGCTCTACCGAGTGGTCTGCGGAGGAATCGGCGAGCAGGCCGGCTATCCGCGTTGATTCTGGCAAGAATTTCGCGATGGAACCCCTAGAGACTGATGAGGCTGACGAAGTAACATCAGCCTTTGGTACAATGACAACCTTTTGATCTCCTCTTGTTTACTGCATCCGCTTTTTTACCATGGCTTTGTTGCAGGTGTTCGGCCTCAAGATGCGTCGGCTTTGAAGGAGCCGGAGACCTCCCCTGGAAGGTCAGAGGGTGGGTTGAGTGCTTCGTCCGCGGCGGATGTTGCCATGTTGGACGTGTTGTATGGCGACTTGCCTTCTTACCAGCCCACGCCAGCTGAAAGACGAGAGGCTGAAGGGGCGGCAGTCCCGGAGGTATCCTCACTCCCAATCATATCACCGAGTGAGGTGCCGGCGATTTTGCCCAGTGCGGGGCTGAGGGTGATCGCGGACCCTAGTTCCCCGACTTTGATTGTCGAGCCTGCTGTTCAGGAGGTGGTTGCCAGTCCTTCCTCCACGGTGGCTGGCGTGCTGGTGTCGCTGAGGACTCCGCCGAGGTCACCTTTGGCTTGCCCTGCTGCTGTCGATGTTCCCGCTTCTTCTTCTGCGGCGGTGTCGACTGGGTTGGTAGATTGCTCCGAGGTTGTCTCAAGGGTTGATGAAGCTGAGAATGACTTCATCGGTAATCTGGTCGACAGCTTCTATAACAGTTTGGAGCAGACTATCGGTCTAGTCTTGAAGGGCTCGCCTGTGCCATTCTCGAAGCTGAAGATGGTCCTCTCCCGTGGCATTGAGTGTATCCGGGACTTTGAGGGGTACCATCAAGCTGCTGCTCTAGAGCTCCTGGTAGATGACCTTGAGAAGGACGTGGAGGAATGGCGCCATTTCCATCGTTCCGACGCAGCGTCTTTGGCTGATGAACGGCTCACACGTCTTGTCGCCCAGAGGCGCGAGGCTCAGCTCGCTGCTCAAGAGGCTGCTAAGGCTATCTCCTCTGACTTGAAGTCCTTGGAGGCAGAGCAAGCAGAGGTTGGGAGTGCAATTGACGCTTCCAACAGTGCTCTTCTTGATGCCGAAGATAAGGTTAAGAGGGCCGAAGAGATGATCCGGAAGGCGAATCTCCTCTTATCCAAAGCTACACAGATGCGTCATGAAGAGTCTGCGCGGCTTAAGCAGCTCAGGGCTCGAAGTGAGGAACTGGCGGAGCAGAAGTCGTCACAGAGGGCGACTTTGGCGGAGGTCGAGGCTCGTCTGGCTCAGGCGGTGGACTTCGATGAGGCTGAGCTGAGATCACAGGCGCTGGCCCAGGCTGCTGATGACAGGAGAACGAGGCTACCTTCGCTCGGAGATCGGATCCGATCTTATCATGTACGCCTATAGGCTCCTCCATGTATCCCGTCCTTTTGGAATTTAATAAAAATTCTTTCTTTTGTCGTCTTTGTTTGTTTGGATAATGAGGCATGGGTGTCTGTTGGTTCAGAGGTCGCAATGACACAACCAATTGGGACGTCGCCAGTCTCGAGGTCAGCCTTTTTGCGGGGCTAAAAGGGGAGATACTTGCCTTTTGTAAATGTCAGCAAGCATCGAGATTGAGACTTAGCTGTCTGCTGGTTCAGAGGTCGCAACGACATAACCAATTGAGACGCCGCTAAGTTCAATGGTAGATGAAACTTGGCTATCTACCAGTTCAGAGGTCGCAATGACGTAACTGGTTGAGAAGCCACCAAGCTCAACACTGAGTGATACTTGTCTTTTGTAGATGTCGACAAATATCGAGACCTATCTTTTGTAAATGTCAACAGGACTCGGGATTGAGACTCAGCTGTCTGCTGGTTCAGAGGTCGCGATGACGTAACCAATTGAGACGCCACTAAGCTCAATGATAGATGAAACTTGGCTATCTGCCAGTTCAGAGGTCGCAATGACGTAACTGGTTGAGAAGCCACCAAGCTTCAAAATAGGTGATACTCGTCTTTTGTAAATGTCAACGAGTATCGAGACCTGTCTTTTGTAAATGTCAACAGGACTCGGGATTGAGACTCGTCTTTTGTAAATGTCAACAAGCTCAAAATAGGTGATACTTATCTTTTGTAAATGTCAATAAGTATCGAGACCTGTCTTTTGTAAATGTCAACAGGGCTCGGGGTTGAGACTTGTCTTTTGTAAATGTCAACAAGCTCAAAATAGGTGATACTTATCTTTTGTAAATGTCAATAAGTATCGAGACCTGTCTTTTGTAAATGTCAACAAGGCTCGGGGTTGAGACTTGTCTTTTGTAAATGTCAACAAGCTCAAAATAGGTGATACTTATCTTTTGTAAATGTCAATAAGTATCGAGACCTGTCTTTTGTAAATGTCAACAGGCTCGGAATTGAGACTTAGCTGTCTGCTGGTTCAGAGGTCGCGATGACATAACCGGATGAGACGCCACCAAGCTCAAGGTTGGTGATACTTGTCTTTTGTAAATGTCAACAAGTATCGAGGTTGTAGTGGAATTTGGGAGAAATCTCGTTTTCACGGGGAGAAACGAGGGAATCACTGTCATAGGTTTAATGTTAACGTAACAGCGAAATGTATATGTGGTCTTACCATTCTATGGATGAGAATTGGTAGGTGATTTTGGAGGTCTCGTTCTCACGAGGAGAAATGAGGGGACTGCTGTCATAGGTTTAATGTTAACATAACAGCAGAATATATGTGGTCCTACCATTCTATGGATGAGAATTGGTAGGTGATTTTGGTGAGGGAATCAAGTGGGAGCAGGTCCCTTGGGATTTTAAGCAAACCCCCAGCTACCAACAGGTTTGATATGCTTGGAGAAAGAGAGAGGCTCTCTTTGTGCGCATTCCGGACGCGCGGGTCTCGATCAGAGGTGTAATGTTAACATGATCGAGAGCAAGATCCTTGATTAAGGATAGTACTTCTTTAAGAATTTGCCATTGATTGGCATCATGAGGAGGTCGCCTTCTGCAGTCGTAAGGCGGTATGCTCCGTTCGAATAGACTGTCTCTATCACAAACGGTCCTTCCCATTTAGGCTGAAATTTGCCTTTGGTCTTGTGCGTTATAATCATCGGTCGTCTGACGGCTAAGACCAAATCTCCTTTCTGGAAGGTTCTTTGCTTAACCTTCTTATTGAAGGCTTTTGACATCCGAGCCTGATATAGCTCGATGTGTTGCTGAGCTTGCAGCCGCTTCTCGTCCAGGGCTTCGAGCTCTTGAAGACGCAAGCGATCATTGTCTTCTGATGTCATCTTAGTAGTTAAGGCTACCCGCAATGATGGCACCTGGATTTCCAATGGGATGACCGCTTCGCACCCATATACCAGGGAGAAAGGCGTATTGCCTGTCGGTGTCCGAACCGTAGTCCGATAGGCCCAAAGGCATTCACCGAGCTTTTCGTCCCAATCTCGCTTGTTCGAGGAGACAAACTTCTTGAGCAGCTTGATGATTGTCTTGTTAAATGCCTCTGCCAAGCCATTGGCGGCAGGATTGTAGGCGGTTGAAGCCACATTCTGAATTCGGTATTTATCGCAGAACCGATAGAACCCTTGGCTTACGAATTGGGGACCATTGTCATGGATGATCCGTCTGGGTACACCAAATCGATGGATGACATGGTGTTTGATGAAGCTAACCAGATTGGAGGTTTTAACTTCGGCCAACGGTGTGGCCTCTGCCCATTTTGAGAAGTAATCGGTTATTGCCAGGATAAACCGGTGACCTCTTGCCGAAGAGGGACTGATTGGCCCTACGACATCGATTCCCCATGCTTCAAATGGCCATGAAGCAACAGTAGGGTGGAGCAACTCCGAAGGTTGGTGTATGAAGTCTGCATGGACCTGGCACGCCTTACACCTTCGTGCATATTGGATGGCGTCGGCTACCATAGTTGGCCAATAATATCCTAGCCTGTGCAGCCTGTCTTTAAGCTTTGGACCCGGCTGGTGAGCTCCGCAAATGCCATCATGTGCTTCTTTAAGCACTTCCTGTGCCTCTGAACGAGAGAGACAACGGAGGAGGACACCGTCATATGAACGACGGTAGAGTGTCTTCAAGGTGGGATCATAGTGGAAACGGAGCGACCTTCGTCTGATGGACGCCGCTTCTTTGGGATCGTCTGGAAGCAGACCGTGCAGAGCGTAGTCAATGAGAGGGAAGCGCCAATCCCTCGGCTCAAGACCCACGGAGATATTATGGACCTCTTGGATCCTTAGCATATGCTTGGAGCATACGAGATGCCGGGTTGCGACTGTGAGGTGATACTCGGTGTCGGCCGGTAAGGCTAGCGTTGTCGCTAATGCAGCGAGAGCATCCGCCTTGGTATTTTGAGATCGGGACACATGCCCGATGTAGAAGCCTTCAAATAAGCTAGCCAATTCGATGGCTGTATGATAATAAGGCACCAAGTCTTCATGGCGGACTTCATATTCGCCTTTGACTTGACTGATGACTAGCTTTGAATCGCCGTAAGCTTCGAGGTAGCGTACCCCCATTCCCCGGGCGAGCTGGAGGCCGATGAGCAGAGCATTATATTCCGCTACATTATTAGAGCATGATTCTGTCAAGGAGAATGCTCTGGGAATGATATGATCCTGTGGGGAGATGAACACAACCCCCACTCCGGCAATAATCTTGCCTTTGGGGCCCATCCGTGATGCTCCGTCGAAGAACATCTGCCATACTTCCTCTAATGAGGTTGCATTAGATTCGAAGACCTCATCAGGGATGTCTTCGTGAAGCTTTGAATGTTCTGGAACGGGATGAGCAGCTAAGAACTCTGCGAGGGCCTGGCCTTTAACTGCCTTCTGAGGAGTAAAGGTCATGTCGTATTGAGACAACAAAAGTGCCCATTTAGCCAACCTTGAATTCAGCGACCCTGGCTTCGTCATGAGAAGACGTAAAGGGTTCACCCTGGAGATGACATGTATGGTTTGGCCAACCAAATAATGTCGTGTCTTCTGGACAGCGAAGACGAGGGCTAAACACTCTTTCTCAATAGGATTGTAGCGAGATTCCGCTCCTATGAGAGTCCTGCTCAGATAATAAATGGCCTGCTCATGGCCATTGTCGTCCTTCTGAGCGAGGAGGGCGCCGAGGGAATAGTCCAGAGCTTTTACATAAAGCAGAATGGTTTCCCTGATGTAGGGGCCACTAAGACCGGAGGTTTGTGAGATACCTCTTAATGTCTTCATAAGCTTCTTGACAGGCTTCCAAGTATGGGCTTTGACAGCCCCCATGCGGACTTCTACTTGATCCAAGAAGTTGTGCCTGCATGTCTGTAAGAGCATGGGTAATGGCATCCCTGCTGGGCACATCAGAGATAGATTTCTGAACCGCTCAATGTATTCACGGACAGATTCGCCTTCCTCTGCACAGTGGAAAGGAGCTTGTCCATGGTCACTTCGGTGTCATCCTCATAGAAGCGAGAGAGGAACCGAGTTTCCAGGTCGACCCAGGAATTGATAGAGCCCTGAGGAAGGCTTCGGAACCAGTCGAATGCCACCCCTTTCAAGGTGCCGATGAACAACCTAGCCATGATGGCGTCGTTGCTTAGAACATTACCGGTCTGGGACCGAAAATAATAGATGTGCTGATTGGGCGAGCTCTTACCATCATACGTATGCAACGTTGGTGGTTTGAACTTTGGCGGATATGGCACCGAATCCCACTCCAGCGGATAAGGACGGACTGCCCCTACCTTCTTTAATTCATCCCTCTGAGCTAGGGATGCGATTTGAGCTTGAAGCCTTTAAGGACTTCGGCATCCAGGGAAGAGCCTCCCTTAGATTTCTCCGTCTTGGGCGGATCATTGCTGAGATGCCCCTCCTCGTCATGATTACTCCCGGTATCATCATTCCGGTTGCTGAGGAGCTGAGCGAGCATCCGTTGAATATTGTCCAGGGCCTCTTGCTGAGTTCTAGAGGTCTGCTCCTGAGCTTCCAAACGCTGACGAAGATCGTCATTGGCGTTATCGGCCATATTAACCGATGCTTTGTCCGTTCGCACAGAACTGACTGTTGCTGAAGAGGCATCCCGCTGTCTTCATCTTCTCCATCAGATGATTGGGGTGATCGCCTGGACTGTGGCGAGATCAGGGCCTTTGAGGAAGAAGGCTGCTCATAATTATAGGGTATCGCTACCCTGGATCTGGTGTTTCGGAAAACACCTTCTTCGCGCACCAAGACTTCACCTAAGCCCGGGCTATAATCTGGATCTGGGGAGCCGAAAGGGGTATCATCAGATGTATGACCTTCCCTGTGTCGCTCTCGTCCTCTTCCGGTCATGTTGACGGACGCGAAGGCTGAGCCTCGCGAAGCGCTCCTTTCATGATGCTTCTTTATGGCACGTGCGGACAACCGGTCAAACACCGATTGACGGTGCGGAGGTGCCACCTTGATTGGATATTGCCGACAATGGGCTGAATGGATTGTCATAAGTCGGCATCCTCTTTGACAACAAGGGGAAGTGGTTTGGAGAGACTCCAATTCCCGCTTGTTTGCCAAGAATTGTCGCAGGTTAGGCTCAACAGAGCCTGAACAACCCCGTGGAGAGGCCTTTCTGGAGCGTACAAGGGATGATGCTCCGTTCTTCTTATCCCTGCAGAAGGGATTAGTACTGAATAGTACTTTGGCGCTAGCTTTGCCGACAGGTGCGAGCTTAGAGCCTGATGAATTGGGGAGCGGAGCACGCTGTGGTGCTTTGCCCGCTATTCTGTTGCGAAGGGGATCAACCTCAGATAACACTGCGGTCTTAGCCTTGCGGTCGCGAACCCAGTGAATTCGTTGTGGTACAATAGCTTCGCTTGTGCGAGCGAGGCTGACAGGAGGCTTTGCTGCCCTTGATTCAGGTGACGGTATGATTGCCGTCGTGACTACATGGCTGGCAGCATCGTCAGGGCAGATGGGCATCTTACCCTTTTCTTCGCGGGAGAGGCGCAGTCTCGGCATGACTACCCCGGGAGCTTTGGTTGAAGACTCCTGTTTAGGCTTCCATATCAGCCTTGACAGGGGACGTCTAGGTTCGCAAGGAACCTGAATAGCCACAAGCGGGGCTGTAGGGTGCTGGCAAGATTCTGCCTCTGGTTTCTGATTTGAAACCTTGACCATGAAGACCTTCCTGTGCTTCCGTGCTCGAAGCGTCAGGCCACCCCCAGAGAGGACTTCTTCAAATCTTCCTTGATCGATCTGGATAACCAGGTTCTCAAAATTGCAGGATCTGGGCTGCGGGCATGTTTCCTTGTTGCGCCAGAGAACTGCGGCAGGTTTGCAGAGAACTTTTTCCGTCTCCGCAGAGACTTTGCTTGAAGATTTAGCCAGAAGATCTGGCTGCACCGGCTTTTCTGAATTCAGAGATAGACCCGAAGGTCTGTTCGTCGCATTGCGACACTTGATTCTCAGCAGAGGAGAATACAATCCCCAGCGGAGTCGCCATCTTGTTTTCCATTATGTTTGCAAAGGGGGAAAACTTACAAATAAAAGTTTGAGGAGCTAAATTACAGGTATTCTCAAAAGATTACAAGTAGATCTCCTCAGAGATTCTGGGAAAATGTGCCGATAGGAGTCTGGTCAGCGCGCGACCACTTTGTCCCTTTGACGATGCGAGCGATGAGATTCCCTTCTCGCCTGGTTCGGGGAATCAGAGAACAGAAGGTTGATAGAACCCTCTTACTGCTTCTCAAAATCGCCTTCAATAAGGAATTCCTTCTTGCCTGGTTCCGGAGATTTCTTGAGAAGAAGGACGATGTTAGGGTATCAACACCCTGATTAGAGAAAGCAATTCTCTAAAAGGTCTCTGAATTCGAGAGCGCGCGGTGCTTTGTGAAGAAGCCTCTGCTTGTGGAGTCTTCTCTCTCTCTTTTTTTTTATCTGTCTATGCCTTCATATATCTATATATCTCCTTGTACCCCTGGCGGGCTATTTATAGGGAAAGCAAGGGTATAATCGTCCCCTTTGAAGATATGGAAACAGATTGAACCGAATCTGTTTGAATCTGGAAAGTAGCCTTACTGCGAGGCTAGGATAGCTTCTGCGGAGCTAGAATTGGCAGGTCGGTTGATCTGTTTTGATCCTTTCCATATTGTTGGGAGATTCTCCTTGATCCTCTTACTCGTTTCAAGAGAGTCAAGAGATTGCTGCAATCACCTGCCATATTTGAATCCTGATTGGATTTGATTAGATTGAATCCGATCTCATCAGGAGATTTTGATTGGTCAAAGGTCGACCATAGCAGGCTAATAGCGGATCTGCCCACTTTGAAGCTCATAGCGGAGCTAGAGGCAATCCTTAGCGAAGTCCGAAAAGAGGCTTTTCGGCGAAGCCATCAGTTAGCTTCCTGGCGATGCTCTGGATGATGCTAGCCTCTCAAACGAGGCTATCTCCTTGGGCTAATGTAATGCTAAATGCTAGCATTTTAGACCTACTGAGGTCTGTTTAGAAACAATCCGGGTTCACTGTTCTGCTTGCTGGATCAGTGGAGTCCAAACCGCTTCCTTGTCCCTTGGAGGTGGGTGAAAACTGGTCTTCAGCTCGTCTGTCCCTTGTCTTTGTAAATGTCAACAAGTTAGACATCGTTCGGACCAATGAGAATCTTGTCTTTTTAAGTGTCAACAATAACCACAAGCAATAATATTAAAATTCTTAACAATCTAACGCATTAGGCAAGAATAGTTAGCAATACAATCAACAATCAAACATGAAATAGTATTGAACTTTAACGGTTTGACTAAGTAACTAATGAATAAGGAACAATTAAACCTAATTCTAAGCTTTTTTCAACTTCAAACTTGTTCCAATTGATTAAGTAGCAACAAACTCTGTCAAAAAAATAATATTTATTAGTAAAGTAATCTTAAAAATTAACACTCAGTCCATTTAGTAGTTTTTTTCATTTTGTAGTAAGAAATATAACACTCAATGAATTTAATTGCAGCATAAGATTGCACTGACTAAGATGCAAGTGCAAAGTCTACCATTTATATTCTATTTTTTACTGTAAGACCAGGCCTTATTATGCAATAAGAAAATGAAGGAGGAATAATATGCAAAATAACTCTAAATACAAGGGATAATATCATAATAAAGTAACATGGGATACAATATCCCAACTTCAACACAATGAATGAACATTGAACAATACACATGCTGACATGCAAATTCTTTTCATGAAAATACTAACAACTAGGCTTATTAGCTTAATCCATTCTTGTAAATTGTAATCTTGTTCTTTTTCTTTTTGCTAATAAACTCACAAGTCTCACCATCGAGCGAGGTGATAAGACGCGGACGGTGACCGCTGGATAGCTTGACCTGGATGTCCGATCTGGCTTGCTGCAAGACTCAGTCCAGACCAGGACGCCTGGGTCGCCTCGCTGAGATGCCTTGTTGGATGGACAGTGGGATGCTCGACAGTGGACTAGAGAGTGGAGAGAGTGGACTGTGGAGTGTGGACGCCGGCTAGACGAGAGAGAACAGACGGGGTGAAGGCCGAAGGGTCTGGAAAGTGGAAGAGGCGGGCCGCGAGTGTTGGGGACCTGGGGTATTGAGAGAGGGAGGTTGTAACGCCCCACCCCACCGGGTACGGAAATGCTACTGAAATGTATATACGCAGAGTAAAATACCCATACGTATACACGCTAAGCATATCAGTACAGTCAGGAATCAGAGTACGGAAGCACAGTGATAATATACATTCCAACATTACATGCCAAGTACATTGTTATCACATTATGTGATCCAATATTACATGAATATTACATTACTATAATGTACAAAGTACTAATTACAGAAGATTTACAAGATATGATACTGGTAGATGCTCACGAGCTGGAGAGGAATCTCGAGAGCTGATCAAAGAAATGAATCATGAGGATCTGCTATTAAGTCTCCAAGCTTCTACCAGGTTCTGATCCTGGAACTGTTTACACTTCTACTACGCACTCCAATCAGCAACAAGAACTTCACCAATGTTCAAGCTCCAGAGTCTGGACATGCAGCTCCAGAGTTGTCAGAATGCAACCCAACGTACAAAAAAAGCCAAGTGGCGTGCACAGGCATACACCAATGGAATCATGCTTATATAAACATGCAAGGACAAGTATTATATTCATGTATAAAATGAACATGTAACCAACGTCATATGCAAAATGTACATGTACACAAAACCAATTGTATAAACTCAATCTCCGGCTTCCATGAGATTAACACATCGAGGGAATAATCCAAACAAGAAAACCCTCATATATATACCATATACCTACTTCACCATCACTAGGCATATACAACTAGAGTTGCTGAGAATTTGTATATCAGTATGTTGTCATGTCGTGTCTGTGCTATTATGATCAATAAAGGAGTCAAGTTAGTATTTGTTTCTATGGTACATGTGCCAGTCAGTATTAGGTGTATCAATATCAGGAATGATTTGAGTTATAAACTGGAAACCCAAATTGAAAACATGGACTTCCCAAATGATGGACAAGGTATTGTCATGTTAGGATAAGTCATGAGGTATGGAATAATTATAGTAGGATAGTAGTAATGGTAATAACAATAATCAGTATCGTTTGTTATTTTAATCGATCCACACCAGTGTCCTATACCACTGGCAGTTCACACTGGAACCATACTTCCAGTAGAACATATTCGAACTCCAATATACGGTTTACCTTCATTCGAATAGGGGAATGACCGAATAACATATGCTCTTGACATTATTATTGTTGAAATAGTTGATATTGTATACCGAGTTCATTCAGTCTAGTATCAGGAGAACATGGAAACATGAGAACATGAGAACCATGGTCGCAATGTAATAGACCCAAGAGGTACCCTCACAGACCCGAGAGGTAATGCCCACCACTTCACGTGGTGTGTACTTCGCTCCGTGTGATACTTTGCTCCATACATCATTTGCATACCACGTAGGATACGGTTTATGGACCCAAGAGGTGCTCCCACAGACCCGAGAGGTAACGCCCACAACATCATGTGGTGTGTACTTTGCTCCGTGTGATACTTTGCTCCATTCGCCGCTCCATGTGGATCCAAGAGGTACCCCCACGGACCCGAGAGATAACGCCCACCACATCAGTTGGTGTGTATTTCGCTCCGTGTGATACTTTGCTCCACATACATGTATCAGTAACAGTAGTATTCAGTATATCCATGTTCAAGATTCAGTAATACAATATTCAGTATTCAGGAGTATAGTATCAGGAAGTTCAGAGGACTTTGTATCAAGGGTGTATTAAGAGTCAGGAGAAGGAAATACCCTTGTCCAGAATTCAAGAGTTCATGAATATTAGTCTGTCTGGTAATAATAGCTATGATAATCAGTCCAGTGTCAAGTATCATGTTCATTGTATCAGTATCAATGTCAATAGTCGGATGTCAGGATAGTATCCAGTGTCAATGTCATATATTCAGTATCAGGTATCTATTGTGTTTTCAGGATCAGGTATTAGTGTCCAGTAAATAGTATAAAAGTAGCATTATAGGTATGCACATACAAGCGGAGCAAAGCAATGTTGGAGCACAATCAGCGAACAATGTTTAATCACTAAAGCGCTAGGCGGAGCTACATGGTTGACTCAGCTTGGACTGCAAGTCTGAAATCTGGCAGAGTTCCGTCTTAACGAGTCTAATGAATAAAACGTTGAGCGCTAAATACGCCAGCAGGCGAAGCTAGCAGACCTGACGGTCCTAACGTGCCCTGAGGGCTATAATAGAGAACATAAGGTCTAATATGTCCAGAAGGCCAAGTTTATTCCTGCAGAGAATAAAGTTAATTTCACACACAATCACAGATATTAACAGTCTATATTATAAATCTCTAATGTTGTGTTGCTGGTCAACTCTGCTAGGCTACCACTAACCCATAAGGGTATATGCTTCGTTAACACATTAGATAGCCCACAGAGTGATTTCCGGATGATAATCCCGAAGGACCATTCGCCCGAGGGTCTTCTCCCGCAACCTGCACCCCGTTAGTCCAAAATACAATAATTTGAAAAATACATATTAACTCCAGAAAATTACAAGAAATTCATAAAAATACACATATAATTTCTAAATACACAGAATAATTCTATAAATATATAGAAAATTTATACAAATGCCTAGATAATTTTTAAAAATTATAGAAAATTTTTAGAAATGCCCAAAATATGAAATATTTATGTATGTATACAAATATACGTATACATGTGTGTATGTGTACATATGCAATAAGAGAAGAGTACTCGCCTATATAGGAAAAATACTCGATACTACGTGCGCGCGTGCGCTTGCACGTAAGGGTGTGGAAGTGTGTGGGTGTGAGGTGAGGCCTTGGCCTGGCCTGTGGGCTGTAGGAGGGAAGAGAGCGGTGTGGGACGTGATTTTAGAGAGAGAAAATGAAGGAAAATGTAGTTAGCGATAGAAAGTAGTGTAGAGAGAGAAAGGATAAGATCTTGGGGATGGTGAGTATAGTAAAGTGGAGAGAGGGAGAGGTTCCTCCTTATTGTAGCCGAACGGAGGAAGAGGGGTGAGGTGAGAGAAAACTAGAGAGAGAAAGTTAAGGAGGAGAGAGTAAATAACATTTAGGAGTTTGTTAAATAGAGGAAAATAGAGAAAAATTATGGGAGGTAGAGGAGAGGGAGAGGAATCCCTCTATAGTATCCGGCCATGGTGGATGTGAGGGAGGAGTGAGAAAACTTAGAGAGGAGTGAGAAAGTATTGTGTTTGGGTATTTTGAGAGAGAAAAAATTAGGAAAATTATGAGGGGTGTATATAGGCCTATGGAGGAGTTTATGAGGGTAGGAACATGGCCATGGTGTCAATATTTTTATAGGATTTTAAGAGTTTTATTTGGAGGGCTTTTATGGCTTTTTCTAGAGAGAGAAAGGTTAGGGAGGTGGAAGTGGCCGACCATTGTGTGCGCTGGTGTGAGAGAAGATAGAGAGAGTGGGAGAGGCTTCCTTGAGAAGCCAAGGGAGTTTCTGGAAAAATGGAGAAAGAAAAGAAAAAGAAAAGAAAAGAAAAGAAAAGGAAAAAGAAATGAAAATGCAAATATGTCATTGTTAGGGGTTATGTGTAAATGTCCCTAAGAAAACTATAAAAAAATGAAGAAATTGAAAAAGAAATGAATATTAAAAAGAAAGAAAAGGAAAAAAAGAAGGAGAGAGAAATATGTAATTAAATAATTTTTTTAAAAAGAAAATTTATGAATTTCTAGGATAGAATCTAGTGCCAGTGCATAGTCTCGTGCAAAAATTTCAGGTCAAACAGAGAAAAATACGTACATGAAATGACATGTGTACGATCAAAACGTCGAAAATCAGAAAAGGATACGTATATTAGAATCAGGGTATTATAGAGGTTGAGGCTGTAACAGCCTTTCATGCTTTCATGCTGCCGTTTATGGGAAGTGAAAGAGCCGGCAGTATGAGAGAGTGAAAGAATGGAAACATGCATGCAACATGCTCACTGCATGTGCATGCACACTGTTGGGTACTTTTTTTAATAAGTTATAAAATAGTTTATATAAAATTTTGGGCCACTAGGATATTATTTGGGCCCTGGGCGGTTACCCTGCGCCCTGGCCAGGGTCGGGCTTGATGTCAGGGAATTTTTTTATGAAGACAGCTCACATGTTTCTCGAATATGTTATGTCATAGATCGCAACCAAATCATCACATTCTGCTTCGTGCAGTGCTAATACTTCAGAATGATTAGAGGAAATAGCAACTAATATTTGCTTTGTAAATTTTCATGATACAGTTGCACCACTACAGGTGAATACATTATCATGTTTGAGATCTGACTTTATGTGAGTCAGAAGATACAAGCATCTGCATCACTGACTATTTTTGACTTTAATTCCTACGAATAAAATAAGCCTATGTCAGTCATTCTGCGAATATGACCTAATATATGCTTAACACTATTCAAATACCTTCGAGTTGGTGTAGAGCTAAATCTTACTAATAAGTTAACAGAAAAAACTATGTCAGGACGTATGCTATTTGCAGAATACATTAAAGCTCAAATTGCATTTAAGTATGACACTGCAGGACTATGTTTCTCTTCATTATCTTCTCGAAGACGAAAATGATGTTTCTTACATCATCGCGATCTAACAACCATAGGGCTACTTAATGGATGGGCTTTATTCGTAAAATATTTCAAACCTTTTTCTATATATGTTGATTGATAAATAAATATTTCATTTGATCAATGTTCAATCTACAGCCTTAGATAAATTTTTGTCTTCCAAAGATTTTTCATCTCAAAATTTTTCATTAAATAAGCAACAGTTTTTTGTGAGTTCTTCAGAAGTTCCAAAAAATTTAGATTGTCAACATATACTGCAACAATGACAAATCCATTTTTAGATTTTTTAATAAAAATGCATAGGCAAATTAGTTTCTCTAATATAATCCTTCTCGTAAGAGATATTCACTAATGCAGCTATACAAATGATCGTTGTAACTTGATTGAATATGTGTTATAATATTTGAGATAATTTGTGTGGGTCATTTTAATATTCTCATATAAATATCACTATCAAGTGACACATAGATATAGATATGATGTAACAACATTCATAAGTCACATATCAAGATTTTATGTGGATGCCAAGATAATTAAGAAATGTAATGTGATTGCATCTGTCACAGGAGATATGTTCTTTCATAATCCATTCCAGGTCTCCGCAAGAAACCTCGTGCTACTAGTAGTGCTTTATACCTCACATTTTCATTTTTCTCATAATATTTACATACAAACACTCATTATTATATCCAACGGTTTACACCTTCAAGTGTTTGACTACTGGTCCAAAATTTTTGCGATTATTTCAGAGAATTTAATTTTGGTTTGGATAGTTTCCTTTCACTTTGGTCAGTCATCTCTATGTCGAATTCTTCTACACTTTTTAGTTTAGGGTCTTTTATTATCTATCACAAAAAATCTAGAGTGATCGCATATGCAAAGACATTATCAATAATAATTTTCTTTCTATTCCAACTCTTTTGTACTCAGAATTCAAAGATACCTTTTCGGATTATGCACTTTTTTGAGTGCATATGTCTCTTCAAGGGATTTTTCTTTATTAATTATAATTTGATGAGTTATTTTCTCTTAATAGTACTTTTTGAAAATTTATTTTTTTTGGGAGTATGTACTTCTAATGTTATTTTCCTTTGGATTTTATCTTTTGAATCAACAGGGCGACCATGCTTCATGCGTGCTTCTAAAGTATTATCAGATTATTTTTTAGAGATATCAATCCGAGTTGGACTATTTCAGCCGATATATAAGATTTTGTTACTTTCTTTATGTCAGTAAACATATCAGGTAACTAGTTTACAATTCTTTACAAATAAATAATCATTGAACTTCGAGTTCACTTTGATTTGTACGTGGGGCAAGATGAGACAATGATGATGCATTTCATGTAATTTCATATCGTTCTTCAAGAAGCAATACCTTTTCTCCCTCTAACGATAGAAAAATTGTCTCATTCAAATGACAATCTACAAAGCGTGCATTAAACATATCACCCTTCAAAGTTCAAGATATCTAATTATTAATGGGGAATTAAATCCATTGTAACTTCCAAGATGACATTGGGGCCTAACTTTATTTGCTGTGGTGGAGAAATGAGAACATAAATAGCACAATCAAAAATCTTTTAATGAAAAATAATAGGTTGTTGATTAAAAAATAAATTACAATGATAAATATTGATGAATGCAAATGGTTTACTGCGAACTAGAAATACAACATGTAATATGGTATGTCCTAAGTAACTATGATCTTAAAAGTAAAGGTCGAGCAATCATTTGAAGGTATTTAATAAAAGACCCTGCTAATCTATTTTGAGTATGTGAGTGTGCAATTGGATGTGCAATATCAATATCAATAGACATACAATAATCATTAAAAGCTTGAGATGTAAACTCATCGCATTGTCGAGACGAATAGCCTTAATTGAATGATCAGGAATTGTGCCCTCAATTTTATTATTTGAGTAAGAAGTTTTGCAAAAGCGACAGAACGAATAAAAAATAGACGAACATGTGACCACATTGATGATGCATCAATAAAAACCATAAATAAAATGAAATGAACCCACATGGTGGATGAATATGTCTACATATATCCCTTGAAGTTGTAAAAACATTGGGGATTCAACAACAATTTTTAGTAGAGATGGTCTAACATTAATTTTTTTTGTGAGCAAGACATACATAAATATTCATTAGATAAAAGAATCTTTTGTTTCTTGATCATATGAATTTTTATATGCATCATTATTGACCCCGGATAATCAAATCTGTCATGTCAAAGCATAAAAAGTTTTGAATCATTGAACTTCTGGTTCATCATAATATTTGATTCTATTTCCTTTAATGTTGTAAAGTATAATCCAGATGAGAAAACCGAGAGCTTTTCTACGACATGATTCTGACATGATGCAATAGAAAGAATCCAAAGATATTCTATTTCTCCCTTATTCATAGTTTCAATATGAAGCCTATTAAGACGTACATCCTTAAACTAGCATATTTTTCTAGATCCCCTAGAATACAATGCATTTTAACATAAATATTTGTTCCTCCAGGTAATATTATATTTGTTCTTCAATAACATTCAATTAAATTTGCACTACCTGAAATTGTATTGACATTTGACTATAGCTAATTTTAATTCGAGAAATATTTCTTACCTCGCAGAACGGTATGCATCGTTGCACTGTTAGGTAGAAAACATCTGCATCATGGATCTTGAAATTGCCAGGACATTGAAAGTTTTCGTTCTTGAAAGTTTTCATTTTTCTTCTTAGAAAAAAATACATATATATAGGTTTAAAAAAGTATAAAGAGATTATAAATTATTCGATCAAACATCGTTTATTGAAATGAAAGTACTACAATGGAAAGACATAAATTGAAAATAAAGTGCAACTGAAGATAAAGTAACATAGAGAACTAAGTAAAATTATTTCATATTGAAGTATCCATCACTGGCGTCCTTATTATCACGATTAACGTCTTCATTATCAACTTTAGTGTTTTCATCATCAATTGACTCTTTTTGCATTCAACTTTAGTAAAGAAATCTGAGACACCTAAATGGGTGATATCATTGACTCATTTTGTTGGTCATCAAAATATCATCAAAATTAGTGAAGTGTGTTTTGTTCTTTTTCCTGATTTTCTTCATTATTGTTTCACTTCTGGCGGCATGTTGTAACTCTCTTGTTTGAACCATGATTATGATCATCTCGATTTTAGAATTTAATCGGCCACGACCACGATCATGCCTAACGTTCCTTGCATTTACTTTAGAGAATG
Source organism: Agave tequilana (assembly GCA_038442645.1). Lineage (NCBI taxonomy): Eukaryota > Viridiplantae > Streptophyta > Magnoliopsida > Asparagales > Asparagaceae > Agave > Agave tequilana. Next base: position 137,887 of record JAVJIF010031840.1, on the reverse strand, counting down.
ATGCACTCACATTCACTTCAGGGAATGATTTTGAGCCAATTAGATGAGATTAATGATTTTTCATCAAAATCTCATTGTTTTATTTAGCAATTAGAAGACATAAAATCAGCGGAGAATATTTTTTAAATCCTCTTTCATGATACTATTGTTGCAGAGCATATTGTTGACACTTTCAAAGAGAGAACCCCAGATAGCTCTCCAATAGATCTGTACGATGTCTAATTTATCGACACTTCCAAAAGACAGGTCATAGATAGCTGAACAGATAGTTCGAACTCAGACAAGCTAGTTAACTTAGCCAAGTTAGCTAGCCTCGCTTAGAAGCACTGGATTCTTAGTCTCGCAGTAGGCTAGCTTCACTTGGAGCTTTTAGCCCCGCAGTGGGCTAGCTCTGCTTGGAGCTTTTAGCCCCGCAATGGGTGAGCTCCGCTTGGAGCCTTAACCTCGCAGTGGGTTAACTCTGCTTGCAGTTTTAGCCCCGCAGTGGGCTAGCTCCTCTTGGAGCTTCAGACTCACGACATGCTAGTTCCCGGGTTATCTTGACCGTTTCAAATCTCTAAGCTAGGCTAATCCTCACTACTTTAGTGGGGTTAATGAGTGGGCGGTTACACCTATCCACTACGTCCCACATTAAGTGGAGACATTTAAGTCTGAGCGATCGTCATAGGTTCGCACAGAGCCTATGTAGATTCGCACGAAGCTGTCACAGGCTCGTGCAGAACTCATATAGCTTCACATGAGCTGGCTAGGCTCGCGCATAGCTTATTTTAGTCTCGCACATGAGGCTATCAAGGCTGTTTTCAGTCTTTGCTAATTCTAGGGCCAGCTACACCCCTTTGAAGCTTATAATTGTAACGCCCCGATCCCGGCGATACGGGGACGTCACTGCAACGTATATACGTAGGTCAGAACTACCCTCCCGTATATACGCTAAGCATCAGTACAGACAAGAATCAGAGTACGGAAGCAAATGGTGCATTATACATTCCAACACATATATATACAATCACAGAGTTATCACCAGAGGTGATGAATATTACAATAATAATACATCACAGATATGCGCAAATGCGAGAGTACAAAAGATATACATATGTGAATGGTACAAAAGGGAGCTCACATACAGGTATACAAGGAAAAGTACAAGAGTAAATAGAAATAGGGCACTCACGAGTTTGCTAAGAGGAAACTCGGAGGCATACAGGGGGCCTGGAAGGATGTGGCTCTGGACGGTCGGCTGGAGATCCACGCTACCGCTGCGCCACTCTGAGCAGTAACAGGAAACCATACGCTCCAAGCTCCGAAACCTGGACATGAGAATCCAGGGGAGTCAGTGAAACTCCCCAGGCGAGTAGGAATATGGATGCCAGGTGGCGAGTCAGGAGGAGCACAAGTGTCAAGTACAGAAGACAGGAGGGTTAGAACACAAATGAAGTATATAAGAAATGATATCAAATAGGAAATACTCAGGAGGCAGATAGGTTTAGAGCAGGCATGAACAGGTATGACATAATAATCATAAAACAGGAAATCCGAATAAAATCAATACAACAAATATAGTAAGGCACATCACAGATTCATAGCCTTTAAGTTGCAGGCTTTAGTATGCGTCCCATTCCACATACCTCTACTTACAACTTAAAGAGCCGATTATTATAACACTTTATTATTACTCGTCTTACCCTGATATCTAGCTATGTGAACTAGCGTCCCAACGCACATAGATCCATATCCGAGTAAAACAAGTTGTTATTGGAAACTAGCGGGGGTATCAACGAACTATGTTTACAGTGGGTCCCGTGCATGCCCGGGACCACGGTCCAGGATTGTTCCGTTGCATGGAAACGGAAGCCAGCCGCAAGGCTAAACAGGAGGGACTTATGTATGCCCTTAACATGATGAAGCCAGGAATAAGGGAGCCAGCTCTCCCCTCGGTCCCCTGGAGGCCCACAGGTCAGACCGGAACATGTAGTTGCACAACATTCCTAAAAGCCACTGTAAACACGAACACATATTGATATCCGCATGTTTCCCCCGACCCAATACAAGTTGGTCCTTTTTAGGATTCAATAGTTTAATTATCACTTTACGGGAATAACAGGAAATGGACATGATCAGGAAATCAGGAGTACATAAGTACTATATAGTCAGGTCACTGCATATAAAGCAGGAATACAAGTCACTGATCATGATACAGGATAATAAGGTAAGGTTCCCGTAAAGGCGATAATCACAAGTCAAGTATATCATGCTGGGCGTCAAGTGATAGCATGACAGGGTGGTGATATTTAGTAAACAACCAAGCATATCAAAGGATTGATAATAGTCGGGTTAAGTCATGGCAAGAGATCAATAATAGTCAGGGCAAGTCATAGCATAACTAAAGGGCCTTGCCAAATAGTAGCATGGCAGGTGGTCAGGTGATAACACACTAGATGGTCAGGTGATATACATGTGTTAAAAGGAAGCATACAACTGACTAGCCTGAGGTAATGGTATGGCAAGGTAACATAAAAGTAACTCAAAGTCCAACGACCACGAAGGGTCGGCCACGCATGGTATATGATGAAGAAACAAGCATATCATAAGCATGGTACAAGCACAAGATGAAGCTACCATAATACAAGTATTGTAATGCAATACATGAATATGGAAATAAGAAGCGAAATACTTATCGTCCCGATGAAACGGGATATCAAATAGAGAAGAGCGAAGAGCGAGACTACTCGCCTAAATCACCAAAGTGCCGAAAGATCCGAAATCCACTGAACTTGGGACGCGCCATAACCTGTGATATAATTATGTAGAGTGAAGAGGAGAGAGAAAGAGAGAAGGGAAGATGAGGTTTGCCAAGTGACAAGTCAAGCAATACCAATACATGATATAAGGCTAGAGGGTAAGGTTCATATTCAAGAAAGAAATCAACTAAGACAACCAGCTAAAGTTAGTCGACTAGGTGGAAGAGTAGTCGACTAATAAATGGGTTAGTCGACTAACAGTCTGGTATAGTCGACTAAAACTGGGTTCCAGAGAGTTGATATTCTGATCCAGGAAAAGTTAGTCGACTGGGTGGAAAGAGTAGTCGACTAACAGACATCTCAAGTCGACTAACAGTCATGTCAAGTCGACTAATACTGTGATACAGAGAGTTTGGGTTTCTGGTTCAGGAAAGGTTAGTCGACTAGGGTCAAGGGAGTAGTCGACTAATCGAGGTTTCTAGTCGACTAATAAATAACCTAAGTCGACTAAAACTGTGTTTCCAGAAAGGCTACGTTTCAGCTAGGGTTTTCTAGTCGACTAATCTATAGGTCTAGTCGACTAATCGTGGGAAACAGCAACAGAACTGATTGGTAGTCAAAGTGCATTTTTATCATCATATTTACCATCACATTTTCATATTTATTCATTTAATTCTGCACATTTATTAATAATTAGTAATTTATTGTGTGCAGGCCTCGAATTGTTATTTTAGCAATAAATAAAGCCTAAAGAGCCCAAAAGCCCAAGATCCAAGCCCATGTTTGAAGCCCAGGTGAAAAAGCGCAAATACAAAGAGTCAAAATGCAAATACAAGGGCTGAAAGTTGCAAATATCAGAGATTAGGGAAGGATAGACTTCTATCCAACCTAAACACCTGCAGGATGAGAATAAAAGGCCAAGATAAGAAGAAAATTCGTGGGAGGAAGATTTGAAGAAATCTGGATTAAGGGTAACTTGATTACCAAGTTACCTCGAAAATCCAGATTTAAAAGGCCAGGATTACAATTCTAGAAGCAGGCGCCCACATGGACGGACCAGGAGAGGCCACGCGCCAAAGCGCGTGGCCAGAAGCCACAAAAGTGCCGCGGAACCGCCGCAAATCCGCGGCACTTTGATAAGATCCTGATCCCAAATTTCGTGGGCAGATTCGTCCGGGACTCTGTAGCCTTCTGCATCTATAAATATCTCCTGCACTGCAACGTAAAGGGCGGCCAGCGTCCAGAGAAGAGCCAAGGGCCAAAATTAGGGTTTCTTCTAGGTTTTCTTTTGTAAATTAGGGTTTCTTTTCTTTTATTTTCAAGAGAGAGAGAGGATTATATTGAGCGTGACACCGATGTATCTTCTTTTCTCTGCCATTGATTAAAGCAATAAAGGTAATTACTTTTCTTTTTGTTCTTTATTCTTATGTGTTATTTTTATTTTGTTTTTCTTTCTTTTTCTCTGTGATCTTGTGGTTGTTGATGAACATGCAAGTGGATTCCATAAGCACGTATAACTAAGCTCTGTGAGAACCAGCGATAGTTCATGAAGACGTCTCCTCCAAGCTACGCATCACTTCGTACTTGAGTATGCTTGACGATATAATGTGCACAGGGATTGAGATCGATCTTATGATCTATTTGTGGAACGCCTCCTAAGCAAGGTAGAACATGTAAGGTTTTCACGTTCTTTCTTCAACCAATATCAAGTAAGTTTTCTTTTCTTTTTGTTTCTTTTCTTTCCTTTTTTGTAGATTAAATCCACATCTTCCGCAATTCTTTTCTTCCATCCATTGTAAATACCACCCATTGTAAATACCACCATTTAACTAATAAAAATAAAAGCTTTAGAGTATACTTGCTTAACGCTTCCATCGCAGTCCCTCCTTGAGGATCACGACCCGCATAGCCCTGCTACCGCGGATTAGAACTGATTCCTCGCACGATCTATTCTTAATCTAATATTCTAATTTTTGTGTGCAGGAAAAATCAGTCAACAAATTGTGAACAGGCGGGAATACTCACCCAAAAATTAGTCAACAATTTTGTGTGCAGGAAAAATCAGTCAACATTTTTTGACTGATTTTTCCTGCACACAAAAATTAGAATATTAGATTAAGAATAGATCGTGCGAGGAATCAGTTCTAATCCGCGATAGCAGGGCTATGCGGGTCGTGATCCTCAAGGAGGGACTGCGATGGAAGCGTTAAGCAAGTTATACTCTAAAGCTTTTATTTTTATTAGTTAAATGGTGGTATTTACAATGGGTGGTATTTACAATGGATGGAAGAAAAGAATTGCGGAAGATGTGGATTTAATCTACAAAAGGTAAGAAAAGAAACAAAAAGAAAAGAAAACTTACTTGATATTGGTTGAAGAAAGAACGTGAAAACCTTACATGTTCTACCTTGCTTAGGAGGCGTTCCACGAATAGATCATAAGATCGATCTCAATCCCTGTGCACATTATATCGTCAAGCATACTCAAGTACGAAGTGATGCGTAGCTTGGAGGAGACGTCTTCATGAACTATCGCTGGTTCTCACAGAGCTTAGTTATACGTGCTTATGGAATCCACTTGCATGTTCATCAACAACCACAAGATCACAGAGAAAAAGAAAAGAAAAACAAAATAAAAATAACACATAAGAATAAAGAACAAAAAGAAAAGTAATTACCTTTATTGCTTTAATCAATGGCAGAGAAAAGAAGATACATCGGTGTCACGCTCAATATAATCCTCTCTCTCTCTTGAAAATAAAAGAAAAGAAACCCTAATTTACAAAAGAAAACCTAGAAGAAACCCTAATTTTGGCCCTTGGCTCTTCTCTGGACGCTGGCCGCCCTTTACGTTGCAGTGCAGGAGATATTTATAGATGCAGAAGGCTACAGAGTCCCGGACGAATCTGCCCACGAAATTTGGGATCAGGATCTTATCAAAGTGCCGCGGATTTGCGGTGGTCCGCGGCACTTTTGTGGCTTCTGGCCACGCGCTTTGGCGCGTGGCCTCTCCTGGTCCGTCCATGTGGGCGCCTGCTTCTAGAATTGTAATCCTGGCCTTTTAAATCTGGATTTTCGAGGTAACTTGGTAATCAAGTTACCCTTAATCCAGATTTCTTCAAATCTTCCTCCACGAATTTTCTTCTTATCTTGGCCTTTTATTCTCATCCTGCAGGTGTTTAGGGTTGGATAGAAGTCTATCCTTCCCTAATCTCTGATATTTGCAACTTTCAGCCCTTGTATTTGCATTTTGACTCTTTGTATTTGCGCTTTTTCACCTGGGCTTCAAACATGGGCTTGGATCTTGGGCTTTTGGGCTCTTTAGGCTTTATTTATTGCTAAAATAACAATTCGAGGCCTGCACACAATAAATTACTAATTATTAATAAATGTGCAGAATTAAATGAATAAATATGAAAATGTGATGGTAAATATGATGATAAAAATGCACTTTTGACTACCAATCAAGAACAGATTTTCTAGGGTTTTGTTTGGTGGCTAAATAATCATGGATTTGAAGGCACAATTGAACATGATAGATAAACTTAAGTATACTAAGAATTAACCAAGTATAGGTGATGAAAATTACTCACATGGATTGGTTGATGATGGAAAAGAGAGTGGAGATGTTGGTGGAGTTGATGAAGTTGTTGGAGTTGATGACCTTGTGGTGGCTTCCCATGGAGATGAAGGAGGAAGATGAAGAAGAGAAGTTGGAGTAGGTGTGGTGGTGGAGATGAAGGAGATGAAGAGGAGTTGGAGATTAGGGCTTTGGTTCTTGGTGAAGAGAAGTGAAGGGAAGTGAAAAAAAGGAAATGAAATGAAAAGGGAAGGTTTAAATAGGATTTTGGATTTGTGAAGGAGGTGTAATTAATGTAGATGAGAGGGGGGTTTTTGCAAAGTGGAGGAGGGGGATGAGTGTCCTTCTCTTGGCCACTTGGCCGGCCAAGGAAGAGAGAGAAAAAGAGGGCAATTAATGAGAAGTTGGTGGAAGAAAAATGGAATTTGGAATTTTGGAAAATAGGAAAAGGCTTTGGTTTGTGGAGGAAGGAAGGAAATAAAGGAAAAGGAAAAAGGAAAATAAATTATAATGAGAAGATGTTTTCTTGGGAAAGAAGATGAAAATAATGGAAGTGGCGGATTTCCGGATTCAGTTGCGGATGCGGAAATCTTTCGGGAAAACACCGGAATCGTCCGAAATTCAAGTATCTCGGAACGACCCGAAATAATATACCAAAAATCAAGAATATTAAACTAAGAATTATAGTGAAATCCGTTTTAAGAAATACTTTATAGTTTTAAAACTAAAAATCCCGGAATCAGTTACCTACCGACTCCGATGGAATTTTCATAAAATCATAAAATCCTCAGAAAAGAATGTAGGTAGAAAATATGATTCTAAGGAATAAAGCCTAAAAGACCATCATGAAATTCCAAACTGTTTGAGAATTAAAAATCTAGGAATCGGTCAGCGGCACTGGCCGACACCGGTTTTGAAGACTTTCATTTTAATTCCAGAAAAATCTAGAAATCATAGAAAATATATAATATTAGAAAATGATATTTAAAACTAAAATCGGTCAATTCTAATTATCAGAATGTCTAAATCGAGTAATACTCTAGGATCGGGCCTTCGGTTCAGACTAGGGCTGACTCCGAATCCACGAATCCAAATCCAAGACAAAACAGTCATATAAGGAATTCATAATACAGAATAAATACAGGAAACAAATCGAAAAATACGACCGAAAATCTGAATACGCAACTAAGTACGTATTCCGGGAACGGGTATTACATAAATAGCCCACTAGCAGGCTAAGCACAAGAGAAGAAGAAAAATTCGCTAGCTAATTCTTAGCTAATTGCTAGAGAAGAGAGATTATCTCAAGAGAATCACCCTCTAATTTTCAGAAGTCAGATAATCATTTCTCTCATCCGTCAAGGATAATCTCAAGTGCTAATATCCTGATATTCTATTATCAAGGAATTTTCGGAATGAGGCGAGAAGAAATTTCTAACAGAAGACTCGAAGACTCATCGCTCGCGTCGTTAAAGGATATAATGGTTGCGCGCTGACCTACTACTACCGACATACTTTCCCAGAATCTCAGTAAAGAATACTTGTAATTTTTTTTTTACATGTAATTTTCTATAATTTCTTTTGTAAGTTCCCCCCTTTAAAATCAATGGAAAACATATACTGAATGCATGAAAAATGTAAATATTTTGAATTAGAAACAGTTCTCAAATGATCAAATTTAAAACCAAATAGAAGAATATATGTGTAATAACATGCTCGAAATTATATGTTCGAATCCTATTAATTTAGGGCTCTAAGCTATAAAATTATGTCTCAATTTAGAACTTCTGTAACGCCCCGACCACGCGGGTACGGAGATGTTACTGTGACGTATATACGCAGGTCGAAAATACCCTCACGTATATACACTAAGCATCAGTACAGGCAGGAATCAGAGTACGGAAGCACAGTGGTAACATATAATCCAACAATAATAATACCAGTACACAGTTATCACAAGGCATGATATAATATCTAAAGAATATATGATCACTAAGAAGCACAAAAGTAGGATACACAATATGAAATACTAGAAAGTACTCACGAGTAAGAAGATGAGAATCTCGCGAGCCGATTAAGGATGCTAGAAGAAAGAGGGTCCGGACAGGCAATTGCTAATCCACGCTCCCCTGCGCCACTCTGATCAAGTACAACAAGGCCGCCACGGTCCAGACTCCAGGATCTGGACATGAGGATTCAGGGTTGTTAGCAATTCCAGCGAGTATATAAAATAAAGTCAGATGGCGTGCATAACAGGCACACGTGTACATGATCAAGTGATGTGGTCCAGGCATGCAGGTACAAGAAATGACAAGTAATATAAAGGAAATGACAGTTAATCCGAGATCAAGTAAATACATGTATATCAGTAAATTTGAATCGGAAAACATGCATGGAAAACGGTATAGAGAGATAGGTACACATAATCATTCGACAAATATATTAAACATGTGATAAATACACTAAACACGCGATAAATATAAGTGTGGACAAAACTAGTTGTATAAGCTCAGATTATGGACTCATGGGGTGATACGTCGAGGGGATAATCCAAATAAGGAAACTCTCGCCTATATACCACATATCCGATGTCACCATCATCTGAGTTCATACAACTTGAGTTGCCCTCAGGGTAACAGAACTAGAGTGTGTCTGGAGTAACCATGGTATCACAGAGATCATATGTTATAAAGTAAAGTGTCAACTCAGAACATAATACTGGAATATAAAGGTGTTGCATTTTAATTGATCCAATAATAATAATCAGTACCGTTTGATATTTCAATCATCTCCCTACCAGTGCCTCACATCACCGATAGTCCATATTAGAGCTCGCACTCTGTAGAACTTACCCGGGTCTGATATGTGAGTATCAGGACCCGAACAAAGGAGAGACCAAATATCATACGTTCCTAATATTATTACTGTTTCTTATGTTCTTATGTTATTCTTGCCCCTTTCCCACCGGCGTCCCACAACACCTTCAGTTCACGCTGGAGCCCGCACTTTAAGTAGAACTCATCCGAACTCCGATACGCGGGTACCATTATTCGAATAGGGAGAGACCAAATAACACGTGCTCCAGGAGTAATCATCATACAGGTATGTGTGTGTGTGTGTTAATAGGCACTGAGAATGCTTATCACGCTAACACCAGGCGGTACAAGCAGGAGGGAAAAAGTAGTCCTACAGATTCAAGAGGTGGTCCCCCAGATTCAAGAGGTGGCCCCCACCATGTGTGTGGTGTGGCACTTTGCTCCATGTGCCACTTTGCTCTGAGGGTTGATACAGAAGGTAGCCCCACAGATTCAAGAGGTGGCCCCACAGATTCAAGAGGTGGCCCCCACCACGTGTGTGGTGTGGCACTTTGCTCCGTGTGGCACTTTGCTCTGTGTGGAAAAGGATTCTAGAGGTGGCCCCCACGGATTCAAGAGGTGGCCCCACCACGTGTGGGTGTGGCACTTTGCTCCGTGTGGCACTTAGTTCCATTCAGGAACCGTTGGACGCTAGCACAATTGTGGGATACATCCTCGTAATCTTGACACCAGGCATGCTCTGCCGAGCGCCGAATGACTGTGCTATTAACATGAGTACGAGTACAGGAGATACAGGAGCACAAGAGTACATGAGATACAGGAGTACATGAGTACCAGATGTCTGGTAATGATATAATAATCATGCATGTGCCAGGTAATACAGGTGTCAGGTGTCAAGTATATCATGGCAAGTACAGGTGTTATATATCAGGCAAATACCTGTATCTTATATCAAGTAATAAGTATAGCATGGCAAGTACCGGTGTCACGTATCATATGTCAAATATAGCATGGCAAGTACCGGTATCATATATCAGGGTCAGGTATAGCATGGCAAGTACCGGTGCCCGGTATCATGTATCAACTATAACATGACAAGTACAGGTGTCAGATATCATGGGTCAAATATCGCATGGCAAGTATCGGTGTCAAATATAGCATGGCATGTACCGGTGTCAGGTATCATGTGATAAGTGTAGCATGGCAAGTACCGGTGTCGGGTATCATGTGTCAAATATAGCATGGCAAGTATCGGTGTCAAATATAGCATGGCAAGTACCGGTGTCAGGTATCATGTGATAAGTGTAGCATGGCAAGTACGGTGTCGGGTATCATGTGTCGAATATAGCATGACAAGTATCAGTGTCAAATATAGCATGGCAAGTACCGGTGTCAGGTATCATGTGATAAGTGTAGCATGGTAAGTACTGGTGTCGGGTATCATGTGTCAATATAGCATGGCAAGTATCGGTGTCAAATATAGCATGACAACTACCGTGTCAAGTATCATGTGATAAGTGTAGCATGGCAGTACCGGTGTCAAATATAGCATAGCAAGTACCGGCGTCGGGTATCATATATCAAATATAGCATGTCGGTGTAAAAGTTACAGAAGCAATGACTAGGCATATAACAGTAATAGCAAAGCATATAGCAATACAGAAAATGTACTCGCATAATGATAAAATATGCATGTTAAAAGAAACTGTACTCGCCTCAATACCGGAACACAATACCGAGTAATATCCGGAAAATTTACGAACATCACGATCAAGCCAACAATCCTAATAAATATATATAATAATATAATAATATATATATAAATATATTTTTGAGAGAATAAGAAGGGGAGAGAGAGAAAGTCTAGAGAAAAAGAGGGATTTCTAGAGAGAAAATCTAGAGAGAGAAAGAGGGATTTCTAGAGAGAAAGTATAGAGAGAAAAAGAGATTGCTAAGAAAGAAGGTAGAGAGAAAGTCTAGAGAGAGAAAATCTAGAGAGAGAAAGTCTACAGAGAGGAAGAGAGATTTTAGAGAGAGAAAGTCTAGAGAGAGGGGTTTTAGAGAGAATGAGAATAGGAGAGGGAGAGAGCAGAGAGTGGGAAAGAGGAACCAGGATAGAGAGAGAGGAGAGCAGAGAGAGGAGAGAGAGAGAGGAGGACAGGGTGCAGCAGCCCCCTTGTCCACGCCCAGCCCAGGCCGGCGGCCTGGGCTGGCTCTGCCGCCCCCTGGCTGCGGCCAGGGAGGCGCAGAGTAACTGCGTCGGCCGCCGTGGTCGACGCAGGCTAGGGTGGCCGCCGGCCACCCCAAAGAGCGGCCATCCCAAAAGAGAGGAAGAGCAGCGGCCACCCCAAAAGAGAGGGGGAGAGAGGGAGAGGGAAGGAGAGAAGAGAAGAAAGAGAGGGGGGAGAGAGAAAAATCAAAGAGAGAAAGAGGAGGGAGAGGAGGAAACTGGCCTCCTCTCCGGCCAGTGGCCGCCGGCGCGACCAACAGAGAGGGGGAGAAAGAGTGAGGGGAGGGGGCTGTCGCCCCCTCTTCGCCCACGCACAGGGGGCCAGAGGCCCCCTGGCCGAGCACGGCCTCCGGCGACGCGCCGGCGGCGGTCAGCCCCCCTGGGGCGCCGGAGGGAGGAGAGTGGGGGGGCGGTCTCGTCGGGCGCCAGGGGAGGAAAGAAGAAGGGAAAAGAAAAAGGAAAGAAAAAGAAAAAGAAAAAAAAAAAAAAGAATTTTGTTGGAAAAAGGGGAGAGATTGTTTATTTAAAGAGAAATTGATGTGACAGGGGATGTGACTTGGTAGGTGATATGATGGGGGATGGGCTGTGTCAGAGTTGACTTTGGGAAGGAAAAGAAAAAGAAATGGAGAAAGAAGGAAAGAATAATATTATTAAAATAGGGTAAAAATTTGACTGTTTCAGAATCGCTCCGAAAAATTCTTAAAAATAGAAAATATTATTTTAAGATACTTGGTGTAATGGATTCGAGAATTCATTGTAGTTTTCAAATTAAAAAATTCTGAAATCTTTTGGCACTACCGGTCGACACTAAAACCGGTAGATTTTTGATAAATTCTGAAAAATCTAAAAAAATGCTTTTAGTTAGAAAATAAGATTTTAAGAGGTAATGTGAAAGCCATTTTTGAAAATTTAATCCCCTTTAAAAATTAAAATTCGGGAATCAGTCAGCGATGCCGACCGACACCGATTTTGGAGATTTTGCAAATAATTCTGAAAAATTTCAGAAAATCGTGAAAAATCTAAAATATTGGAAAACGATGTTTAAAACTGAAATCGATCAAATCGGATTATCAGAAATGCCAATTCGAGTAAGCACTAGGTTTGGGCCCCTTGTACAGACTAGGGCTGACTCCGAGTCCACGAATCCAAATCCAATACAAAACATCACACCAATAATCATAAAACAAAAACAAATATAATAAATCAAAGAAATATGTTAGAAAATCAGAATACGTATCTACGTACGTATTTCAGGAACGGGGTGTTACAACTTTGTGTTCTATAATAATTTAAAGCTTTATGTTTAAATCTTTAATTGAGATTATATGGATAAGGAACAATAATTTTTCATAAAATGTTAGATATTTATCGAGAACGAATGATAATTGAAACTATGATGTAGACTTTACTTTACTAAAAAAATGACACAATTAATGACTTAAAAAAAGCTAAAAAATGGTAAACACATCAAAAGACCATAGCAAGATCCAAGAAAGACTTTCCAGAGCAATGGAGCTTCACATTTTATAGAATAATTATTGTGAAGCCACATAAAATTTCTGCAAAGTTGATTTTTCGCGTAACAGAAACTAACCTCAACAAATAAAAAAGTAATATTGCAAGAACATTAACATTAATAAATTATAAGCGAAACATTCTTGAACAGTTAATTTACGTGAAAACTTATTTTCTATCACATGCCATGTTGCGTTAAAAGAACAAGCCTGGAATCCAGTAGATGGTAATATATTTGACCCACAATATTAAAATATTACAATGACAAGTATAAATTAATTTCAAAGCCAATGAGTGATATCATGCATTAATATCAAAAGCCAGCACAAACTCATGAATGTTCAAAATTAAAATTACAAAACTACAAGAAATAAAAAAGAATAGACGAGGAGGATGATAGCAATACTAAAGAACAACTTATTAATGAGTCTAATACAAATAATTAAAAAAATCTAGAAAGAAAAGTTGACCAATAAGCACATAAATAAATAAGTAAATAACGAACAATAGATCAACTCTGTCAATGAAGTATACCGAAATTGAGACCCACAACTACCGTAATAAGAACAAGAGAATTATGTTGATATTGTGTTATAAAACTAAGAAAAAAAAATAGAGAAATGAGAAGAGAAAGTCAAGAAAAATTATTCTCAAAATTGCATATTTTTCATTCATCTTTATTGCCTCTATTTATAAGCAAAAAAGAGTAAAAATTACATGGAAGGGGATGGAGATGTCACTCACTAATTCACGCATTCACAATATAGATTACGAAGAAGAAGGTGGGATATCACCAGCTAACTCATATATTCATACAAGGAAGAAGGTAGAGAGATATGGTTGTGTTCGACTAATTCACGCATTTACCGCAGGATAATTTTTTCTTAATGTTAGTTTGGTCATTTGACATTAAACTGATTTGAAACGGTCCGATATTATCTACTGTCCAAACAACTAGCGGAAAACTCTTATATTAACATCGTCTATTTTGATTGCCTGTGAGCTTCATTTTCTAAAATACCTAATTTGAAGTAAATAAAAATGTTAAGTTTTTTTTTTTTTTTTTTGCAGAATTTATTTTCTAGTACATTAGAAATTGATCACAAACACAAGTTCAGAAAGATCAAAAATAAAAATTGTAATATATTTTGTACTGGAAACATGATTAACGCTTATAGCACTCAAAAGATTTCCAAATTATTTGGACTTCCAACCATCATCAATCAAACTGAGTTACAGACCCCAAAAATTGGTTGGCAATTAGGTAACATGACTCACTTTCAGATCGTTTGCTAAAACAATATATTATAATAATAACATATAAAATATCAAAAGATAATATTGTAATTTAAGAACAAAGAGTTTGGTATTATAATAATTGACAAATATCGTGCTGGTTGGTGCGGCGGACGCACCAACCACTCTCTAATCTCAAAATCTAATCACATTTAGAAAAAAATATTATTATATCTTTAGCTGTAATATTTTAATCCTACTCGTATCTCGGTTATCAAACAAACTTTCCTTTGTTCTGATTCCGCGCGCCCCTCGAAAGTTTTCCCTCACCCAACTGTAATCAGCCTGTCACATCCGGGTCGGATCCTGCGAAACATCCATACCCGATTCTTCCTCTGCTAACCTCTTGTTCTTAGTTTGAAAATTTTCAGTTAAAAATCAAACCTATTTTACATTGCTTGTAACAACATTAATATGTATTTCTGATGATTGAATTAATTAACAAATTTATGCACTTGTGTATAGTGCTGCAGTTACAATAAGTGGTGCCACAGTAAAAAATGATCGAAACAATGCTGACAACCACTTGCGTTGCGGGCATTAGATAAAAAGAAAAACTCTCCTTTCTCGCTACATAAATAAAACAATTCTGTTATTTTTTAGACATTTTAAAACTGTATTGTAAAAGTCAAAAGGAGAAGTACTTATAAATTACAAATGATCAAGCAATGGTAGGGGTGCAAACATATGGGAATAGAGCGGGTATAGGTATTACCGCCATCTATATTTTATTTTTGTTTTAGCAAATACAATATCCTCTTTTAATATTCTCTTTCAGTCTAAACAAACATTTGAAGAGCCCCCAGAAAAAAAAAAACTTTTGAGACTTTAGTATATCTCTTGGGCAAACAGACAATCTCTTTACCGTATTTTCCGGGCCCGAACTCGGATCATATTCGAATATTTGTCGGATATTAGAGAATATGAATTAAAAACTAGAGAAAAAATGAGTTATACCCATAATTTTAATACTCTCTTATGTGAAAAATTTTACAAGATGAGCATGGAATTTTCCCTAAAACCAAATTATCACATCATCCGATGTTCGATATATTTGGATATATATTCAGATTTGTCAGATAATTTTACCATTAACAAAATATCACATCATCTGATGTTCGATATATTTGGATATATATTCAGATTTATCAAATAATTTAGCCATTACCGTATTTGCGTCCATATTTTAAATGGATATTATACATGGGTATCAATATTAAAAGACAATCAAATAAGTAGCAGATTATCCAAAACCTGTCTGCACTCTTAAGCGGTAAGCGGCGTCCATCAAGACTGTGTTTGCATCAATACCAATATTCTCTTGTGAAATAAAAAAATTACAGCACCTAGACAAGTTTGAGGAGAGTTGAAGCATGTGATTTGAAAGAAAACTGTAACGAGTTGGTGTAATTTTCTCTTTTATGTCAAAGAACATGAAAGGAACCCCACATTATATTTAAAAAAAAAATTAAAACAAAACTTACAAAAATATACGCAATTATAAACCATATCTGAAATTGATCAAAAGAGCCCAAATTAATTTGCGCATATTATCAAAAAAACCATCACCAAACATTCATAACGTGTTCTCGTGTACTTGCCTCCCCTATTTTAGGAATAAATTCCTATAAACTATTTCATAGAAGGATAAGATTTCCCCGCATTTCGCAAAAATGCAATCTTTATATTCTCACTGTCTCCATTAGTTTTGGTAAATATTTTGCTGAAATGCTGCAGATATTTTCAATTGTAACAGATAAGGTAGAAACAAAAATATCATTCGTTTAATAAAATCAAAATCCTTTCCTTCTCTAAACCGACTGGGTAAAATAACGGATCAAAATCTTAGGACCCAGACCCGAAATTCCCGCCCAAAATCGGATCGGATCACCTTACGTGGCGACCCGCCAGCCTGTGCCACGTGGCAAAATGTCGGACAGATTATATCCACAACCGAATCCCCTTAAAATTACCCAGCCGGTAATAAATCTCCTCCTGCTCCTCCCCCGTTTATTACAATTAAAAAAGGAAAAGAAAAAAAGATAGCAAAATCTCTCGCCCACCACCCCCGGGGACCGATCGATCGGTCTAGGGTTTAAAAAATTTCCTTCATTTTTAAATAAATTCTTTGATTGACAATGGGAGAAATCTATACTGATTTCATGGATTTCATGAAGAAGCCGGCGGTCGTTGAAACCCTAGTCGACATCCTGCTGTGCTCGGTTCCGATCTGGGTCGCTGTCTTGATAGGGCTGGTGATCGGGTGGTCGTGGCGTCCGAGGTGGACTGGCCTGATTTTTTTGGGTCTGAGGAGCAAGTTCCGGTTCATCTGGACCGCGCCGCCGGGTTCGGGGCGCGGAGGCTCTGGTTCGCGTTCACGGCACTGACGGCGTTCTCGGTCTGCCGGAAGCTATGGTCGAATTTTAGGAGGAAAGGGCCGGTGGCGATCGAGGATGAGGTGGATTCGGGCGGGCTGGAGGTTCGAAAGTCGAGCTCGCTCGGTGAGATTAGTTCGAGCTTCAGGTGAACTTGATATTTTTTTTTTTTGCGTTCTTTTTACAAATAGTAATTGAATCTTGTGTATTTGTGTTTTTGTGCGTGTTTTGGCGTTTTCTTGAATTTTATCCTTTTTTGGAAGTAGAGTGTGTTGATAACTATGAGCTCTTTTGATTTTCATTTATGGCCTGCTAACTGTTAAAGGATATGTGGGATTGAAATGGAGGATATAAATTGGAAGTTAATTAGACGCTTCGAATTTCTTAGAATGAAGTAGTGGGTAATATTGATATTTCCAGTAGTTAGGATTCTTTTTGCTGATTCTACTCTCTAGAAATGTCCACGGACGCAGACAAGAAAGTGAACGGCCCTGGCTAGATCTTGTTCTAGTGCCAACGAACCCTAAAAGATACCTTCAGGTAGGATAATACTCGAATACACGAGCAAAACAACTCAAATCCACGAGTAAAGATAAACACTCGGATCCATAACAATTGGAGAGAAAGAAACTCAATTTTATTGATTAAAACTTTGGTCCTAAAATCAAGATACAATGAACTTAAATAGGCTTCAAAAAGTAAAATTCTAATCTAACTAGGAGACTATAAATAAATAAAAGAAAATGAAACAAATCGGAATCTAAAACGGATCCGAAAAATAAATACTAATGAGAATTTGAAATAGCCAATACGCAACGGGCGGTCGACCGCTTGATCAAATTTATATTGCCTGTCGACCGGCTAAGAGACTCAGTTTTCTAGTCTCCTTTGTGCTTTCTAGCCGGTCGACCGGGCGCCCGATTGACCGACACTCTGGTCACTTTTCTATTTTCCGGGCAGTCGACCGGTGAGTTCCATTTGCTGTCTTGATCGATTGTGTAGTCAATCGAGAACTGTGTCTGGTCTGCTGTTAACCTTGATCCCCTGCTGCTTGCTTTGGTTGATCTCCTACGTCAATCCCTCCCTCTTTAATAGAACTCGTCCTCGAGTTATAATCTTGATAGAGCTGTCGGTAGGGTGATATTCATAGAGATCCGTCACATTAAATGTCTTGGACATCGCCATATTGCTTGAAAAATCTACGATATAGGCGTTATCATTTATCTTTTTCACGATCTTGAATGACTCATACTTCTTTGGCTTCAACTTGTTGTAGGATCCAACAGAAATTCTCTCCTCTTAAATACACCATTATCATATCTCCTTCAAAGACATTTTCTCGCTTCTTTTTGTCAGCTGTCTCCTTGTCCTTTGCATTAGATCTCTCTATCGACTCTTGAACATCAAGAACTTGTTCAACCTTGGCGTTAGCTACACTATCAAACTTCTCTCCAATAGGTAGCTTGGCTAAGTCTAGAAGATGATGGGTACCTTCCTATAGATAATTGCAAAAAGCGACGTACCCGTTGAATTGTGAACTGTGATGTTGTAAGTAAACTCCGCTTGAGGCAAAGCTTGATTCATGCTCTTGGCTTGTCTTCACATATGCTTCTCAACAAGTTTCCTAAGGTGCGGTTGACGACTTTCGTTTGTCCATGAGTTTGAGAATGCGTCATACTGCTATACTTCAGTGATGTGTAATTTTCTCATAGAGTAGCCCAAAAGGTAGCTAAGAACTTGCTATACTGATCCGAAACAATAAAACTCGGCACACCATGCAATGTACAATCTCTTAGAAGAATAACTTAACCACATGCGGTGCGTTGGAAGTCTTCTGGTATGGAATAAAGTGTGTCATCTTGAAAAATCGATCAACCACATTGAAGATGGAAGTCGCTTCTTTTTGTATGCGAGGAAGTACCAACACGAAATCCATGCTCAAGTCTTCCCAACTATCTTTAGTGACGGGCAAGGGTGTATACAAACCCCTAGTTTGAGCTTGTCCTTTAGCAACTTGGCAAATTAGACAACTCCTCACAATTGTTGCTACATCCTTTCTCAATTGAGGCCAATAATACATTTCTTCAAGACAAGCGTAGTCTTATTTCTTTCAAATCTCACAGTGGTCGATCGAGCGGTCGACGGCAAGCCTCAACAGCTAGAATTCTAGCCCTTGCGCGGTCGACGGGCGGTCGACCACAAGGCCAATTCTGGCTGTCTTGCCTCAAACGGCTATATTTGGATTTTTTATTTTTTGTTTTATTTTCAAACTGTTATATCTTATTTTATTTGGGTTTAATCAATGATTTAATAAGTGGGTTTACTCTCTAATCATCTCTACCCTATTCCTATAAATAAGGTTCATTGGAGAGAGTTTTTAACAAGAATTCACAAGATTTTGAAAAGATCTTTGATTGAGAAAATTTGTATTCAAAGTTTTGAAAAAAATCAAGAAAACTAGATTTGGAAAATTCAAGTTTCAAGCTTCAAATTTCTATTCCTAAAGGAAAATTTCCCAAGTATTTTTCTAAAAGCTTCAATTTAAAACTTCTAGTTTTCTCACAAACTTGAACTATCATTTCTATCTATCCTTTTAAGATATCTTGTTTTTGTGAGATTTCTAGTATGTGATCTTTGTGATCACCAAGTGTTGTTACCTTCAAATTGCTTTGTTCTACCATCTTGTATAGAGGTGTATTTGACTTTGTGCCTTGGCTTTGTGCTCACCTCTTGAGTAGAGGTTCATTGGCTTTGCTCACCTCTTGAGTAGAGGTTCATTGGCTTTGTGCCCACCTCTTGCGTGGGGGTTGTTTTCTTTTTGGAGCTTCTTTGTAGAGATAGTGAAAAATCCTTCATTGTGAAGGCGGGGACGTAAAGTAAGTGACTTGAGCCTCGAAACACATTCTTGTGTTTGCGTTTGCTATCTCTCAACTCAACTTGTTTATATCTTGCATTACTATTATTGTTTATTTATACATGCTTGATATTGTGCCTGCACTTGTTATGATGCAAGTGTCCTATTGAAGCACCTCAACTCTTATAAAAGAGAAATCTTGAGAAAAATTTCTAGAGCCCTTCATTTGGAACACCTGTTTTATTTAATCATGAGTTAATACCCTGTATGTTGATTTTTAGCTAAATCATAACTAATATGGTAATCATAACATGATTTAAATCAAAAATTTAATAAAAACTTTGAAGTAAATAATCTCATGTAGATGATGAATATTGTTACTAGAAGTATATACATGTGTGTCATGAATGAAATATGTATATATACTAGTATATAAAAGAGTATAGATACATAGATATTTTGTGTACCCATGATAATATTTTAAATAAGGATGGGAGGTATGGGGACTTGCTTAAAATGTGGATCTCATGCCAAGTGGCATGAGAGGGGAGAGAAATGTATACAAAGGAAATTTTGAAGTAGGATCTCATTTTTTTATGGTTGCGTTTCCTTCAACTACGACCCCCCCCAACTCTCTCTCTCGTACACACTTACACTCTCTCTAAAATTCTTTTTCTCTCTTGATTCCACCTAAAACATACTTACCCTACTTAAACTTCAGATTAGTAAAACATAGAATTCCATGGTGTTTGAGGAGGAAGATTAAGATAAAGGTGGAAGAGATTAGTGGATCGGAAGTGTATTTTACTGGTTAAGCAAGGTAACTAGTAAGTGATTAATGAAAGCATGATGTAGATTTCATTAACTATGAGCTATTAGTGATTTTTATTGTACTTATGTGTAGGTGTGAAGGAATTAAATGTGCTCAAGTATTTGGGAAACTTTCTTCAAAAGGTGAGTAGAGTTTTTAACCTAACTCATGATAGGGATGAAACACTAAGTTGTGGAATTAGAAAATTCTATGGATAATACTCTAATGCTAGTAAGGGTTAAGACTACATATATGTGTGTGTGTATTGTGACTAGTATATGAAAGCTACCATGATTATGCTATTGAGTAGTGGATGAATGCCATATATGAGTAATGTATACCTATTATATAAACACATATGTGAAATTGTGATTTCTACATGAAAGCTAATATGATCATATTATTGAATATTGGATACATGTCATATATGTGTGATGCATGCTTAACATATATGTATGTATGCATACATGAAAAGTTAATATTGGATATATAATATATTATTTGTATGTGTACGTGAGATAGTTGATAATTTGGATAATCGTTGTAATTGAAGTACGATCGCTACATGTGGATTGGCATGATCATGTCATTCAAATACATTCTTACATGAGAAGTTATGAAACATTTCTATATGAGAAATTGGAGATTTTTAGTATGTTGTTTATACTCCTTGTTATAATATATGCAGAGGAAGGGGCCAATGGGAAATTCGACGGTGTGCGAAGACGGGGTAAAATAGTTATGATACTAGGAGGAAGGGACCAATGGGTATTCCGGCGGTGTGCGAAAACGGGGTAATATAATATTTCGTATGCGGAGGAAGGGGCTGATAGAAAATTCCGGCGGTCTGAGAAGACGGGGTAATAAGGTTTTATGACAGACCTGAATGAAATGATTTACCTATTATCGTGTGATACATCTTTTTAGCAAAAATATATGAAATTTTTTATTTTTCTTATTATTAAAAAAATATTATGGTTGAGATTGTCACATGCATTCTTGTTATGAAAGCACAAATACACAATAGTCGTTGGGTTAACAACTTTATTCACTGAGCCGTTTAGCTCATTCCATTCCTTTAAAAATTTCAGGTTTAAACAATGATAAGGGGCCCGCTTGAAGTCATGATTATTTTGATATAAAAGAAGAAATTCTCGTGGAAGACTTGAATAATTTATTTTGACATATCTCTTCTTACATGCTTATATATGTATAAATTTTGAAACTTTGCTATATCTAACTGTGTACTGGGACACGTTAGAACTTTAAGTGGGGCTTGATATGTAATTAAGAATGTGTAGTGTAACACTTAATCTGAATCTTAGTTTGAGACATGTTATATGTTAAGGTATATAATGAAGATCAATGTTGATGGATAGTGACGTTGGATATATGCATACTGTTGAGTTGTAAAATTTAAAATTTAAGTAGGCGAGGTCAAGCTGAAATGATATTGTATATTGCGTGAGATGTCGTATATTGATAGCTGGCTGTATTAGTCGAAATTTGAGTTACTGTATTGAGGTAGATCCCATAAATTTTAGAGGTGCTGTCGAAATTTTCAATGGTAGAAAAGATTTCGAACAATTTGGATTTATTTAGAGTTAATTTGGTGATATATTACCTGGGACCGTAATACAAAATGTCCTCCAAGAAGGCATCCATGCAACTCTCGGATGATCTTCTTTCTCAAAGAAGTCCTTGGAACACAAAGCTGACTTCCTTTAAAAGAAATCCTCTATAATATGATAGTCTTATGCGGGTTGCTTTGTCAAACACTTCCCCCAAACCCCCTTAAAGTCTTCATCTTTTTCATATAACTCGTTTAAGAAATCAAAGCTAATGATCTCACTTTGCAAAGAGACCAATAATGAGACTTTACCACTCAATGCATCGGGAATTTTATTGTCAATACCGGATTTGTGTTGTATTACAAAGTTGAATTGTTCAAAATAAGATGCACATCTTGCATGCATCTTATTGATGTGGTTTGATTTTGAAATGCTAGAGCGATTGATGGTCCAAATAGAGCATGGAGTCATAAGTTATAAGATAGCTCTCTCAAGTCTTCAAAGAACGATACACTGCATACAATTCTTGCTCATAAGTAGACCACTTTTGCCTTACCTCATTCAACTTTTCATATGGAAAAACAATAGGCCTCTTCTCTTGCGAGAGAACCGCTCCAATGCCAACTCCACAAGCATTGCACTCTAGTTCGAATACCTTTTCAAAATCAGGAAAAGCCAATATGGGAGCATTGGTAAGCTTATCCTTGATTAATGCAAAAGCTTCGCCGACCGACTTGGTCCAAAGAAAAAGACTTCTTCTTCAAGCGATCGGTGATAGGTGCCACCAAACTACTAAAATTTTGGATGAAACGCCAGTAGAAAGTAGTTAAATCATGAAAACTCACCTATGTGGCACTCTTACCTATAAGATACTCCCGTATTGCCTTTATCTTGTCTTCATGAACATAGATTCCTTGAGAACTAACCACAAGCCCTAAGAATATCAAGCTGCTAGTCATGAAGTTGCACTTCTTCAAGTTGATATACAACTCGTTGTCTTATAGCACCGCCAACACCTCCCGTAGGTGTTGCATATGTTTATCTTCAATCAAACTGTAGATAAGAATGTCGTCAAAGTAAACAACCACAAACTTTCCCAAGAATGGCTTCAATAGTTGGTTCATCAATCTCATGAAGTGCTAGGGGCATTGGATAGTCCAAAAGACATGATCAACACTCATATAATCCCTCCGGAGTTTTGAACATCGTATTCTATTCATCACTTGGCCTAATGCAAATTTGATGGTAGTCACTTCTTAGATCGATCTTCGAAAACATGCACGATCATCCCAATCGATGCAACATATCATCAAGGCGAAATATGGGACATCGATATCGAATAGAGATCTTGTTGATGGCTCGGCTATTCACACACATGCGCCAATTTTCATCCTTCTTTGGTGTCAAAAGGGTTGGTACTGCACACGAACTCATGTTCTCTCTAATGTGTCCTTTATGTATCAACTCTTCAACCTTCTCTCTTAAAACTTCACTCTCCTTAAGACTCATCCAATAGTGTGGTAGGTTAGGTAGACTTGCTTTAGGAATATGATCAATGTGGTATCAGATATCCCTCATGGGCGGTAGTCCTTCCGGAAGCTCATTCTGAACAACTATTTTGAACTCCAACATGGGCTTCATCTTCTCGGGTACTTCAGTGGATGGAGCGACTTCTTTGACCACCAAGCAAATCTTTGCTCTGTCTCTTTTGATTCCACCAACAACTTGCCTCAGTTGCATATGGATATGAAATTTAGCTTCTCTTCTTTCGTCGGCTTTAGAACAGGTGGAATAGGCTTCATAGAGACCCTCTTGCCCTCCTAAGTGAATATGTAGATGTTTCTCTTGCCTCGATGGGTAGCATCGACGTCGTGTTGTCATGATCTCCCCAAAAGTATGTGACATGCATTATATCGACAACATTACAAGCAACAGAATCTTGATAAAACTTGTTAATTAAAATAAGGATATGACAAAGATCTATTATCTTGATGGAGGGACCTTTTTTATCCACCCAATAGTGTAACGATGAGGGTGTAGTTTTGTTTCTAGCTTCAAGTAGTCTACTAATGCACTTAAAATAATGTTCTCGCAACTTCCGTTGTCGATGATGAGGTTGCACACCTTGTTTTTGGCTGAACACCTTGAGTAGAAGATTTGATGTTGTGTAGTATCGGGGGCCTTTTGATTTCATAACAACCATTGTACCACGCAAGCGGCTAACTCTCTATTCTCTTCGGTAAAATCGGAGTCTTTAGGCTCGATCTCAATTTTCACTTCGTCTTCATCTTCGTAGTCCGTTTTGTTGACTTGCCTTCTCTTTGGACACTCATTGGACTTGTGTTCGGGTTCACCACACACAGGTAACACTTGCTAACAACTGGCTTGGTGTAGGGATTCTCCCTGCCCTTTGTAGTGGGGGTTGTCGTCATCACTGATTTTGTTGTAGGGGCGTTGGTTGCCTTATGGGCTGGAGGTCGATTGCCAGATGTGGAACTCTGTTGAGTTCTTGTACTGCTAGATGTCTTCTCTCCTACACTCTTTAAAGGTAAAGCTCTGTTTTGTAGTCTTTCGATTTTTAAGGTCTTGTTGTGGGCTTCATCAACGAAAAACATGTCATGAAGGATCACAAATTATTGAATATGATACTTTAACCCGCTGATATATTGTCGCCTGTTATTCTTCCATCATGGATAAATCGCATCGTGATGAGAGGCGATAGAACTCCATATACGCTGCAACAGTCATTGTACCTTATTTGCAATATTCAAATTGATTGCAAAGGATTTATTGATAATCGGGAGGAAAGAATCTACTTTGTAGGAGTTGCTTCATGTGTCTCCATGTCATCACGATTGGCTTGCCCCGACATCTCCTTATGATTTGTAATTGGTCCCACAATGTAGCTCTTCCTTTGAGCTTGTATTACACGAATTTGACATGCTTCTCCTCGGATACATAAGTATGTCAAAGAACTTCTCTACTTTGTAGACCCGGTTCAAGAAGGATCCAATGTCAAGGTTCCCACTAAAGAAGAAATCTCATTCTTCATCCTATATTCATTTGGATTTAAATACTCTCTTTCTCTACCATGATTAGGTGAAAATCCACCTATCCTGTTAGGATTTGGATTAGCAAATCTTCTTCTTCGCCATATGCCATCCCTCCATCTTCATAGGCATCTTCAAAGTCGTTTTCTTGGTAAGAGGGATTGTTCAATTCTTCCTCATCGGAAAGATCTTATATTGAAATTTTGTAAAGGACGTCTTAGTGGTGATTAATGTGGTGGTGGTTGATAAGATGCGGGGTTTTATGGAGGTTGATGTGGTGGTGGTTGATTTGGTGAAGGAAAATGAGTAGATTGAAGATCATTTGGTACGTACCATCGGCTAGACTTTGGTCGTCAATCTTGAGGAACAATCTCTTGAGTTCTTGAACCACGTTGTTCAAAGTTGACTTGATGATTGTGATGTCTCCTTCAATAGCGCTTACCCTTGCGAAAAGTCCTTGCAATCTATCGCCGTCTCCTGCGATCGTCGAAAAGTTGTCGAAACTCTGATACCACTTGACACAGATAAGGAAGCGAACAACACCAGTTAGATTTTGTTCTAGCGCCGATGAACCCTAAAGAATACTTTCAAGTAGGATAATACTTGAATCCACGAGCAAAATAACTCGAATTCATGAGCAAAGATAAACAACTCGAATCCACAAGCAATTGGAGGAAAAAAACTCAATTTTATTGATTAAAACTTTAATGCTAAAAATCAAGATATAATGGCCTTAAATAGGCTTCAAAAAGTAGAATTCTAATATAAGAAACTAGAAATAAATAAAGGGAAAAGAAACAAATTGGTATCCAAAACGGATAAAAAAAAACAAATCCTAAACAGAATCTGAAATAGTCGATACGCGAAGGGCGGTCAACCGCTTAGTCAAATTTATATTGCCGGTCGATCGGGCGGTCGACCGGCTAAGAGACTCAGTTTTTTGATCTCCTTTGTGCTTTCTGGCGGGTCGACCGGACTGACCGGGCGGTCGACTGACTCTCTGGTCAATTTTCTATTTTTTGGCACGTCGACTGGCGGCTTCATTTGCTGTCTTAGTCGATCGGGCGATCGACCGAGAACTGTGTCTGCTGTTGAACATTGATCCCCTGCTGCTTGCTTCGGTTGATTTCCTACATCATCCACTCTCACCTATAACCGAAAATGCTGAACAGAAAATATCAATGAAAAATAAATCACCCAACTATAGGGAACATTTTTTATTTTGCTACGTAGAAGTGTAAGGATTCATTTGGTTTGTTTAGCTTTTTCTGCAGCTTGAACTTACATCAAACTAGACAAGGGGGTAAACGGCATGGGTTTTACTTATTGGCACAGATAGAACTCAACCTTTTTGTTTTGCTTCTTTTTGAAGTTTTTGAACTCACCAAGGTTCATTCCATACACTTTTTCTATTTGTAAAGTGAGCTTTGATCTGATCGACAATTATAATTTATTCTTAAAACACAGCAACAAGGGAATATTTAAGTGGCTCATAAACAGAAAGACACCACTTCGTTGGTCAGAAACGCAATTAGCTCATTAGCTGCTTGGGCTACACATCTCTTTGCTACACCAGGATACAGAAACTTCCAGGATAAATATAGCCTCCTTTGTATATTTGGCACCTCCATGGTATTGGGAACACTACTTGAAGGAGGTTTGTGGAGAAATCAACAAATTATAGTTTTTTTTTAGGTTTGACTCTGATTAGGAAGAGTGAAGGATCATGGCTAATGGTGCAATGAAAATTAGAGAGAGGCCTAAATGGACTTGAATAGAGGTAGTTAAGAAGGATATGCCAGTGCTTCGTTTATATAAGATGACCCATAACAAAGCTGAATTGGAACAAAAGCATTCATGTATCCAACCCCAAAATTTTGGGACAATGCTTTGTTGGTGATGTCGTTGAGGTGTTCGGCTCTTGCCTCCTTAGTTCATGCTGGGTTGGAATAAACTGGGATGGAACTTTGGCAGTATGGAAGAGATCTCTCCCAATAGTGAATCGACCATGTCTTTTACTTCTGTGAAATTGTTAGGATCTGAAGTTGATTTAATCCGAAAGTAAATGATGTCAAAAACATTTGTTAAGTATGAAGGCTACAGCCATTAACTAAACTTAGAATAATGTGAGAAGTCCATCAGAAAGTGAGCTGTCAACCTGTCAACTGTGTAATCCGATCCACTTGAAAATGAATACATTGAATATTAAGCGCATTGCCTTTGTACTACTTTGGCAGAAAGTAGCCAACATTTGTGATTCCAAACCAGGTGACAAAACCTACTTAACTATAGCTTCTTTTGTGAGCAATGAGTTTGAACTAGGTTGAGTATCCAGGCTTTGATGGATTTTGATGAAATGATACTTTTACTGGATGACATAAGCCGCAATTAGTTAAGGGGTTCTTGTGGTGGATGATGCTTCTTTTAACTTCGTTTTCTCCTGATGAACGATCTGCGAGATAGAACCAAGTGTGTGAGTTTCCTGATAAGCCCCTCCAAAGTAAGCACGGGATTGTAAGAAAAGAATGGAACTGAAGAGATGGCAATATACTCATACTTTCAGAAGGGCCCTTGACCCTCATTTATAGTTGAGGACTCATGTGGAACCTGCCACTAACTCTTGCCAGTGTAGCATACAGGGCTTATGTGGCGTCTCCCTTGAGCGAATGAATTCTCTTGATCTGCTGTCCAATTATCAAATAAGCATAGTTGATAATAGTCTTGATCGATGAAGTCATGCCTTGACATGTGCCCCAGTATGAGTTTTATGCACATAAGTGGAAACAGTTGAAGATCATCTGGATGTCTCTTCAAGTTCATTGCTCCATTCAGAATCTCATCTTGATGGGATTAGCTATTGTTATGGAGCTGATGATCTTTCCAATTTTTATTATGGCAGAAGTTAAACTTCGTCTTATACATGAAAGCACAGTAAATGTTAATTAAGCTATAGCTTTCCTTGCAAAGTTGTTTTTGTTGTCAGAGTATTGAGCTTGAAAATAGCTTTCAAGCCTTGAATAAACATGAACTGATTTACTACTTTTCCTTGTGAACTATGAATGGGTTCTCATGGGGTTTTTAAGAGGGGACATACACCTGTTTGTTGGGATTGTAAGCTGACCTGGAAATGCTCAAAGATTGGCTGTGAAGGTTATGGAGAAGGCATGAAACTTGCATGTTATATCGAGGCTTAATGAAGTTGTGACGGATTGAAACTGAAAAAAGGTTCTTCTATACATACAAGATCTGATAAAAGATTTCTTCTATATGTACAAGATGCTAGAAATTTACTTGTGTCAAGAGCATTAGTACTCTCCTGTGAACTGTTTTGTGTCAAGAGCATTAGCATGAGCATGGACTGTTTTCATCGAATAAGAGAACTCTGATTTATTTTTTTTGCTGAAAACATATTAAATTAGCAGCTATATTTCATATAATATTTAGGACAAAGCTATTCTAATTGCTTATTTAGCCTTTCATATGGCCCCTTTTTGTTTCTGATCATCCCGACCATCAATTCAAAGAGAAAAGAATGCCGCTTTGCTTAGGGCACCAGAATTTTATGAGTGACAGGATGTTGGTTGATCTCTATCTAAAGAAACTCTTTTAAGAAGAAAGGAGGAAAGATTTTATCGTTAAGGTTTATAAATTCTGTTCCACCCTTAATGATAAAAATTGTCAAAACCTTTATAGATCTTGATTTTAAACTCATCATTCCTTTAACAGGAATTGGATCTTTTGTGAACTAAAAAAATTATGTAAAACCGACCTTGGAGTCAATTTGAAAGTTACAGTAGGAGGGAAATGAGAAAAAAATAACTATTCTTAAATATATAAATATGCAGGGACTGGAGGCTGGAAATCGACATTTTTTCATGCTGAGACCAATATTTTTTTCCTGTCTCAATGATCCAATGACACGTTTTTTTCCATTTCATTTGCAGTAGATAATTTATATCAGTCGGTAAAGATAGTTGATTGAATCTTCACTTCAAGCTGAACTGTTCATTGGATCTCAACTCCAAGCTTTTATTTGTTCCTCTGCGATTACATCACATTGCCCCCAAACATGCGCGCACATTTTGAGTTGGATGATGTTGATTAAACATGAGCCTGCACTTGGGGACATTTTTGATGCAACCGATTTGTTTCCCAGCATAGAAGTGCTGAGAGTTTGACAATAGGATCTTGGTGTATATACCTTCTCTAGAAAAACTGGACTAGATTATTTGCATCCATTACTTAATTTACTTTAATGTCAAGCTAAACCCCCCTGCCACTATCGTCTACCTTCATGGAATCTACTAATCTATGCCAGAGATAACAGTAAATGTGAGTGATGGGGCATCACACTGATTCCTCTATGTACATATCAGCGCCGTCGTCGTCGTCGTGTCACATCGGCACCGCTTTGGCCTTGGTTTTGAGCTCTAGTTGTTTATGAATCAGTTGATATTATTGGAGGATCCTGTAGTCCATATTTTATTCTGTTCGTTATGTTTTGTTTGAGTCCAATCGGATTTCGTTTGAGTCAGTTTGAGGAGTCCTGATTAAGTCTAGCTTATCGAGTCTTCTTTTATTTCATATTGCTTTATTGAGTTCATTGTTCAGTATCACATCGGTTATGTGGTGAAACTCTTCTTTGTAAGGGTTTATTTAAGAGACTCAGTTTGATGAGTAAAGATATTGAATATTTTACATATAAAGCATTTCCTGAGTTTTGATTCGGTCTATTTTGATTGATTCAACTGGTGGCGAAATTAAAATCCAGGTTGCGACCTGTGATCATATCCAAAACCCAAAAATTTCTAATTTGGTATTTGATTCCATATCATTTTGGTATCAGAACCGAAAGTCCTGTTTCCCTTCGCAAAATTCCTAACCCTAACTCCACAAATTTCCAAAAATTTGACTGAAATTTCAGTCAAAATTCAAAAAAGAGAAAAAAATCGAGTATTGTTCACCAATCCCACATCAATTCCCCTCTCCCAAAATTAAACCCAACCTTCCTCTCCTTCAAAGCGAACATCCTCGCTCACCCCCACCAATCCCCTCCTCTCACCTATATCTTCAGCTTCACAAGCTTCGAGGTCGATGAGGCCTTCCCATATGTCGAAATGCCCGCTGTCGTCCTCGCCCAACACTCTTACCGTCGTCGTCGCCCACTGACCTCGACACGAGATCAGAAGCAACCGATCTTCCCATCCTCGCCTTCCTCCGTCAACAACAGCTACAACATCACGTCACAACCATTTCGCCAATCAGAGCCTACACCAAATCCTCATCAACAAACATCAAGATCCAATTGAAACCACCACGAATGCACTGCTATCTCACCGCCACATTGTCGACGACCTCACCAACGACAACAACTTTCGTCGTGCCTTCGTCGACGCAGTCCAGACCTCTTCCTTCTTGCTGTTGCGTTCACCTGGACAGAGGGTTTTGCCAGATAGTCCCGCCAACGTCAAAAGCCATCATCGTTCGCCTTCGCTGTTGCCGTCATCCTCCACCGTCTCTTTGGTGCAACCCTAGCTAAGATCAATGGCAGGGAGAGGTTTAGAGTAATTGGATTAAAATTTTTCCAACCCGATTTCAATTTTAAACCTCTGTGAACTTAGGTTTTGGGCAACGGGTTTAATCAATAATCCAGACCCAACCCGTATGATAACCATTCAACTCAGTTGGACACTGAGTCAGCTCAGCCAACTTAGTTGAGTACTGAGTCAACTCAGCCGAGTTGACTCGATTTAGTTAGCTCAGTCCAGAGGCAACATCCATTTTCCAGAGGCCGTTTCTTGCTCGATTTGCGTCTGATTCATGCTGTTCTCGAGGCAGCGGGTTCGCAACTCATAGCACTACTGTCCAGAGTCGTGCTGGGTGAATTATTTTTCCTCAGTGCATGTAATTTTGAGGTAATTTCTAACTCAGTTTATTACTTTTTTAATAGTTTTAGCTATCCAGTTGTACCAATTTGATCCATCTTTTGTGCTATCGACTTGTCATTGTCCACTATATAAATTGTCGAGTGCATATGTTGACTTTATTTGCTACATCTGAGTATTACACTAGAACTATTCCTGATTCTAGGCACGGTATGATTATTTTTGGAAATTATAACGGTCAACATTACACAGAATTTCTATTATCTGATCGTTTCAATTAAATTTTTGTTGCTTAGATGGAAATGAGTAGCGGGATCCTAACTGCGTACCAGAACTGAATTACTTGCTGATTTATTTATTATTTTGATCATTTGATCTTTCTTGATCTTTCTTTGATCATTTGTTTCATTTAGCATTGCGTCTTTAGATTTTGCATCCAGACATCCTGTTGCATGACCACCTGTAGTGGAACACATTATCACACTCACGACCCAACTCCTGAAATGGAATCTGCATTAGACAATTTCGCTAAGTTCCTAGAAAGGTTAACTACTCGAATGGAGAACGTTGAACAAGAATTGAGAAATATTAAGGAACGAGAGAACCAACAATGTTAGTGAAAATGGATCTCGTGTTGGACCTCACCACCCTAGGAATAATGACCAAAATGACTTTGCGAGAGCGAATTTTAAGAACATAAAACTTGAAGCACCCACTTTCGATGGTCAGTTGGATCCCAAATCTTTCTCAATTGGATTTCTGACATGGACCATTACTTTGACTGGTATGATATGTCTGACGAGAGACGGGTTCGGTTTGCCAAAATGAAATTGGTGGGTCAGGCTAGACAATATTAGACGAATGTTGAGAAACTGATGAGATTCAGACATCAGAAAGCTATTCAAACTTGGGATGAGATGAAACTGAAACTCTAAGAGAAACATCTACTGTGTCATACAAACAACGTCTACTTAACCAGTGACAGCGTTTGACTCAAGGTAATCGACCAGTATCAGAGTACATTAAGAAGTTTAATTAATTTTTAGTGTGATGTGGTGAGGATGAGTCTGATGTCATAGTCTTATCTAGATTTCATTCAGGACTTAAGGATGAGCTTAGACGTAAGCTAATTGTTAGAGATACTATTCAAGTTGTCGAGTTAGATCAATTTCAGGCTTCCTTATTCCCTAGACGCACCGACTATAGGTACAATCCCAACAGGAACACTATTAAATATCAACCTAATCCATCCCAATCTCAGTCTCGTTTTGAACCTAGTAACTCCAATCCTAGGCGTGAAGACAGACAAAGGAATCACACATGAGTCGTCTAGATCCATTCAACAGACTCATTGTTTCAAATGCCGAGGGTATGGTCACGTTTCAACAGAATGTCCGAGTAAGTCAAGGACGTTGATTATTGAAACTCATTCGGACAGTGACCAGGATGATTTAGATGAAATCGTCTATGACCCTGAAGGAGATATTTGGAAAGATGATTTTGATGTTGATCAGGCCATCACCTTAGGATGTGTTTTGAGCATGCATTCACCATCGGTTGATCATATAGATAAAATTACCCGTCACCTAAATGTGGTGAGGTGTGCCCTAGCTAAACCTAAGGAAAATGACGACTAGCGTAGAACTTCAATTTTTCAAACTCTCACTAAAATTGGTGGTAAGAATTGTCGGGTTATTATTGATAGTGGGAGTTGCGTCAACGCCGTCGCCTCAGGTATGGTAACTAAACCTAGGCTAAAGACTGTTCCTCACTCTCAACCATATAAAGTATCCTGGATAAATTCTGCGTCCATTGATGTGAAAGATAAGTGTCTTATTCCGATCCTATTTGCCACATATTCGGACAAAATTTGGTGTGATGTAGTCACCATGGACGCGATATTATTTTGGGACGACCGTGGTTATATGACCGAGATGTCACTATCTATGGACGTCCAAACTCATGTTCATTTGTTCATAAGGGAAAAAAGATCAAATTGGCCCTGTTGCGACTAAGCCTATACATGAAACTAAGCAGACTGAAGCATCTAGCAGCAAGAAGGCTAACGCTGATCAGTCTCAAATTTATCGACAAGGAGATTGCCAGGGGGTCCACAGTTATCGCACTTATTGCTAGAGAGATCATTGATGATTTTTTGGAGCAGATTTCTCCGGCAGCAATCCCCTTATTGAAAGAATTTGCTGATGTTTTTCCAGAGAAACTCCCATATAGCCTACCTCCTATGCGTGACATTTAGCAGGCCATAGGTTTGGTTCCAGAATATTCTCTTCCCAACTTGCCTCACTACAGAATGAATCCGGCAGAACACGCTGAACTCAAAAGACAAGTTAACGAGCTTTTGAATAAGAGATTCATTAAAGAAAGTATGAGTCCGTGCGTAGTGCCAACATTGCTAACCCCTAAAAAAGACGATTCGTGGAGAATGTGTGTGGATAGTCGCGCCATCAACAAGATCACCGTCAAATATCGGTTCCCCATCCCCAGACTAGATGACATGTTGGACATGATGGCTGGAGCCACCATCTTCTCAAAAATCGATTTGAAAAGTGCCTACCATCAAATTCGGATTCGTCCAGGAGATGAGTGGAAGACCGCTTTTAAGACCAAAGATGGTCATATGAGTGGAATGATCATGCCTTTTGGTTTGACAAATGCTCCCAGCATTTCATGCGAGTGATGACACAAGTATTAAGGCCCTTTATGGGTAAATTTTTGGTTGTCTATTTTAATGATATTTTGATTTACAGTAAAACCCTAGAGTACCATGTTGGTCATCTGAGGCAAGTTTGTCATGCGTTGTGAAAAGAGCAATTATACGCAAATTCTAAGAAATGCGTGTTCATGACTGACAGAGTTGTATTCTTGGGGTTTGTTGTATCAACTCAAGGGGTTTCAGCTGATTCACAAAAAATTCAGGCGATTATAGAGTGGCCAGAACCTAAAAATGTCAGAGAAGTAAGAAGTTTTCATGGGCTGGCAATGTTCTACATGTGATTCATAAAGGGATTCAGCACTATTATGGCCCCGATTACAGATTTCTTGAAGAAAGAAGAGTTACAGTGGTCTGTAACTGCTGCGAAGACGTTCAAGAAAATCGAACAACGAACGACCGAAGTACCTGTAATGAGACTTCCCGATTTCTCTAAGGTGTTCGAAGTCATGTGCAACACCTCAGGCATTGGCATAGGCGGAGTACTCAGTTAAGAAAACACCCAATTGCCTTCTTCATTGAAAAATTGAGCGGAGCTAAACTGAATTACTCCGCATACGACAAAAAAATCTATGCGGTTGTTCAATCATTACACCATTGGCGATATTACCTCTTACCACAGGAATTGGTTCTTTATTCGGACCACAAACCCTTACGGTATCTTAACTCGCAAAAGAAGCTCAGTGCTAAACGCGGTAGATGGATTGAGTTTATGCAAGACTACACTTATACCTTGAAGCACACATCTGAAGTTGAGAGTAAGGTAGCGGATGATGGGTATAAACGGTATCTAGTACATTGGAAAAGTCGTCCAGAATCTGAGGACACATGGATTACTCGAGAAGACTTGCAGTGGTTAGCCCCAGATTTGTTGGAGTTCTATGAGAGTCATTTGGAGTCATACTCGACAGAGTCAAGTTCTTTTCACCCCGGGAGTACTGATGGGGGCATCACACCGGTTTCTTTACGTACATATCAGCGTCGTCGCCATCGTGTCACATTGGCACCGCTTTGGCCATGGTTTTGAGCCCTAGTTGTTTATGAATCAGTTGATATTATTGGAGGATCGTGTAGTTCATAATTTATTCTGTTCGTTGTTTTTCATTTGAGTCCAATCGGGCTTCGTTTGAGTCAGTTTGAGGAGTCCTGATTAGGTCTAGTTTATCGAGTTTTCTTTTATTTCATATTACTTTATTGAGTCCATTGTTTAGTACCATAACAGTTATGTAGTGAAACTCTTCTTTGCAAGGATCTATTTAAGAGACTCAGTTTTATGAATAAAAATATTGAATATTTTGGATATAAAGCTTTGTTTGAGTTTTGATTCAGTCTATTTTTAATTGATTCAACTGGTAGTGAAGCCAAGATCCAGGTTGCGACCTGTGATCATATCCAAAACCCTAAATTTCCTAATTTGGTATTTGATTCCACATTAGTGAGCTTCATTACAACCACGTCCTCCTTAAGTAAACAACTATTTTACAAATTAACCATATTCATTGTCGGGCTGATGGAGTATATTGCAGGCGGGTAATCTAATTTACACATGCCTTTTGGGAGTCCGAGAGAGAATCATAACAAACAACAACTTCCATTCATATTGGAGAGAATTCAAATTCATTGGTTCATTGTATTTTGTTCATGCTTCATGGTTTGATGGGGGCATCAAACTTTAATGCATTGATCATACCAGTTACAATATTGACTTCAACACATCCTAAGCCAGAAGTTTGGAACAAAGGTGTTATAACATCTTATTGACTTCAACACATCCTGACCATCAATTCAAAGAGAAAAGAATGCCGCTTTGCTTAGGGGGCCAGAATTTTATGAGTGACAGGATGTTGGCTGATCTCTATCTAAAGAAACTCTTTTAAGAAGAAAGGAGGAAAGATTTTATTGTTAAGGTTTATATAAATTCTGTTCCACCCTTAATGATAAAATTGTCAAAACCTTTTTAGATCTTGATTTTAAATTCATCATTCCTAAAACAGGAATTGGATCTTTTGTGAACTAAAAATATTGTGTAAAACCGACCTTGGAGTCAATTTGAAAGTTACAGTAGGAGGGAAATGAGAAACAAATAACTATTCTTAACCATATAAATATGCAGGCACTGGAGGCTGGAAATCGACACCTTTTCATGCTGACACCAATATTTTTTTTCCTGTCCCAATGATCCAGTGACACTATTTTTTTCCATTTCATTTGCAGTAGATAATTTATATCAGTCAGTAAAGATAGTTGATTGAATCTTCACTTCAAGGTACACTGTTCATTGGATCTCAACTCCAAGCTTTTATTTGTTCCTCTGCGGTTACATCACATTGCCAATCCATGGGCACACATTTTGAGTTGGATGATGTTGATTAAACATGAACCTGCACCTGGGGACATTTTTATGCAACTGCTTTGTTTCCCAGCATAGAAGTGCTGAGAGTTTGACAATAGGATCTTGGTGTATATACCTTCTCTAGAAAATCTGGACAAGATTATTTGCAACCATTACTTAATTTACTTTAATGTCAAGCTAAACCCCCTGCCACTATCGTCTATGATGTGGAATCAAATACCAAATTAGGAAATTTAGGGTTTTGGATATGATCACAGGTCGCAACCTGGATCATGGCTTCACCGCTAGTTGAATCAATCAAAAATAGACCGAATCAATACTCAAGCAAAGCTTTATATCCAAAATATTCAATATCTTTATTCATTAAACTGAGTTTCTTAAATAGACCCTTACAAAGAAGAGTTTCACCACATAACTGATGTGGTACTAAACAATAGACTCAATAAAGCAATACGAAATAAAAGAAGACTCGATAAACTAGACCTAATTAGGACTCCTCAAACTAACTCAACTGAAGTCCGATTGGACTCAAACGAAAAACAACGAACAAAATAAAAATATGGACTACACGATCCTTCAATAATATTAACTGATTCATAAACAATTAGGGTTCAAAATCAGGGCCAAAGCGGTGCCGATGTGATACAATGGTGACGGCGCTGATATGTATGTAGAGGAACCGGTGTGATGCCCCATCAGTACTCCCGGGGTGAAAAGAACTCGACTCCATCGAGTAGGGCTTCAAATGACTCATAAAACTTCAACAAATCTGGGGCTAACCGTTGCAGGTATTCTCTGATAATCCATGTCTCTTCAGAGTCTGAACGACCTTTCCAATGTACTAGATACCGTCTGCAACCACCATCCCAGTAGAGATGATCTGATCATCTTTTATGCTATCAATTTGTTTTGTTGTAGATGTGTCAATTGCTATTGGCAGTGGTAGAAAATGGGGTCTCTCAACTAAAGGCTCAGGGGTAGGTTCATTAAGATCCACAAGTGGATTATCAGGGTTAAAAGGAGGACCTTTATAAGGTACTAAATCTGATATATTAAATGTCGAACTAATTCCGAAATCCAAATGTAAATCAGTTACATAGACATTTGGATTAATTTTCTTAAGGATCTTAAAAGGGCCAGCACTACGAGCAGTTAATTTCTTAACAACTCTAGGTGAGAACCGCTCCGGACAAATCCTAATCATTACATAATCACCCTTATAAATTCAAGGTGCCTACTGTGCAAATCAGCATAGGATTTATACTGAGCATTACTTTTTTGAATTTTCTTGCTGATTTCTTTATGCAAATCATGTATATGCGATGCAGATGCTGACTCGGACACTCTAGGATGTTGTGTTATGGGAATAAGATCTATATGTTTCCTAGGTTTGTAACCGTGCACTACCTCAAATAAACTCATGCCTATTGACCCATTACATGAACTATTATATGTAAATTCGGCAGTGGGTAAGGTGAGATCTCAATTCTGCAAATGTTCACCGACTAGACATCACAAAAGATTTCCTAGGCTTCTGTTAACCACCTCGGTTTGACCGTCTGTTTGGGGATGAAAAGAGTGAAAATTTTGAGCTTAGTCCC
The DNA here is from genome assembly GCA_038442645.1 of Agave tequilana. Taxonomy (NCBI): domain Eukaryota; kingdom Viridiplantae; phylum Streptophyta; class Magnoliopsida; order Asparagales; family Asparagaceae; genus Agave; species Agave tequilana. Next base: position 100,482 of record JAVJIF010031840.1, on the reverse strand, counting down.
CATCTCGTGCCTTAGAATTTTTCAAAAGTAACTTATGAACTTGACATTTATATCTGACACAATGGTTTCGGGTAAACCATGCAGCTTAACTACTAGATCTGAGCAAGTTTGGAAGCATCAGAAGTCTTGCTGCATGGTAAGAAGTGAATCATCTTTGAAAAACGGTCCACAATTACAGATATAGAATCGTGCTTCCTGATAGTCTTTTTGGAAGTCCAAGCACGAAATCCATACTTACGCCTTGCCAGGGGTGGTCTGGCACGTGTAGAGGCATATACAGGTCAGTGTTCTGTTTTCACTGCTTGGCCAATTGGCAGGTGCGATATTGCCCTATTAACCTTGCAACATCCCGTTTTAGATTTGGCCAGTAAAACAAACTTTTTGCCGCATCTATGGTCTTTTCTCGTTTGAAGTGACCAGCAAGACCCCCAGCATGCAGTTCGCAAACAAGATAGTTTCATAATGAGGTACGGGGATTGCATAACGTGCGCAATCAAAATAGATAGTCATCCTGGAGTAGAAAATCATCTATTTCCTGTGTCACCCCTTACTTCAAAGCACCAAAAATCTCTCTAAAATCGGGGCATGATACGTACTCTTCCTTGATTCGCTCGAAACTCACTCCTCAGTGTTCAGTTGTTTAAGCACACAAGTGCGTCGACTGAGCGCATCCGCTACCTTATTCTCAACTCCAGATGTGTGCTTCGAGGTATAAGTGTAGTCTTGCATAAACTCAATCCATTTACCGTGTTTAGCACTGAGCTTCTTCTGTGAGTTAAGATACCGTAAGATTTCGTGGTCCGATTAAAGAACAAATTTCTGCGGTAAGAGGTAATGTCGCCAATGACGTTATGATTGCATAACCGCATAGAATTCTTTGTCGTACGTGGAGTAATTCAGTTTAGCTCCACTGAACTTTTCACTGAAGAAGGTAATTGGGTGTTTTTCTTGACTGTGTACTCCGCCTATGCTAATGCCTGAGGCGTCGCACATGACTTCGAAACCTTTGAGAAATCGGGAAGTCTCATTACAGGTGCTTCGGTCATTCGTTATTTGATTTTCTTGAACGCCTTGGCAGCGGTTACGAACCACTGGACTCTTCCGTAATTGGGGCCATAATAGTGCTGAATTCCTTTATGAATCGCCTGTAGAACGTCGCCAGCCCATAAAAACTTCTTACTTCTCTGATATTTTAGGTTCCAACCACTATAATCGCCTGGGTTTTTTGAAGATCAGTTGAAACCCTTTGAGCTGATACAACAAACCCCAAGAATACGACTCTGTCAGTCATGAACACATTTTTTAGGATTTGCGTACGGTTGCTCTTTTCGCAACGCATGACAAACTTGCCTGAGATGACCCACATGGTGTTTCAGTGTCTTACTGTAAATCAAAATATCATCAAAATAGACGATCAAGAATTTACCCATAAAGGGCCTTAATATTTGTGTCATCACTCACATCAAAGTGCTAGGAGCATTTATCAAACCAAAAAAGCATGACCACCCACTCATATAGACCATCTTTGTTTTGAAAGCGATCTTTCACTCATCTCCTGGACGAATTTGAATTTAATGGTAGCCACTTTTCAAATCGATTTTTAAGAAGATGGTGGCTCCAGACATCATGTCCAACATGTCGTCTAGTCTGGGGATGGGAATCGATATTTGACGGTGATCTTGTTGATGGCGCGACTATCCACGAACATTCTCCATGAGCCATCTTTTTTAGGGGTTAGCAATGCTGGCACTACGCACGGACTTATAATTTTTTTTAATGAACCCCTTATTCAAAAGCTAGTCAACTTGCCTTTTGAGTTTAGCGTGTTGTGCAGGATTCATTCTGTAGCGAGGCAAGTTGGGAAGAGAAGATCCCGAAACCAAATCTGTGGCGTGTTAGATGTCACGAATAGGAGGTAGACTATCCGGGAGTTCTTCTGAAAAACATCAGCAAATTCCTTCAATAAGAGGATTGCTGCAGAAGAAATTTGCTCCGGAGAATCATCATTGGTCTCTCTGGCAATAAGTGCGATAACTACGGACACCGTGGTAGCTTCCTTATCAATAAGTTTGGGACTGATCAGCGTTAACACCATCTTACTGCTAGATGCTTCATTCTGCTTAGTCTCAGGTATAGGCTGAGTTGGTCGCAATGGGGCCAATTTGATCTTTTTCCCTCGTGAACAAATGAACATGAGTTTGGAGTTTGGACAACCATAGATAGTTACATCTCGGTCATATAACCACAGTCGTCACAAAATAATATGACCCTCGTCTATGGTGACTACATCACACCAAAATTTGTCCGAATATATGGCAAATAGGATCGAAATAAGGCATCTTTCACATCAATGGACGCAGAATTTACCCATGACACTTTGTATGGTTGAGGGTGCAGAACATTTTTTAGCCCAAGTTTAGTTACCATACCTGAGGCGACGGCGTTGACAAACTCCCATTATCAATGATAACCCAACAATTCTTACCACCAATTTTAGTGAGTTTGAAACATTAAAGTTCTACGCCAGTCGTCATTTTCTTTAGGTTTAGCCAGGGCGTACCTCACCACATTCAGGTTACGGGTAATTTTATTTACATCGTCAACCGACGGTGAATGCATGCTCAAAACACATCCCAAGGTGGTGGCCTGATCAACATTAAAATCAGTTTCCTAAATATCTCCTTCAGGGTCATGGATGATTTCATCTAAATCATCATGGTCACTGAGAGTTTTAATAATCAACGTCCTTGACTTACTCGGACATTGTGCTGAAACGTGACCATATCCTCGACATTTGAAACATTGAGTATATTGAATGGATCTAGACGACTCACGTGTGATTCCTTTGCCTTTGTCTTCGCGCCTAGAATCGGAGTTACTAGGTCTAAAATGAGACTAAGATTGGGATCGATTAGGTTGATATTTTAACAGTATTCCTATTGGGATTGTCCCTATAATCGGTGCGTCTAGGGAATGAGGAAGCCTTGAATTGATCTAACTCTTAGACAACTTGAATAGCTTGCTCTAGATTAGAGATATCTCTAATGATTAGCTCACGTCTAAGCTCATCCTCAAGTTCTGAACGAAATCTAGATAAGACTATGACATCAAACTCATCCTCACCACATCACACTAAAAATTGATTAAACTTCTTGATGTACTCCGATACTGGTCGATTGCCTTGAGTCAAACGTTGTCTTTGGTCAAGTAGACATTGTTTGTATGACAAAGGCAGGTGTTTCTCTTGAAGTTTCAGTTTCATCTCATCCCAAGTTTGAAAAGCTTTCTGATGTCTGAGTCACATCAGTTTCTCAACATTCGTCCAATATTGTCTAGCCTAACCCATCAATTTCATTTTGGCAACATGAACCTGTCTCTCGTTAGACATTTAATACCAGTCAAAGTAATGGTCCATGTCAGAAATCCAATCGAGAAAGATTTGGGGATCCAACTAACCATCGAAAGTGGGTGCTTCAAGTTTTATGTTTTTAAAATTCGCTCCCGCAAAGTCATTTTGGTTGTTATTCCTAGGGTGATGAGGTCCAACACGAGGTCCATTTTCACTAACATTGTTAGTAGTCTCTCATTCCTTAGTTTTTCTCAATTCTTGTTCAACATTCTCCATCGAGTGGTTAACCTTTATAGGAGCTTGGCAAAATTGTCCAGTGCGGATTCCATTTCAGGAGTTGGGTCGTAGGAGTGATACTGTGTTCCACTTCGGGTGGTCATGCAACAGGGTGTCTGGATGCAAAATCTAAGACAATGCTAAATGAAACTAAAATGATCAATGAAAGATCAATGATGAAACCTGATGCAAAATAATCAAAATAAAATAATAAATCAGTAAGTAATTCAGTTCTTGTACGCAGTAAGTTTCCCGCTACTCATTTCAATCTAGGCAACAAAAATTTAATTGAAGCGATCAGGTAATTGAAAGTTTGCTCAATGTTCACCATTTTAATTTCCAACAATAATTATTTCGTGCCCAGAATCAGGAATAGTTCTAGTGTAATACTCAGATGTAGCAAATAAAGTTAACAGATGCACTCACTCACAATTTATATGGTAGACAGCGATAAGTCGCACAAAAGATGTATCAAACTGGTGTAACTGGATAGTTAACACTATTGAAAAAGTAATAGAATTGAGTGAGTTAGGAATTACCTCAAAATTACCTGCACTGAGAAGAAATAAATAATTCACCCACCACGACTCTGGACAGTAGTGCTATGAGCTGCGAGCCCGTTGCCTCGAGAACGGCAACGACCATGACGTGATGGTCTATATGAGTGAATGGTCATGCCTTTTGGATCTTGATGTTCGTTGATGAGGATTTGATGTAGACTCTGGTCGACAAAGTGGCAGTGACGTGATGTTGTAGTCGTTGTTGACGGAGGAAGGCGAGGATGGAAGATTGGCTGCGACTGATCTCGTGTCGAGGTTAGCGGGCGAGGACGACATCAAGGGTGTTGGTTGAGGACGACATCAGGCGTTGCGGCGGATGGGAAGGCCTCGTCGACCTCGAAGCTTGTGAAGCTAAAGGTGAGGGTGAGAGGAGGAGAATAGTGGGGTGAGCGAGGATGCTCGCTTTGAGAAGAGGAAGGTTGGTTTGATTTAGGGGAGGGGAATTGATGAGGGACTGGTGAAGAGTACTGGATTTTCTTTTTTCTTTTTGAATTTTGACTGAAATTTCTGTCGAATTTGAAACAGTAAACCTTTTTTTCTTTTGGAAGAGGTTTTGGAAATTTGTGGAGTAAGGGTTTGGGAATTTTGTGGAGGGAAACAGGACTTTCAGCTCTGATACCAAATGATGTAGAATCAAATACCAAATTCAGAAATTTAGGGTTTGGATATGATCACATATCGCAACCTAGATTTTGGCTCCACCACCAATTGAATCAATCAAAATAGACCAATCAAAACTCAAGCAAAGCTTTGTATCAAAATATTCAATATATTTATTCTTCAAACTGAGTCTCTTAAATAGACCCTTACAAAGAAGAGTTTCATCACATAACCGATGTGGTATCAAATAATGGACTCAATAAAGCAATACGAAATAAAAGAAGACTTGATAAAGTAGACCTAATCAGGACTCCTCAAACTGACTCAAACGAAGTCCGATTGGACTCAAATGAAAAACAACGAACAAAGTAAAATATGGACTACACGATCCTTCAATAATATCAACTGATTCATAAATAACTAGGACTTAAAATCAGGACCAAACCGTTGCCGATGTGACACGACGGCGACGGCGCTGATATGTACGTAGAGGAACCGGTGTGATGCCCCCATCAGTCTACCTTCATGGAGTCTACTAATATGTGTAAGAGATAACAGTAAGTGTGAGCTTCATTACAACCACGTCCCCCTTAAGGTATCATAAACAACATTTTACAAATTAACCATATTCATTATCGGGCTGATGGAGTATATTGCAGGAGGGTAGTCTAATTTTCACATGCCTTTTGAGAGTCCGAGAGAGAATCGTAACAGACAACAACTTCCATTCATATCGGAGAGAATTCAAATTCATTGGTTCATTGTATTTTGTTCATGCTGCATGTTTTATGGGGTCATCATGATGCATTGATCATACCAGTTACAATATTGACTTCAACACATCCTAAACCAGAAGTTTGGAACAGGTGTTATAACATCTTATGATGGGTCATAGTTTTGTCTGCCTTCATGTGGTCCATAGATGTGTCCTATCTTAAGAGTTTGTGACATTGTAGTTGTCACCCATATTATTCTAACTTTTTGTGTGTAATTTGTTATATTTCTGTTTCATCGAAAGAGTTTTTTACAATTGAAAATAGTTATGTGCTGCGTCTCAAGAAAATTTGGTTGATGGTAATAAGTTTTGTCGTTGCTTATCATCTAATTTTATTTGTCTCTTTCATAATGTTAAGAGTTGCGGTGCATAGATTACCCATGGTGATGATCATAATGATGATTATTGTTGTTATGAATGAGTTTCTTTTTTGTTTTGTTTTTTTCCTTGAGTGACCTTGCACCAGAGACCATTTCACCATGGACACTAAATGTTTTTGTTAGAAGCTTATTCTGTTTATTAAGACATTAATAAGAATCTTAATCTACCACATTTAACACAAGAAAACACACTCTACTCAACATTAGAGATGCTTTGATTTTTGGTTGTGATTAAACAAAAGATATTGTAATTCTCATAGCATACATTAATCCTAGTTCTCCTGTCCTAGTAAGTAATTTAAGATAGAAAATAGTTGAGGGAGAAAAATAACATTTGTTCACAAAATTTTACCAGTTTTAACAATGGAACTCCCGAAGTCGAGAAAGATATTGTCACAGAGAAAGATATAGAACATCTATTGCATCTTCTGGATGGCAAAGTTGGAGAGACTGCTTGGCAACATCAGATGGAACGGACCACATCAAACATGATCTACCAAGCATGGCGCCTTGAACCTGAGGTAATTGTCCATTCTTCATTTGAAATCAATGTCATAGACCTTGGGTTCTCTCTGCTTCAGATTTACATCCATTTTAAGAGAATATTTGATTTTACTTACTCATGACTTCAGCTTGCATTTTGTTAGAGTTTCCACTTCTTCCATTCTAAATGTCTCTTCGCATTTGTTTTCTGTAACCTCATGGATCTCAAATAATATTTTTGCTTACATTCCAGTACCCTATAACTCGTAACTTCTTTAGTTCCTCCTTTTGTTCCCCAGGCACTTTTTCTTTCACCAAGTTTTACTTGAGAATTCACCCTGGTCTATTATAGAAGGTCCATTAATACAAAAACTTGGTATTTAGTTGGATGTTTTCTCTCTTTTTCTCAGTCCCTAGGAGAAGGCTTGGTAGTGGTTATGGTATTTATTTCTACAAACTATGCTTGTTTTGTGTGTGTCTGCGCGTGCGCGCGCGGGGGGGGGGGGGGGGGGGGGGAGAGACTTGGACTACACACTTCTCATTCACTCCAAAAAGTGAAGTTAACACATCTCTCTCCATTGATTGTATTTGAGATATGTGCCGTTCAAAATTTCAAAAGGTGAATAGTAGCTAGGGAATAAAGTAATGGTGGGCCAATCGGGAATGTGTGGTGAAAACTTCTTGACTCTCACTTCTTTGGAGTGAATGAGAAGATTGTAGTCAAAGTCATAAGTGTGTGTGTGTGTGTGTAAATTCAAGGTTATGTTTTCTTTCTTGTTTTACAGGCGGGCCCAATAATTTATCGCAGCAGAACTGTTTTTGAGGATGCAACTCCTGAGTTGGTTAGAGATTTCTTCTGGGATGATGACTTTCGGTGTAAATGGGATAACATGCTTTCATACTACAAAATTTTGGAGGAATTCCCTCAGAATGGAACCATGATTGTTCACTGGATAAAAAGGTTTGTAACAAGTATTGAATAAGTCAGTAATGATCTTCCAAACTATGTTCACATTCCTGAGAATTGCCTGGATTTATTTGCTATTTCAGTTTCCTTTCTTCTGTAGCGATCGAGAATATATAATTGGGCGACGTATATGGGAGTCAGGAAAGACCTATTATTGCGTGACAAAGGTATCATATGACACATTTACATTTCTTGGGCATTTCTTTTTGCTCTCATCTTATTGTCTTGTTTATATTCTTCTGAACCATTTCATTGTTCCTAGACTTTTGTATCCAAATGCAGCAAACTCTTAAAAACTAAAATGGGTTTTGTCACATGATTGTACATGTGTGGATATTTGTGCAAGGGTTATTATTTCTTGTAAAAGTAAGATGACAGGCACCAAAAGATGAACCACATAAATCTATGAAATATTCAAATCCGTAACATCAGTAGTTGATGGTAACTTTAGGAAATTAGTATACAGACATATTTGATCCAAGTGAGCATAAAGTCAAAGGTACCTTATTGCAGAGTCATCTATACCCAATAGTGTGTTTCTTGTTATGTGTGGTGTTACAAGGGCACTTGACACAGGTGTCAAGTGTCCTAAAGTATGGCACTGAACCTGTCCATAAATCTGACATGTGAACATTCTATATTTTATGAGGTATATGTGAATATATAAATTTTCTTTGAGCATATACCCACAAAATAAAGCATATAGATAGCAATATGTATACATATACACAAATATATTGACATATACATAATGACCAGTGTTTTTAAAAATACTAGGCAGGTGTAGGGGCCCGAGCTGCCTAGTGCCTAAGGGTCCATCTAACTGAAGCACCTTGAAGGATGGAGCATGGTTCAAAAACTGTCTTTCTCGTTCCACTTCCACGAGTCAACATTTTGCATTGTTTTACTTGACTCGGGCCGACTTGGCCGATTCACCCGACTCGAGGCCGAGTCAAGACAAAATTTCATATTATTAATTTCATGTAATTTAATTTTTTATTAGAAAGGTAAAGCTAATCTTTACTTTTGTAAAAAGAGAAATCAATTAAATTAATTTCATATAATTTACTAAATTATGTATTTATTTTGATATTTTAATACTGTGACGGATGTATTTATGCATTATCTTCATGTTTAGTGTGCTAAGTGATATGTTTTGGACAAGTTATACGTCAATTTTGATGTCTATATTTTTTTTAAGGTTTGTTGTGATTTTTTCAACATTTTTTGAACCCTCTATGTAACGTATCGCGCGTCTCGCCGAGTCGGGGCCGTGACGCCGCAACCGATGTGGAACGGTGCCCGCCGAGTCGGCGGCCGAAACCGCGACTTTGAACCATGGGATGGAGTGCATTAGGGGCTGCCTAGGTGCCTACCTAGGCCATTTTCTATAACATTGATAACAAGTAATGCACTTTACTAGTTGGTTTATAATTTCATAAAATAAGTTAAGACCCTCATTCAATACTCTGAATTGGACATTTCATACAAAAGCAACATATTTGCAATGGAATTTGATATCATTGTCATTATAGTGCCACTAATAGGGAGCAGTCCCAAGCGGTGCCAACATGAAATCTTTTTCCAGTGCGGACATAATGAAATAAGACTAGATTTTCCGCACATGTGTCGGATGTTGAAGAAAGATATATAGAATTTTGTGAACATTGAAATATATTATCTCACATAGATGTGAATATAAATTCAATAAAATCTTTGATAATGAAATTTAATTATGCAAAAAATAATAGTTATTAACTTATTTTTAAATTAATAATCATGGTCCTTAGGCCTATATCTATAATATTTTATAATCTTTAAATTGTAAATATATCCTAATTGCTTTAGCATGTAATAGGAGCCAATTTTTGAACTAAAATATAATTTAGATATATTTCTATTTTTATTTACCGCAAACTTTAAATTGTCCACATCTGATATTGGTTGTTTCCTATCAAAATTAGTCGTGAATCACATCTAAATCACTCTTGTGTAGTGGTATCTCAAAAGAAAAAGAAAAGAGGGGACTTGAATCTTGGACGTCCAAAATCTAATTTCATAACCTTACTACTTGAGTTGCGCTTCAAGTATGTTGTTTTCATAAGCAAAATATACTTAAACTAAAGGACTATTATATAAAAATGTTATTATTTGATATAGACTTTTAAATTTTGTGTAAAATGCCGTGTGGACTTCCGCCCACTCAACGCAATATGGGTACGCCCCTGTCCTTGACCGTAAAGTGTTCCACATGTCAAAAATCCTAAAATTTAAAGTGTCAGTATAGCACTGGTTTTATGCAGTTTTATTATCTCTTACATGGCAATGTTTGTTATCTCTTGTACATTCTTTTTATCTTTTATATATGTAACACTTGAAGGTATTGAATTCTTTGAAAGTAACATGTTGATGTGCTTTCAATAAATCTACTCTTTAGAAGAACTAAGAAGGATTCTTAGGAATGGTCACTGGTACTGTGGTCGTACATGTCTAACTGCAATGATTTCTTTGACAAATTAGAACGATATGGGTACTGTGAAGTGCACCTAATAACTAGGTAAATTTTTATCTTTTTGTGTTTACTGTGTTATCTGAAGACAGTCTCCTCTATGGAGCATGTGTCAAGGATAAAAGCCTTTTATAATTTTATTTCATTGCCAAAATCATTTTTTCTTGGCAACGACCACCAATCTGAAACCTATGATACCTTGATTCTTTAGTATATGTAATTATTTTCTTCCTGCACTTGTTCTACATATTTTTGTGGTATTCTTGTAGGATTCATCATGATAATTCAAGCAAGAGTCCTCAATTCCGGTAGTCAGAATGACAAGAATCTAGTACTTATGTTCCTCTGGTGTTAATAAAAGTAAGTCATATGCAGTTACGAAAAAAATTGATGGTAATGCCTACAATGGTTTAGAATCTTTAGAGAGTTGAAAACTATTATCCTATATCAATAAAATACACTGCTCTTCGGATTGGTCTCATCTATGTAATGTTAAAAAAACATTAGACTTTTATACACAAGTTAGTTAATGTTATTGTTTAAGTTATGATGACCTGACACTGAAGTCATAGAAACAAAGACAGCATTGGAATTCTTGTTAGCTGCAAGATATCTTGCCACAGTTTGATGGTCAGTATTTTGGTTAGTCTTGGCCAAAATTGGCCAAATCTACCCAAAACACAGTAAAAGTGGCCAATCACGTGAATTTCTTTGATAATGCATGATCATGTATAGCTTTTTTAGTTTTGTTATTTACATGAGATCTCAAAATTTTGAAGAGAAAAGCAGTCATATAAGCCCTAAGCCCTGTATTTTTTTCGCCTTGAGGTTCCTGAACTAGGGAGCAAATTTGTTTAGAAGGGAAGGTGACTATCTTAGTGTTTAATTTCGTTTAATAGAAGAATGATTGTGGAGCTTTTAGGATCTCAGTGATGCAATCTATGGTGTATTAGTTTGTTTGTTTCTCTTTTACTTTCAAATTCATAAGATTTTTAATTAAAAAAAGTTATATTACAGTTCAAAGCAAAAGGTTTCATCAACCTGGATACTAACATATTATAAGCTTTTGCAGATGGATGCAAAAATTATAATCTTAGCATGTCATGTGGGAGGATTATTTAGATTTTATTTTTAATTGGAATTTGATATTTTGAATACAAAAGTTTAATGCTCAAAATTTTCTTTTTGATTGTCTCACAGTTTTCCTTTTCTGCTTCACATGTGAGCTTATAACTTAGTTCAAATTTCTATTGCGGGCATTGTATATGTTAGATAATGTTGTACAATAAATTATAATGGAAACATTATATAATATTTTACCCTAAGTTATTTTATTTTTTACTATCTGAATTTCTTTCACTTATAGGCACTTTTATTTCTTATATAGAATTTTAAAACCTATTTGATTATGTTTGCTTGGAGCTTGTACCAGAACAACAATTGAAACTGAGTCTTGACAGAAAGGGTTGAAGGTTAATGGCTGCATGATTAATGGCTGCATGATGCGTATGCAAATTTCAGAATAATGGTTTAGGAACACAATTACTAGGTTCTAGACCGAAGTGTTTGGACTTTTAATTTTTTAATTGAATACTAGGGTGCAACATGGTAACTCGAAGGGCTGTAAGATAAACCTAGAAAATCATTAGTTCATTGCCTTCATTACAAATATATATGGGGAAAAAAAAAGAACAGAAAGTCAAAGGAACTCCATTTTCCTCTATTTTTGACATTCATGTTATTTTCAGATTTTAACTGTAACTGCCTTTTTCTATCCATACAATATCACAATTGTGAAACATGAATGCATGTCTCCTTGAACTGGTTAAGTAGTTGGTAAAGTTAAAGTAGTGCAAATAAGGGAATTATAATCAAAATACCCATTGGGTCATAATCTATGCATTGGCTGATTTCCAAACAAAATCTGAAACATGTCTGTATCATGTGTTTGATGTGCATCAAAATTGATTCCTGTCAAAAAAAAGTTGGAAAGCATTTTTGTTAGAAAAGTTCTTTTTTAATAATTCTGCCTGAACAAGTGAACATATATGTGATCTGATGATTATGCTCCTACCTGTTCAGTAATCTTAGAAAGAAAGGTCAAATCTTAGTTACCATTCTATCACGATGATATTTTGAATTGATATGGTCTAACTGCCCTTATTGACATAAACATGATCCAATTTGCAAACATGATGTGGTTTATAGAACCTGCTTGGCTGAGAGTTGCTGCAAAATTGGAAGTCAGATGGGGCTGGAGGCCCTGAGACCATAATCCGTAACTCAGCTAAATTCCAAGGTGTTCTGGTAGAATGTAGCTATTTCTTGAATGATCCCATTATCCTTTCCCGGGTTGGTAGATCCATGGTGATGTGCACAATTCTAGAAACTAAGGTTGGCTATAGCAATCTGAGCCACGCCATGTGGCTTCATGAGGATCATTACATAGTCGACTTCCTGACCAAGCAGGACTTCTTGACAGGGCCGTACATCAAAGCTTGTCTTGCATTGATCTTTTAAGAGTTCTATGGGGGCCTACGTATCTGGGCTTAGGCTGGGGCTCACCAATTCTCCCTCGCATTTGAGTCCGAGGTTCTGCTTGGGCGAAGGAAGTAGCAGGATGCTACTGTTCTGATATTCAAAACTATTGAGATCGGAGGCAGGCATCTATATTTTTCAGACCACACCCAAGCTTTGGCAATCATCAAGGTCTCTCTTCGGGTTTTTTACCTGGCCCTCAAAGGGATTAGCTCTATAGACTAATTCCCACCGGACTTCTGAAATTTATAGATGTCCCAGACTCTGGCATCAGCATTTCTAAAAGCTATTACTGACTTCTTTGCTTACATGGTAGTATGGTACCATCGAATTAGGCACGTGGGCAAATTTGGGTCAGGTGTTAGTTTTACTTCAATTTTCAAGGCAGGGAGTCCACTTGGAATGGAGTATCAAGAATCAACACGGACAAATCTCTATTTAACGGATATTTTCCATTTGAATTCCGTTGCTTCTTGCACCGGCCCTGAAAAAAGAAAGAAAAGAAATCTCTGGTAAAACATCTCACTATCTCAGCCTTCTTTGTAGTTCATCCACAAATGATTTAGATAATGCCCTTGTCTCAATTTCCTCCTCCTTCCTTGACAGATCTGTCTCCCTCTTCTTCTTGCCAAGTTGTTATAGTCTCATCAACATTATTGTGGTTTTTAGCTTGAGAGGGAAGATTGGCATCATTTCTTTCTCACTGTTTTCCCAACAAGTATGTTAGTTGATCTCATTGGATCTCACTGGTGAAGGCAATCTTCGTGATGTAGGATAGGAAGGGGAAGAAGATAAAGAGGGGGGGAAATTAGGGTTTATAGAAATGGGAGAAGATAAGAGAAAATAGATTGATTTTTGGCTTCACCATCAATGAGATCTCCCTCTCACTCAGCACATCTCCATGCAGAGATTCAACACAAAGCAAATAGTTGCAATGTCAAGTTTAAATTTATCAAATCAACTGAACTCCAGAACAAATGCAAGTCTTGGACTCATATAGGCCTTATATAAAAAACATCTCTCGTCATATCCAATATGGAACTAAAATAAAGAAGTAAAAATGGGTCTAGCCTAATTAAAGGATAAAAGAGCCTAATAAAGGATAAAACCTAATGATTCCCATCAAGCGATAAAAGAGCCTAAATAAAGGATAAAACCTAATGATTCCCATCAATTCTCCGCGGCTTTAAAAAATTTTGCCACTGGCGAATGGTGACAGCGTGGATGATGAACCAAACTGGGAAGGAATGCACAAACTCCTCAGTGTTGGGTGTCTTTAGCAGTGGTGGTTGCAATGGACAAACTGGACATAGTTGTGGCCCCGTAGAAGTGCGATAACGAGTCAGGTCCTCAACCTTGAACATTGGACTGGTCCCAGAACACGAGGAATATCAAGCTCGCAGGCGTTGGAACCACACCTTCTCAAAACCTTGTATGGGCTTCTGCATCGAATGTAGAGCTTTTCCAAAGTTCCTGGTGGGAACTTCTTTGGGCGCAGTCTAATCAGCACTTCGTCACCTATTGTTAGTTCCTGCAGCTACTTGTGAGACTCTGCAACAGACTGATAGTTAGAATTGTTGATTGTCATTTGCCTTATATTTTGATCATGCAACTCATGCAAATGTAGTGCATGTGGCTCAATTATGACAATGGGTTGAATACTTAGGGGAAGAGGGAGAAGACCGAGGGAATTTCTTGATTTGGGAGTAGACCCATCAATAGGAGACTCAGGCGAAAAGTGGGATCTAGTCACTAGGTGACTTGACTTCTTGCTCTTCTTATCAATGATTGTTCCCGATTTGTTACCCTACAATAGATTTGGATTTGACAGGCTTTAACACTATCTGCTTTTCATTTCATTTAAATGCATAAGTGTTAGGCCTACCAAGACTGGTCGCATTCAAGTCATACAATCAAGGCCTATCCAACAAAATGTGTGCATCGTGTATGTCTAAGACATCACACCAAACACGGTCATGTTAGTTAGACATGCGGATAGGGGCCTGCCAATGATGGGTGATAGATTGAACAATCTTATCAACCCAATTCACTTTTTAAGGTGGGGATATGGTTCAGCCTTGAGGCCTATCTTCTCAAGAGTTGTTTTAGCAAGGATGTTCGCACAAGTACCCCCATCTGTCAACTTATAATTCTTTCCCTCACGTGTAATATAGGGGTGGAACACACTAGGCCTACACTAGTCCTCATCTCTAGCAGTTGTGCGCGAACACCTAACTATACCCAATTGGATGCTAGAAACTCTTAACATCCTTATCAGTATCAGTCGCGCTATCAGTTGGTTCATAGACTACTGTCTCGATCTCATCATCATCGGCTTCTCTAATTTGAAGGTTCTTAGAGGGACACTGTGCAGCAACATGACCATATACTTAAAACGCTGACTACCCTTGGCGTTCTTAGAATCACATATTACAGACTTCGCCACAGAAGTAGATTTGATTTGCAAGACGACGCGGACAGTTGGACTTCCCCCGCAGCAACAAAAGGAGAAGTCAGAAGGAACCCCAGTGCCTGATTTGCTACAATCCTGTGAAACTTAAGTCAACCAACCACCACAGTTGTTGGTAGAAGGTACCTTATGGAGAAAGAGAGGTATGCTGAAACCTTGTACCTTGGATACACGCCCCTTATTGCCAGGGGTATTCTTATAATGCAGCCATTTGAGCCCTTTGTCCTTTCCGGGGTAGATACATGTGTGCATAGTTATAAAAGGACCTCCTCATTCAATGTATGGAAGGTCCAGTGCGTCGAGCCATTTGATCCACACCACGTGGCTTCGTCAGGATCGGTGCATTTTTGGGAGTGCACTTTTGGGAGCTGACTTTGCTAGGTTTCTTTTCTGGGCCATGCATTTGGGCCTATCTTGGGTTAAACATTTAAGGGTTATAGTAGGACCTGCTTATCTTGGCTGTAAACCTGGCCACGTCAATATTCATCCTTCAAACTTTGCATCCCTTGTTTGATGTGCAAATTTATCAGATGGTGTAATTAGAAGGCCTAATAAAGTTTGAACATCAATGTCAAGTACATCTTGCTGGAAGTGGCTTACTACATGATCACAACGCGAGCGTGTTTCATGACTTGCCACATTCATGGTCTAGAAGTACTGCAAACAGATGTATACTTGAATTTCAGGAAATCATATCACAATTAGTTTGGTAGGATGCAAAATGGTTTCAGTTTGTGTACGGTGTACTCCTCGTGCTTGAGTTTGAGTGGGGAAGCCTGACCTGAGCACACGGATCAGTGACTTTGATTTGCTGCTGCCATACTGAGGATGTCAATGTTGCTTACTTTCTTATGATCAGGTTCATCATGCAAAAGAATTTTGCCGAGTGTTGCACTGTGTATTAGTGTATTGGCTAGTAGCTACAAGGATGAGCATGGTTGTACTAATCTTGTTCTGTCATTCTGGTCCCTGAGATAAAATCCTGTGTTTCAAATAAATATGTAACATTTTTATCTTTTAATACATAATTGGCTCTTGATTCAACTTAATAGAGAAAAATGAGTTCATATATCGGACCCAAAAAATGAGTTCATATTTGTTGTTGTTGTTGTTGTTGTTGTTGTTGTTTTGTTCTTTCACTTAATATACTGGGTTCTAACTGCATCTATGACCACATTCTTATAAATGTTGATTTTGCTGTCTGCAGGGCGTACCTTATCCATCAATTCCGAAGAATGAAAAGCCTAGGCGCGTGGAATTGTATTTCTCTAGCTGGCAAATCAGAGCTGGTATATCATCTCTTTACTATTTGTTTGTCTTCTCAAGTCCTTCACTGCTGAAAAAGATTTCCAGTTCTGTGTAGCACTCATTAAAATAAAAATAATGCAGATTAACCTTAATAACCATGACCTGTTGCAACTATGTTATGTAGCTGTGTATAAAGGCCAATCTTCTTTATTACAGGGAGCTTTCCTGAGTCGTTCTTCTGAATTTTCAGAGTCAGGTTTTCTGTGAGTCTTTCTTGCTCGTCAGTCCAACTGCAAGCTCATGACTTCTCAGAATTAAGTTTTTTTCTCTTTCATCTTTTCTTGCTTTTCAGTCCAACTGCCAGCTAGTTTACGACTTCTTAGAACTCAGTTTCTCTTCTTAGAATTGTTGTCTGTTCAACTGCAAGCACCTTTTCTTTCTGGGACTTTTCGTTCTACGTTCTTCTAGCATTTAAGTTTTGGATCAACCGATTCTATAGTTGTCGCATCTCGTGCTCCTATGTTGCCTTGTGCTCCTGTGTTTCCTGTGACTCATGTTCTTCGCCTTATGTTGCCATTTTTCCAAATCACATTTGTATTTTTCTCCACGAATTGCAGCAAAACGTTTTGTAATTTAACTGCACTCTTTTCCTAAATAACAACTGCCTTCTCTACGTCACTGGACGTGTAGTATTGAGCCTTATCGAGTAACTGCAGGGAGCTGCTTTCTAATATACATCTTCGTAAAACTTTCATAGGAAGTATTTTGACTTGCTACAATTTTCCAAATGAGTGTTGTATAATGGCACCAGTTAACTTGTTGCGATCTTTTGGGTTGCAGTGGAGTCACGCAAACAAGACGGTCAGCTGTCCGCCTGTGAAGTGAGTCTCATTCACTACGAGGACATGGGCATCCCCAAGGATGTCGCAAAGATGGGTGTTCGTCATGGGATGTGGGGAACTGTCAAAAAGTTGCACTCCGGCATGAGAGCTTACCAAGTCATGAGGAAGACGACAGAGGCTCCCCTGTCCCGATGTGCAATGATGGCGCATATCACCACAAAGGTTTCCATCGACGGTGCCAGTCCCTCTGACTCTGATGACTCCGGTTCAGAAGTGGGGCAGGAGGTGGATATCGGTACCCAGAATCCTCACCATGGACTCGATTGGAAGTGGGTTGTTATTGGAGGTGTAGCCGTTGTCTGCGGGCTTCAGACCGGCCTGGTCGGCAAGGCTCTTCTTTTAGGAGCTGCGAGGAGGCTGGGCAGGAGGTAAAGCGATAACGATCTCTGAGCAGCAGCTGCCATTGTTATTCTGAGATGCGCAGATTCTATTGTTATTCTGAGAGCCGCGCAGATTTATGTCTGAAGGAAGAATAAACTGCACATATGATTCTTTTTACAGAGAGGATCATATTTTTCCTAACCCGTTGATTTGTCATCTTTTTGTAACTTGTATTGTCTGGCATTTGTAATACCAACCTTTTAATTGTTACAGTATTGCTGAATGTGTACATAATATATGCGAACCAGCCTGAATATGACTGTTAAGCTATTAGCCTTTGTTGTCCTACAGAATGTAGTTTTGAGTTGAGACAATTGATGACCCCAAATGGATTCAAGAAACAAATTGGACAGTTTTCTTATATTTTCCTGGTAAATTAAAGTAGAATTTGTAATTTTAGGTAGAGAAATTCATCAATATACTATTTATTTTGCACTTAAAGTTGAGGGAAAGTATCGTCACATCAACAGAAAGACAAGTTTAACCAAAACTATTGAGTAATGAGCCGTGCGTTGAAGAAACAATGAGTGGAATACGCCTTTTAGAAGCAAAACTCTGGATAAGCTTCAACTCTTCTGTGTATTAGAGGATAGGATTAGGAATTACTCCTCGCGGCGACCCCACTCCTCTTTTTCCCTTTTTCTTTGGAGAATATAATAAGCTGAAGCACAAAACAAATGCTCAAACTGTAACATATAATATATATGAGAAAAATATATTTTAGATGTCATCTAATAAAATTCTGGAATTTTGTCAAATGCCGCATAAAAAACTTTCATCCTAACTCAAGCTAAGCTGAAGTAAAAGCAAATACTCAAGATATAACATATAATATAATATATGAGAAAAATATACTTTATATATCATCAAATAGAACTCCATCAAATACCGCATAAAAAACTCGAATCCTAGCTCGAGAGGATGCACCCCCAAAACACCTCTTTTTTCCTTTGGGAGAATATAATAAGCTGAAGCAAAAGCGACTGCTCAAGCTATATCATGAGAAAAATGTATGTTTTTACGGTCCGAACGCATATTATAACCTTCATATTTCAAAACGTACACATATAAAAAAATCATGTGAGTTAAAGTTTGTTTACTCTTATATCAACTAGTATTGAAAATTTAATAATTTTTCAATTATAGAACAGATGAAACCATTAAATCAAATGATTAGACGAATTTTAATTCACATGTTTTTTTTATATCTATACGTTTTAGGATATAAAGTTTATGATATGCGGTCTGATTGTGAAAAAAATGATAAAGAGATTAGAGTTTTGATGTACCATGACGGGTCTCCTTAGATGACATCTTCCTCGTAATATATATAGAAATACGAAGAAGTTATAATAAACTACCGATATTCAATTAAGATAATAATACAAGAGTGTGGGAAGAAAAAAAAAAAAATCATTGCAACATCATCAACAGTCAATCCTTAATAGTATTATGATAGAAAGAAAGAACTAATATCCACTCAAACCACTTCATCTTCAAAAGCTACAAACACAGAATATATTGCAGAATCATCAGACCCATTTTCCAGCTGCCTGAAGTATCTCTGCTCGTGGAAATGTCAACTCAAGAGTTCGAACATTGTACCTCCTCTGAGCACAAGTCAAGAAGAAGACAAGGACGGAGCAAGGCCAGAACTCATAGGAGCATGCGCTCCCTGAGATTCCCACAATCCTTTACAATTTTATACATTGAGAAAATTCTCAGTAAACCTACAACATGCATTTTATGTTACGTGCTGACTCTTAATCCGGTCACTGGGTTTTTTTTGTCCCCTCTGGGCTGAACTGTAACCAAGGCAAGATCAAAGTGTTGAGCTTCTGCTTTAAACGTAAACAATGAGAAACTTACATAAAAGTGAATTCAGAGTAAAAACAATATGTAGTAAAATCATATGACAGTAGCAGAGAGACAAAATGTGATAGTAGTAATTTTTTGGATCAAACTAAAAACAACTCCATTTGGCTCAAATTCTTACCCCTTCGAAGAAACTCACCTTGAGAAATATTCGTAGTTTTTATCTTTTTCTTGGCCAATTCTGAAGGTGCCCCCTCCCAAACTTGGGGTAAAAACGTCCCCCGCAGAATAAAAGAAAAAGAAGAATGTATAAAGATGCAATATTTTACTTGAGGAGGGCTTTATGTAAAAATTCCCTCTCTTCCGCCTTTTTTCTCTTCTTATATATATTTTTTCGCCATCCCTCTCTCCTCCTTTTTATAAGCTCGAGAACTCTCTCCCCCCTCTCTCTCCCTGTGCTTTTGAAGCAGGAGCAGCTTCTATTAAGAAACCCCCCTCCCCCCCACCTCCCCCCACCCCCCGCTCTCTCTCTCTCTGTGATGGCGAATCCTCCACCTGATGGAATGAACGACGACTTCTTCGATCAAATCTTCTCCATGCCCGCCGCCTACGCCGCCGCCGGCGATGGAGGATCCCTCAGCTACGGCGATTCCTCCACCCCCGCCAGCGGATTCGCCGCCGCTGGAGGCCCCTCGATGTTCTCCCTGGGGCTGAGCTTAGACCAGCAGCATCAGCAGCAGGGAGGTGCTCAGCCAAAAGACACCGGCGGTAAGCGTATCCGCGACGACGACCAGCACTCGGAAGTGAAGAGAAATACCTCCGAAGCGGTGATCAGATCTTTTTATTTACACTATTTTTTGAAAAAAGAAAGTTTTTTTTTTTTAAAAGCTGAAAATACCCCTCATTTGTGCAAAGTTAACATCAGTGCCGTTGTAGGGAAGGGAGCATCCAGTGCAGTTGGCGAGCCTGTTCCCGCCCTACGGACACAGCCCAGTTCATCAAATCCGACCTAATCCTCCTCCTCAAGTCCGTCAACTTTACTCCCTCGAAGTGAGAAAATTTGATCTTTTTTTGAAAAATTATTTATTATTTATTATTATTTTAATTAGGTTCTCCATGGGCAAGGGATGCAAGGCACAATGGCTGTAGCTCCACAACCTCCGGCCCCACGGCCCAGGGTGCGAGCAAGGAGAGGCCAGGCCACGGATCCTCATAGCATCGCCGAGCGAGTAATTTCCCATTTTATTTTGTTTTTTATATAATTTTTTATGCAGTGAGGATTGATTGCCTGTAACTTTAACACTAGTTGTTTTTTTTTTTTTTTTGCTGTGATGGTGTAGCTGCGGAGGGAAAGAATTGCAGAAAGGATTAGGGCGTTGCAGGAATTGGTGCCGAGCACAAACAAGGTAATTTATTATGCTGGAATAATTAAATTTTATCATATTACATGTACAAATAAGTGCCCTTTTTTAATTAAGTAAAAGTAGACACAAGGAATTTAAGCTTACTTATACACACCAGTGTTTTAAAATAACTTCTTGGAAGCAACATATTGAGCAAGCTCTTCTGGTACAATTGGGCTCTCAAGTGAAATAAGATACTTAAAGTGATGAATGGCTCCAATTTAACTAACTGAAATATTGTAGTTAGATGCCTTTTGTATTATCAACATAGATTTTTTTTTTTCCTCGCCCGTTTTGTATTTCTATGTGTTGCTACTTCAGCTATAAAGGTGCAAGTTTTTTTCGTGGTTCCATGAAATCAGTTGAGACAAAGGTCCCAGCAAAGGCGTCACCTGTGTTCTGCACATCTATGTGCAGGAGACATCAGATATTCGGTGGTGATGCCACACATTTCATTTATAAATCCAGTGTTGTTTAAACAAGTTTGTGAAATTTGCTTTAGTTCTTCACCTATTTTGGAACTTTCTAGTTTCTTACCGTCACACTTCATACCAGCTCATTTCTATTTTCACTTTTTTTTTAAAAACTTCATCATCTAGGTTCCGCAACGTTCTAGTTTCCCTCTTGCCATAGATTATTAGAATGACAGTTCCCATCTAAATTTTCAGATTGCAAATATATATACATGTTCATATGCACTGACATATATGAATGTATGTATAAATATTGTACATTATTGAATGTAATAATCGTAATAATCTCTG
The DNA here is from genome assembly GCA_038442645.1 of Agave tequilana. Classification (NCBI taxonomy): domain Eukaryota; kingdom Viridiplantae; phylum Streptophyta; class Magnoliopsida; order Asparagales; family Asparagaceae; genus Agave; species Agave tequilana. The sequence goes on along the minus strand of JAVJIF010031840.1, from coordinate 79,062 downwards.
GTATCTATAGAAAATTTTAAGCTATGATAAAAACATATATCTCTGCTGGTTATTATTGTTTCATTTTCCTTGTGCAGACAGACAGAGCAGCCATGCTTGATGAAATTGTAGATTATGTGAAGTTCTTGAGGCTCCAAGTCAAGGTATGGTTGTGCAGGTCATCTTCTCTGTGAAGCAGAAACTCTCACTCATGGAACCGTGCAAATAAAAATTAACATATGCAATGACTACTCTCATATGATAGAAAGAAGTATTAACGGTTATGCATCTCATTATCACTGATAGAAACATAAATGTGAGTATAGCCGCCTTCTTTGAATGGTAAGTTAATGGCTCCCACATCTTCCCTGGATCGGGACGAATATTCCACTTGATATGTTGAAGCAGGCCTTGAAATCGTAGTGACCCACCCATCAAAAGCAAGTACCTTTACCAACTCACCTCCAAGTTCTTATTTGAACTATCTTTATAGTTACATCTATAGTGAACATCTAAATCTGTAACATATGACCATCCTTGCTAAGATGCTAAGAGGATGGAACAGGCTGATGGTACTTGTGTGCTATTACATAGAGTGAATTCTGCTATCGCTTCATCTTGTTTCCTTCATTTGGCCCCACCACTCATAAAATAAGAAAATAAAAAAATGAATGCAATCAACATGTTATGCATATTGTAGTTGAGCCTACAGGTACCCCCACGGGTTTTTGCTTGTCTTCAAACCACATTGCAAATGTTGAGTGTTTATGTGCCTGCAAACAATCCATATGAATATGATTATGGTGGGCGGGCCACGCTATAGTAGATTATTGATTCCTATTAATTTTGGCTAAATAATCCATTAAGCAGGTCTTATTTCCTTCATCGTGCAAACAAATATTCGTTAGCCTTCTTTGTGTGAATAAATTTCCTCTTTCATGGAAATTCTATAGTGCCTTGCAGTATTAACTGTTACTCCTGATAGACATAACAGTTAATAATGCGGTGTCAGTTCCGGAAACAATTGCTCAAGTCAAGGGGCCATAACCTTTATACACTACACCTCGTTTTCGGACATGAAAGCCCAGTCCAAAACTACTGAATGCTGCAAGGGTTCTGGTTCTTTCACATAAATATCGAGGCAAATTGTTTTATGTGTGGACTAACCCATCTAGCCCGCTGGATGCTAGATTAGTATTATCTTCACTTGTGAAGTTCATGTAACCATTATAGTTAGTGCAGCCCACAATGAAAGGATGTGAATCTTACCAGTGCAATGGAATTATATTGTTTCTTTGACTTGTTTCATTAGTTTCTTATTTCTTTTCAGTTCAGCATTCATGTTAATATTAATTATTAATTCATTCCATAAATGACAGGTTCTAAGTATGAGCAGACTAGGTGGCGCTGGTGCTGTTGCACAGCTGGTAGCTGATATCCCTCTGTCCTCAGTTGAGGTAATAAATGAAATGTGGATCAAATACCAATAGATACTGCACCTAGTTTGACAATTGGCTGTTCTGACCCTTTTTCTCTTTTTTATATAATGTTCTATGTTTTTGATTATACAATGTTTTTGGGTTTTTATGTTATTCAGTACACTGCACACTGCGTTCTGGATGTTTGTCTTGTTAGGATTATGACGTGAATATGTTATGAAGGTAGTCAATTAATGTCGGATCTGACAGTTTTCTTTTGTGGATCTGTTTTGAGTCCGAGTTGGATTCAAGTTTCCTTTACTTTGATTGATGGAGTTTGTTTAGGACTAGGAGAGTTCTATGGTTTATAATAACCCCTTAGAGTGGCCTTCAATGTATTCCAAAAGAATCTAATGAATTTGTAATTCTTAAGGGTGTAATTCATCTGGGTGAGAGATTCATGAGAGAAGCTTAGCCATAAGGGTTCGTTGTTCTTGGCGATCATCAAAGGCTTGTAATCTTCTTAGCTTGAGGTGTAAATAATTCTTATTGTGCCCCCGAAAGTTTTAATAAAGTTTCTTCCTCTTCTCCTGTGGACTTAAACACGATCTCTTTGATCGGTGGAACCACATTATATTATTTGTTGGCTTTCTATCTACTTTGAAATATCTTCTTCTCTTCTTCATATTGCCTTAATAGATCATGTGGTTTGTTTCCGTTGCGCCACCCCAGTCTATCTGGTCATCGGGGTGACCTCCTGCTTGAAATCACAACAATTGGTATCAGACCGTACAGATTGTTTCCCAACAATTGGTATCAGAGTAAGGTCAACGTGATGATGTCCGCGATCAAGTTCGATATTCAGGAGTTCAATGACGTCATTAATTTCAGCAGGTTACATATTAGGATAAACGACATCCTTACCCAGAGCGATTGAATAAAGCACTACTCGAGAAGAAAGAAAAGCCTCAAGACATGAAGGAAAAAACTTGACAGGAGTTGGATGAGAACACCTTGACGACTATTTAGCTTTATTTGACGAACGAAGTGTTGGATGAGTTTTTTATGAAGAAAAAAGCATCCTCATTGTAGGAGCGACTTCAAGACCACATCTGAAGAAGTCGTTAGCGAATCGGTTGATTCTGATGTAACGTCTTTTCTTTTCCGCATGCATGAAGGTACATCTATCAAGCCTTACATTGCAGAATTTTCCTCTATTATCAAAGATTTAGATAAAATAGAGGTTAAGATAGAAGATGAGGATCAAGCGCTTCTATTATTGTGTTCTTTACCTTCTTTGTATAAGAGCTTGGGGGTAAGCTATTATTTATGGAGGCAAGTCAGCAATCAAGGTCAATGAGATCAAGGAGTATCTGCTCATCAAGGACTGAATTGACACCCAGTTAACGGGTGAGTCTCATCATGATGATTTCGAGCAATGTTTATTATTCAAGGGAGAAGAGTAATGCTGGATGTTTCACGGATAACTCAAAATATAAGAATTTGCGTGCAACTATTGTCACAAGGAGGGGCACATTAGAGCTGATTGTTGGCTTCAAAAGAAGAAACAATCAGATGCTAATGTCACTGAACTGATTAGAGAAGATGAAGGACAATGCGATGTTTTATTTGTTACAGATAGATCAGTTGGTAACAAAGATAGATGGATTATTGACTCTGGATGTTCACAGCATATCAGTTCCAATAGGAAGATGTTCTCTTCATACACTTCGGTTCAAGGGAGAGAAGTCTTCATGGGGAATTCTGTTACAAACAAGGTGATTGGCGAAGGAACAATCCAGTTTCGGTCTCATGATGGATGCATCACTACTCTTTAAGGCGTTCGTCATGTTCCCGAATTAAGGTACAATCTCATCTCTCTTGGAACCTTACAAGGGGAAGGGTTCAGTTTCGAAAGGTGATCTTATGGAAGTTTCCAAAGAGGCTCATGTGATGTTTCAAGCCAAACGTGTCGGCAATGTGTATATGTTACACAATTTGAAAGTTATAGTTATCCTCGGCTTCAGAAGCGGCTGTTGTGGAACAATCAGAAACTACAATGGTTTCGAGCTCGAATATTCAGTTGTACCCCGAAGAGAGATTGGGATTAGGCGCGCAACAAGATAGTCCAGATCATTACTCTTATGGTGGAGCAAATTCTCATAAATCTTGTATAGATCAAGGAGATCGTTGGGTAATAAAGTTCAGGTTGGAACTTATTCGACCTAATCAAGTTGTGAACTCCAAGAGGGGGTTATGGAGAAGAGGGAGTGAGATGAAGATAAAGTCTAGTTTGTTCAATTGTGTGTGGATGCGAGCACATAGAACATGATAGTTATTCTCGGACTTGGATGTATTCTAATCGAGGGGAGATTGTTAGGATTATGACGCGAATATGTTATGAAAGTAGTCAATTAATGTAGGATCTGACAGTTTTCTTTTCTGGATTTGTTTTGAGTCCGAGTTGGATTCAAATTTTCTTTATTCTAATTGATGGAGTTTGTTTAGGACTAAGAGAATTGTATAACCTATAAATAACCTTTTAGGGGTGGCCTTCAATGTATTCCAAGAGAATCTAATGAATTTGTAATTCCTAAGGGTGTAATTCATATAGATGAGAGATTCGTGAGAGAAGCTTAGCCACAAGAATTCGTTGTTCTTGGCGACCATCAAGGGCCTGTAATCTTCTCAGCGTGAAATGTAAGTAATTCTTATTGTACTCCCCTAAAGTTTTAATAAAGTTTTCTCCCGTGGACGTACACACGATCTGTTTGATCGGTGGAATCATGTTATATTGTTTGTTGACTTTCTATCTACTTTAAAATATCTTCTTCTCATCTCCTTCACATTGTCTTAGTAGATCTTGTAGTTTGTTTCCGCTGCGCCATCCTTGTCGATCCGGTTGTGGGGGCGATCTCCTCCCTGAAATCACAACAATTGGTATCAGAGCATTCAGATTGTTTCCCAACATGTCTTTCTTCTATATATCACAAGTCTAGTGCTTCTGCTGCTAATGCTCCTAGCAATCATTATTGTTTTCATAATAAATATTAGCTGTAGGCTTTCTGTTATTTGTTACTGCTACTATTACTACTTCTACAAATAGGTACTGTGTATTAAATTTTTCTTGTGTTGAAGCGATCAGGTTATTTATGTTAATTAAGTTTTTGCTCTGCCATCTATTTGAACAACATTTGAAGAGGTTGGCCGTGCAATTGCTTTAGTATTTTATGCTCCATGATCAAAGTTTCAAACACCAAACTAATGTTTCGCTATTGATCAAAATCTCATTACCGGTGTGTTCTTATGTATGAATCAAGGACTGTTAGGTAGGGGGAAAAAACAATCATTTGTAGAACCTATTTGATATGGTGGTAACATTATTTAAGATAATGTTGGGAGGATGTCATGTGTTTGGTAACAGTCTTCTGTTCCGCGAGTGTATTCTGTATGGAATGTTTGGTTCATTCGGTTATTAAGAACTCTGCTTTTCTTTTATTTTGTTCCTCTGGCCTTGTTTGGCACACTGAATATGATCACAGATTTTTGTGTTTGTTGCTTTAATGTTTGTCATTACTCATGCATGCTTTGCAAGGCACATTGTTAACCATATCAACATATGGTCCTCATGTATCATTTTCGCACCGACAAGATTTTCTCCTGAGACAGTCAATCATAAGTCAAGTTAAACCAATGTCAGTGAGACACACCCGGCCTCCCACCCACATACCCACCCCAACAAAATGAAACAAAGCACGCATGGCTGTGACTGTGAATCTGTTGCTAGTTTTGTCCTTTGATCTGCGTAATAATATAACTGCTTCAATAAGGGGAAACATCCCTCCGTTATTATTATTATTATATTTTTTTTGTTAGTTACAGAATTTCACTTGGTTTATATAATAAACTGCTTCAATAAGGAGGGGAACCTCTCTCTCTTTTTTTTGCAGAGGATCTAACTGGTTCTCAAATATTATTCCACCCGCCGCCACCCCGCGCACGCACATACAATTCACCATCTAATTTTATGCCAAATGATTCAGTGAGAAGCATCAGGTGTCCAAGCTCCACGAGTAGCACCTTTCTTTCTAATAAATTAGGATTCTGAATTTTAAAGTAGGTTATCTAGTAGATCACCTCAATTTTGCCAGTGGGTGCCTTTATGCAATCATTTGACATCTTTGTTTATTTTAAGTTACTGAATTGCAAGTTAGCCAATCTCTTTTGACCCTTAATCCCCTTGTATATTTTATTGTTCGTGCTTATTGACTATTGAATACCATGCTTGGCATGAATATTATCTCTTAGTCCATCTGTGAACCAATCTCTCATGTTCTTTCTGATTCCATCAACATCAGGCGGACGCGAGCGAAGGCAGGACCACACACCAGGTGTGGGAAAAGTGGTCCACCGATGGCACAGAACGGCAAGTAGCGAAGCTCATGGAAGAAGATATCGGTGCCGCGATGCAATTCCTCCAGTCCAAAGCACTCTGTATGATGCCAATCTCCCTTGCTGCCGCAATCTACCACACGCATCCCCAGCCTGAAGCCTCGTCTGTCAAACCTGAACCCAACACCCCTTCATAGATCCGAAACTCTACCCTGATCCTATTAACAGTCTGTTCCTCAGAAAGTTCGAGGAAGATCCGTTTGAGGAAGATCCCATCCATGTCTAATGATATCAGCGTCTCTCCTTACTTTTCCTTTCTTTTGTCAAAGGTGGTGGTGACTGCCAAGGAAAGGAAAAGAATCCACTCATATATCACTCACTGTATCCAAATCTTTAATTGCTTTTTGGGAGGGAAAGGGAGGGTTTGTAGAAGGTATTTGCCTGCTCTCATTTTGCTTTGTGGGGGCTGTAGTGCACTAACTGATGATTACTCTGTGGTGGGGAGTCCTTTTCCCTTAGCTAGTGGGTTGCGGGGCCAAGTAAAAGGCATGGATGTATATTGATTATCGCATGTTTTGTATTTTGATAGAAATGGAAAGATAGCTCAAATGGATGTTGATGTTGAATGATGATGATGATAGTGGTGGTGGTGGTGGTGGTGGTGGTGGTGATAGTCTTCGCTTTATTTATATTAGTGATGATATTGGAGGGTTGAGTCAAGAAAAAGTTGGATCATACACATAGCTTGCTTGCTAGTGGGCGGAGATTGTGTTTCTGTTGCTTTTGCATTTCCTACAGGTCATTATGTTAGACAACGACCTGACCCAAATGTGCATGCCTTTTCCCCTCGGTTTTCTAATGTTCTTGCTGTGCTTTGATAGTCGCTACTTGTGATGGGGTCACTGTGCGCGCTAATAGTGATGTGCGATGAGCATGTGTGTTTTCTGTTGCTCAGTCGCCATGGATGAAGATGATGGGCTGTGGTTACATAACAACACTATTTAGAGGGCAACATATAAAGCATGCAATTTGCAGTCTTTGTCGATAACAGATACCAAGAAATAGACGAGATGTTTAGTGATAGATATCAAACAATAAGAAATAATATTTAGTGTCACAGGATAACACGTTAAGACAAATGTGTGAGACATTTAACGAGCAGGCATACAATTAAGAGGGAGGAGGGCAGCCACATTACAATAATTACAATGACTCATTAGTCATCTTATATTAGATGTAAAGGCTAACTTGGATAACAATTGTTACAACATAGATAATTACAAACTTGCAATAAATGATTCTAGCCTATAAAAAAAGTTTCTTGGTCAATTTTGGTTTTGGGTTTGCTATTGTAAGAGTATTTGTTTTAACTATATTTTGCATGAAATTTGAGCTCTTATTTTTGCTCATTTTCTGATGTTTTTCTAATTTAGATGTTACTTGTCCATTTAGGCACTCATTTGTTTTTTTTTTCCTTTTTTTTTTTTTAATTTTTGACATAATGTTTATGGTTAAGCTATACTCGTTCATTCTTACCATCCTTCTGTACCGATGCTTAATCTAAAACTACTAAGGATCCGCTGGTCCATGTTTAGAGATTATTTGGTATATCTCCAATGTCCCAATTGAATGGAATGGGGGAAAAAACTGAAACTAAATTTAATATTTATTTTAATTCGAGGAGAGGATTGCATCCCTTCTTGTGCATCCCTTCTTGTCCACTGAGACTTCAATAAAAGAAAGAAGAAGAAAAATCTCTCACTGGACTTTTGTAACTTGGTTGAGGTTAGATAATTTTAGTGTTCAGAATTGCAAAACGAAAACTAAATGGGGCCTCTAGTCAAAACCGATCAAAGAGAGGTTTTCTTCCGTGATTTTTTTCAAATTTTGTCCGTTCGTTTGTCCGTCTTTCCTTTCTCTCACCCCCTGGCTCTCCGCCTCCCCTCTTCCCCTGTTGCCCCTCTCCCTCTCACCGATGCTGCCGTCGTCATCGGTCAGTTTCCTACCACCCGACGACGATGTACTAGTTGATTGTTAGAGCTGAATGTTTTAACTCCAAATAGTTGCAGTTAAGAAAATTTAACTGATAAAATCTTATATCAATGGTGCAACAGATATATTATATTTTGTAACACTGGTTTTAATCCCATATCTAAATATTTTCAATCAACTTTTAATGTTTCTTGTGCTTGAACTTTTTTGACATGTTCATGCAAAAGCATGGTAATCTTTATTAATAAAGCTCATTTGAAATGAAGGGTAAAAAGTGAAGCTTGGAGCACTCAATTTGCACCATCAGTTAAGCATAATGTCTAGCCCCAGCTCAACCTGGAATATAAATTTAAATACAAGTGCAAATGTAAACTAAATGATCAAAAGAAAAATCCACACTATTATATTGAAGACGGTAAATTTATAAATTGGTTGGATGCTTTATTACTACCAAAAAAATGACAAGTGTATAAATTATTTTCCATTGATGAGCCTCGGCAAGCTATTTACTTTTACGATGTTAAATTGTAGCAATTTGCTGCTGTACTTTTAGTTTGAGATATCAAGCTGCTTGAGCTAAGCACACTTGTAACTAGGAGAGATTACTATTATGCATAAAAGCACCATGTCTAAAATCCAATCTCTGGGGAAAAAAACCTGCACATCAGATCTGCGACCAACAAAAGAATAAGCTTGTGTGATCAAAACTATTGAGCTCAGACATCCACAATTGAGAGATTCTCACACGTCTCAGGCAAAAATTTATTAAGAGTTGCAATGTTTTTATCTGGCAGACTGGCCCCAACAGAATGAATGTTGCTCGCTTGTGCGATGAAACTATCACTAATACAGACCTCTGGGTAATTTGGGACTAGATTACTCCTTTATGGCAATCATAATAAATCAATTAATAAATAAATATCACAATATAACATTCATAATTGTGGGAAATAGTTCTTTTAAACATCAGCCTAGGGCACTTAATTAAACTTCAGCTCCAATCTCCAATGGGTTCAGAACTCTTAACAGATTTGGGCAAAAGAAGGCCTGAGAGAACTAATTGTACGATGACCCAGTGGCACGCGTTTCAACTCTCTGCCGATACCACGAACTTGAACTTACTAACTCTCTTCTAAGACAATTCCTCCTGATCACCATTCGCCAAGATGGCATACATTTCTAAGAGAGTACGAAATGTCTGCTGGCTTGTATAACATTCACCATGGTCGTATCACATAGTTTCAAATATTATCACGTGCACTATATATCAGTAATATTGTATTGGGTTTTGAAGCATCTGAGGCATCCGATACGATAAGCCTATAATATCAGTCGATATCTTGGCTGGTATTGACAATATTGATACTAAAAACATTCGTCAATACCGAAACTGAGAGTTCGAGCCATGAGTTGTATCAATTACAGCTACCTGTCGATGAACTCACCGCAGCCTACCCATCATGCAAATACTACAATGCAAGTTCAACTTTCTCATCTCCATTCACAGATGTTAAATGTCTCCCCAAGCCTCCAGATTGCTTGTTATTTAAATGAAATCCACAGGTGTAACCAAGTCTAAGCTTCATTTCCTCTGTATTTATACCAATACATGAAAGTCTACGTAGCTGTCTCCTTCCTGTATTTCCATTTCCATTTCCATTTCATACAGATAGATATTTAGTAATCAGCAAACATCTTGCTTTAAATAGCTTTAGCTATTCATCATACTTGTAAATGTGATGGTTGCTGCAGATAAACAATTGACAGTCCCGTTGGTACAAGAACTAGCAGTAGGGTCATCAGATCCTTACTGTTAACTTCTTCTAAATATGTTCAGTGTCACTATCCAATTAAAATCTACACAAGTTTGTTTAGATCACTCTTTCCTTTAATTTGCTATTTTCCTCTAGCTTTTTCGTACTTGTGTATTTAGTTTCTAGCCCTAGACCCCATTTCAGCTAGATACTTCCACTCTATTTGGCTCAGTAGCTGAAAATATGGAAAACCTGTCAAGATTTTAGACTATCAGTTACTGTAGGAGTTATACATAGCATGATGGTAACTCTTCTAAGCACACAGAATCTGCTTGTTTCTCTACTTTCCGAACTTCATTACAAAGACAGAAAGACTTCATATATTGATATATTGCAGCTATGTGTTTATCTAGGCTTGTCCAAACTCATTATAGTATGCCAAAACTCCAAAAAAGGAAGTTATTCAGATTCTTTGGTTTTGTTTGAGAATTGTTGAAATCCACGCCTGTTGTTGTCTTACCGATCTCTATTTTCTTTCTTTCTTTTTCATCTCCTTATATGTCTCATTACACAACAACTTCACATGGCTTAAACAAAATAAGTTGTGATGCAATAGATTTTGAGGAGGTAGTTTCATTATGTTAAGTTAAGCTTGCAAAAACATTTGAATCAAAATTAACCCATATATATATATATATATATATATATATATATATATATATATATATATATATATATATATATATATATATATATATAGAGAGAGAGAGAGAGAGAGAGAGAAATGTATATCAGCCCGCGGGCTGAGAGAACTCTCTCAGCCTGCGCTGACGTGGCTCAATTTTGCACCCCACTAACTTGCGGCCCGCTTATCGAAAGAAGTTAAATTACCAAATACCCCTTATGAAAAGCTACTTTTTCGGTAAAAGACAGTGAATGCTGCTTCTTTAATTTTTTTTATCTGATTTGATATTTAATGATTTTTAATATAGTCGCAGTACTTATGAGAACTGCTACCACGGTCGCAGTCTTTTCTAAGGACTGCTATCAAGGTCGCAGTCTTTTTCTGAGGACTGCTACCAAGGTCGCAGTGTTTTTATGAGAACTGCTATCACGGTCGCAGTCTTTTCTAAGGACTGCTACCAAGGTCGCAGTCTTTTTCTGAGGACTGCTATCATGGTCACAGTGTTTTTATGAGAACTGCTACCACGGTCGCAGTCTTTTCTAAGGACTGCTACCAAGGTCGCAGTCTTTTTCTGAGGACTACTATCATGGTCGCAGTGTTTTTATGAGAACTGCTACCACGGTCGCAGTCTTTTCTAAGGACTGCTACCATGATCGCAATCTTTTTCTGAGGACTGCTACCAAGGTCGCAGTCTTTTTCTGAGGACTGCTACCAAGGTCTGCTACCACAGTCTTTTCTAAGGACTGCTACCATGGTCGCAGTCTTTTTCTGAGGACTGCTACCAAGGTCGCAGTCTTTTTCTGAGGACCGCTACCAAGGTCTGCTACCAAGGTCGCAGTCTTTTTCTGAGGACCGCTACCAAGGTCGGTAAAAAGTTGTGAGGGAGGGTATTTTTGGAAATTACAATGTTGAGGTCACTGGCATTAAATTGGGCGGGATTTTACAGGATTTTTCCCGCCAAAATTATTACAGATGTGGGGCGGTGATGTTGCCACGCCCGCAGGCTGAGAAAACTCTCTCAGCCCGCGGGCTGAGGTACAGTAAGCTCATATATATATATATATATATATATATATATATATATATATATATATATATATATATATATATATATATATAGAAATGTAAATCAGCTGACACAGGAGGCAACTCCCTCCTATATCGCACTCAAAAATCAATTTCCCGAGTAAATTTTCAAGATCCGACCGCACATTATCATCTTCATATTCTAAGATATATACATATAAAAAATCAAGTGATTTGAAGTTTGTTTACTCCATTTTCTTTCGGTTCAAACATTAACGGTTTTTTTAACAATAGAACAAAATGGAACGATTAGATCAATGAGTAAACGTATTTCAAATCACTTGATTTTTTATATGTGTATATTTTAGAATATGAATATGATAATGTGCGGTCGGATCTTGAAAATTCACTCGGAAAATATGATTTTTGAGTGCGACATAGGAGAGAGTTGCCTCCTGTGTCAGCTGATTTACATTTCTCTAATATATATACACACACACACAAACCAAACTTTGATTTCTTCCCAAATTTGCTTAATTACAGACATTGTTGCTTCTTTCAGCCATGCATAGATAAGTAATTCTGCATAATTATAAATTTGCTTCTACTCAATGTACAATTATAATGATTATTAGCAAACAAAGAATCATCATTTGAGCAAAATCTTACCCCATAGCATTGCATTAAAACACCTCTGAGCTATCGTACAATTCACAGCTCCACCGCCACGCAATGTGCGATCGCCGAACCCCTCAACACGGCCAACACGGCCTCCTCCAACTACAAACTTTCCCCGCAATCCCCCGTCCTCCGTCCTCGATATCTCAATCCCTGCGCAACAGATCTCCATCGCCGCCACTCTCCTCCCGGCCTTCCCTTCCCACACTAAGCACAGCAGCTGCCCAAGATCCGTCAGGCCTCACAGAAGAACATGGGGGGCAGCTCCTTCTCCACTCCCTCCACCTGCATCCACTCTTCTGTCAGATCATACCCTTTGATCTTCCCCAAGTAGTCGTATGACCCGCCCACCACCGCCGCGAGCAGCGATGTCGTTTGGGAGATTGGGGATCATGGGATGCAGTGCTGCTGGTGGTGGTGGGCGTGCTCATTTTGTGTGATTTGTAACTAAATCGGGAACTGAAAGGGTCAGACATTTTACAAAATAGCGAAGTTTCTGTTTTTCTGGACAAAAGTTTTATTTTTTAAAATAAATATTTTGAATTTCTAATTAATTTTATTTTATTTATTCATGAAAATCAATCATTTAGCGCCCAATGGCCCAAGAATTTAATGTTTCTTGTAATTACAAATGCGGTAATGCTGAATTAACAATTGCATTCAGCACCCTGGTACAAGTAACTTCCATAATATTTAGCTGTCTCCAATGTCTTAATTTGTTGTCTGTCTTATTAGACTACAAATAACTATGGAAATTTAACCAATTTTTAAAAATACAAGATCAACATAAACATAATTCTAGCTCCTATCTAGAGATATAATTATCTCGTCTCCGTATTCTCAATCAACTTTTTATGACCCTTGTGCTTGCACCTCTTTATATCTTCTTAATATAAAAAGGTATGACAAATACTTCTAGCAAAAGACATGACCATTCTGTTGACAGCGAATGTGTGATTCCCTGAGAGGTATAGCAAACATTTTTAACAAAGCTCCATCTAAATGCACGAGTAACAACATAATTTTAGGCATCCCAATATAAGTGTGTGAATATTCTTTTTAATGGTAGCTTACAATTATATAAGAATTATAAATTTTTTTAAAAGGATTTTTAAGATACATAATCTTAAATTCTTTTTCTCTTTTTTCTTTCTTTCTTTTTTTCTTTTTTTTTTTTTTTGAGAAAACCCTTAAAAGCTTTCTTGTTTGATATACCCCTTAAATCTTTAATATTTTATATAACTCTCTTTGAAATCTTTATTTTTTCCAAATAAATGACAGTTTATTTCCCACCAAGTAATATGCGGCAAAATGCGTGCATTTGCATATTAAAAAGAATATTCACATATATTGCTTCAAGATTCAAAGAACATTCATACATAAACATAGAATACTTCCCTCGAAATAATAATAGCTGAAATAACAAACATATGTCCACATGTGTACATATGTACAGGCAAACATATGCATACATGCACAGAATTTCCCACCATGGACAGCTAAACAATTACTGAAGGTCCAAATAGCCATGGGGTTTATAAGAATTAGGCAACATGCATTTCAAATACACTCTAAGATTCCGTATCTTTATTACTAGGTGATAAAAAATTTCTTATCTCGTCTTCGCGCTCTGATTTGACACTGATTTGGTTTATAATACCAAGCATGCAAAATGATAGAAGAAGGCATTCAGTGGATAAAAATCACACAGCTCACTGATGAGTATCAGTTACATAAAAGGTCGATGATGGAACGGGGACCAAAAAACATTCCCACCAATCTTGGATAGAAATGCATAAAAGAAATTACACAAAGTAAACAAATGAAGCATGCTATATGGAAATTATATCATTCAGTATTTCTTTTTCCTGGTAGAGAAGAAAATGACTTGTCCTTTTCGCTAAAAAGCATAAAGCATAGGGGCATCAGCTCCATGAATGATCAACCTTGTCCTCAATTCATGCCTGAGAAGGGGAACATAAAAGATTTTAAAATTTTCAAAAGTGAGGAAATAAGAAAGCAGTAGAAATAACATAGCAAGAAATATACTGTACAAACGTATATAAAAAAATACGTATATTAAAAAAGGAGCCTTAGATATGTGACATGCTAAGACTAGAAGTCTGATTCTCAACGAAAGAAGATAGTTTCATTTATTTGTATTCATCTTTTGAAAAATGATTACTGATGAGCTGTTCACAAAAATAGTCCAATGATGATTCGTAGGGAAGGGCATGGATAATTGGACATACACAGACTGACTGATATGCGAGTTGAAAGAGAGACGAATCGTCTGTTTGCTACCGCTTCATCTGAAGTCTTCAAATATCAAGTTTTTTTTTTTTTTTTTTTTTTTTTTTTTTTTTGGGAACTAGAATGATAAGATAGAAAGCTTAAAATAATGGTACCAAAATTCACAAATTATTCAAAAGTTCATGAATCCAACCAAAAATGAAACAATGTGTGATTAATTCAGCCAACCAAACTTCTACTATATAATTCACATATAAATTGCTTTGAATTCATAAAAATCGTGCATTATTCATGTTAAAAAAAAAATCACACAATAAAATTGTGTTTGAGACCCAAAGGTCTCAAACCTGAGTCTTCTACACCCCTACAGCCACTAAACCATTAGTGGAATACACTGACTTATTTTGATACATATTCAATCTATGTAGAAATCTTACGATTAATGCACAGACATTGCTCCTGCGCTTTTGCCACACAATTTCTGAATATTTTGATTTCTTTTTCCTCTTTGAATTCTGAACTTTTCACCCTTGCTGAACTATTCTAGAATACGGAACTTGAGACTCTGATGGGAACATGAACACCTATTTGGGGAGAGTTCTTTTAGTAGTTTTTTCATTCTATTTTATTAGTCTTTTATTTTCTTTTATTAGTCATTTATTTTTCTTTATTTGAGGCACGATAGTGTACGCAACCTCTTTTTTATATATATTCTTATAGGATTTTGCTTGAAAATCAATGGATGAATGAGTTGAGAAATTGAAACCCTGATTGGATTCTTTTAAACCTTTATGTGAGAGGCATGAAGTGGGGAAGCGGATTCTCCTAGGGGTGAAACCCTAATCTAAATATTTGTGTTTGATGCATGAAGTGGGTTGATTTACCTAGATGTGAAGCCCAAATGTTATTTTTTCTCAATTTTCACAAACCCTAATTCTTGGTTTCTTCCTCGATCCCACAACAAATCCTACATTTTCCCCTTTCGTCCTATATTACCATGTTTAAAATTTATTTAACACCAATGTAAGATTGGAATGAACAACAATGCTAGCATGCTTCCACTCTAAATGTTAGGAGAGGAACAGAAGAGGCCTGTGCTCAATATTTAATAGGACTACTGTTTGCTGTTTTATCATACCATTGAGTACCTCTTGAGTCTGATGGCACTCACAAGGTACTAGATCCATAGCTGCTAAAGCATTACTCTTTTAGGCCGACTCTACATTCTTCTATGACACACCAGTCATCGAATTATAATAAACTATTATATTCTTGTAATTTTATTTCATGTGTTTTCATACTTCTTAAAGTTCCTCTAGTGCTATTATAATCTCTTGACCCTCTTGGTTTAAGTATGTATTGCCTTAATAATAAAAAGAGGCAGAGTTGTCTAGTGGAGCATGCGGGGGCACAAAGGAAGAAAGTTCTGCCAACAATTGAAGGAAGATGCCTCTTATGGAAAGGAGATGGCCAGAGGGCTAACTGGTGAGAGATATGGAAAGGAGGAAAAGCCACAAAATATGAATGAGAAGTTGATAAAGAGATAAAGTAATCGTAAAAATAGAAAGAGGTTTTTGCATAACACCTCCCCTTTATTATTATTTTTACCCCTAGCTCAACTTGTATTCATATTTTGCCCCACCTTCCCCCAGTTCTTCATCGGTTAGCGCATTCTCGTGTCCGCATTCCACATGTCAAAAAATGATTTACCTCATCGCATCTTAAATAGAAACTACCTTTAACTTTTTATAAATGCATTCAATTCCGACAATAGCTGTTCGCATATTGCTGCACATCAGTCTCAACATTCTAATTTCAGCTATACTTATTCCCTGTGTTTTTTTACTTGCAAATATTTTGACCCATAAAGATGGCTGCTAATATAGCTGTTCCCTTCAACTTCAAGGATATTCTGTAATCACCGAGTAGTCCAGAGACACTTCTCCACTTTATGTATCTGGTTTTAACTCGACATCCTCTTAAGCCTTACTATTGTCATAAATGACTGATCCTAAGCTATGCAACACTAGAAGTGATGTTGTATTATGTTGGACACGTGTCAGACATGCATAAAATTTTTGTTTCGTGTGTACCTTTAGAATTTGATGTGTGACATTGCGTCTAGGTGTCGGCCTGTCAGTGTCTGCATAGATCCTAAGTGATGGAAATTCTATTCTCTTAGGGATTGAATGGATAATTAACTTTTTAACTTAACTAAACCTCACAAACTTTTATAGTGTTTTATCAAATTGTGCTAGAAATATTGATTTATGAAGACCTAAAATACCACTCTCAGGGATGTAAAGGATAATGACTTCTAACTTGACTAAACCCCACAAGCTTCTAGTTACATGTGCACTAATTTATCAAAATAGAGCTCAGAAAAATTCCCAGTTACGAAAATACACTGGATGCTCCACATGTGTCTTGGTCCACGCAGCAGGAAATGTATAGGGATTAAAAATCATATGCTCTTCTTTAACCCAAAAAAAAAAAATGTTCATGTTGCAACATGAATGGGTTCGTAACTTTCAAAATACATAATATCCCCTCTATGTGCATTTTCCTACTGTTTATTGTGAGTAGGTCAAGATGAATGTTGTGGATTCATCCATTGGGTGGCACATCTCGCTCTATGAGCCAAAGGTGTATCAGAGATTGAAAATTATATGCGTTTAGAGATTCTAAACCATACAGCACCAATTCACCATTCATTTTGCAACCAATGTGATGAACGGACTGTGAAATTTCAAAGCACACAAATATTCCTCCATATATGTTTATGGCGTAGTCAAGAAAAATAGTGTATTTGTGAAATTAAGGGGAAATTATATTGGATGGACAAATATAAGACCAACAATGCTTAGTGAGCTTTGAATGTTGGGTGCTCAAGAAATAGCATGTCCATAAAAAAAATGATTGTAGCAAAAATGAGAATGTCTGAGATCGATGGTAATTGTCAATGTTTTAAGAGATGGGACGAGGAATGAGCAATGCCTTGTAAGAAATTCGACATTGCTCCCAATGAGGAAAAAAGTATAGGAGAATCAGTTGAGATGGTTTGGACAATGTGCATTGGAGGCCAATAATTGCACAAGGAGAAGTTAATGGATCATAGTTAAGCAATGAAGACTAAAGGTGTGCCTAAATGAACATGGATGGAGGCAATTTGAAAGTATATGTCAGTTACTAATTTAACCGGTAAGTGGAGATGATGGGTCATAGCAGAGCCGAATGAAAGAAAAACATCCATATAGCTGACCCTAAAACTCTGACCACTTCGTTGTTCTTGTTATAGTCTTGTAGTCAGCAGAAATAATGTGAACCCCCCATTATTGATGCTACGTGTAGTTTGGCGAGTGGCAAAAAACTTCCAGTAATGGGATGAGATTCTTACTATGAAATAGCTTGATTACCTATTTCAAATTATTGACAGCATTGTTTAATGTGATCTAAGGAACATATTCTCTATGGCAAATCTCTTGCAATTAGCTGCACTGAGTTTTAAGGAAATTTATGGATAGATCCAAGGCACAGAGAAGTTGATGTAATACGGGAGAATCGCAATCACCTTCAATCTATATATTGGGAACTAGGGTTTTGACAAGGAAATAGAAAAAAGAAACTAGGTTTAGAGATAAGAACCGGATAAATTTGAGCTTCGCACCTCTTACACCACGAGTCAACACCTCTTATACCACGGGCTTCACACCCAAAACTCAAGAGCATGAATTTTTAACTAAAAAAAAATTCATTTAATCATTATCAACTTAATAAAAGATGTTGAGGCTTATTTATAGGCTTTACAAAAGTACACTAACTTAAATACAACCGATGTGGTACTAAAACATAATACAAGAAAACAATAAACGCAAAAATAAACTAAGGCATAAAAACAACTAGGAATTGGTGTGATGTCCTCATCAGAAGTACTCGACCACATAACCTAGTGTTGTATGCCAATTTATCATGCCAAGCTATAATTGGCAGAATACAGGGATGTAAGTTGGTATTGGCATATATAAATAATTAAATGTGTATTATCTTAGCAAACAAGTATAGAAATGTATGAGAATGTATGCAGTTACAGAAGTTAATCACTTTGATGCACTCTAACTATCTCAAGCAAGGGTAGTTTTGATAAACTACAATAAATCTGCCCCCGAGTAGATATATTATCCACAGTTCAATTTATTTTCATCCTTCAAGCTGCTCATCTTCTATAAACTGTTTATTCGTTCCATCATTTATTTATTAGATACAATGTAAGCTTGTGTCAGAGGTTCCCCCTAGCTTGTTTTCATGAATTTTTCATGTGTTTTTTGTTCTTTTTAAACACCTAAAAAATACATGAATGAAAAAAAACATGAAATAAAAAAGAAAGATGTGTTAATAAAAAAAGACATGAAGGCAAAATAAGATGTTTTAATAAAATAACACATGAAGACAAGCTTAGGACATGCTATCAAAAATTGTCAGCATCAATTATGTTTTTATATTCAGCTAGCTAGATTGTGTTCAGAACTTCATATCATTTGTACTTTCAATTATAATCAATTAAAAAATATTCGAAACAAAGAATTATGTGTTTCCTGTGGATCTCAACACCCATGAGTAATGAATCTTCCTCTACGGAGTTCATCAGAGTGCCCGCAAGAAGCATGACAGTCCACCATGTATGCAAGATGCTCAGCAGGGGGCTTGGGCTCAGACTGAAGGAACTAAGAGAGTAAAACTAGCACAATTAAGCTGAATGGAAGCAACAAAATGGTTTTCATGATAAGAAATTAGCTGAATGGGAGCAGCAAATGTTTTTCATGATAATCAGCAATGTTAAGCTGAATGGAAATGACAAAAGGTTTTCATGATACCATGGTGATCTCTTACACAAAATAGGAATCAATGAAGGGTTAAAGAACATTTCACATGTTAAGGAAGATTATTGGTGACACCACTAATATCAAAGAATTTATTGGATGACATTGTATTCTGTTTATTATTTAAAATAATATGCATGTCCAGTCTGGAGAAATAACATACATCACCAACTATAAAGTAAATTAAGTAATTGAATGAAGATAAACATACAAATTCGATGCCCATGGATCTCCACAAATATCTGAGATTGTCTAAATCAAGGCAAGGCCATTCCTGAGTACAATCTGTCTTGTTTTTAGTTAAAAGAAAAAGGTGTTGTTTCTCTCGTCAGAGTTCTGTGAAAGGAATAATAGCACCTGCAACAGAATAATCTTCTCTTTCCACTAGATCAACATGTTTGAGTTTTAGGTAACACCAATAAACTACCGAAGAGTTTTTTGCTATGATTAAGGTTAAAGAATAGGAACTACATTATTGAGATGAAAGTTCAGTTAATTTGAGATTTCTATTGCTTACTCTAAAGCAAATCTAGATCAACTAAAAGAACCCAAAAGTAAACTAAGGAATAAGTCACACCTGCTTTTTCTTCTTAGGTCTTCTCTTACGACGAGGTTTATGAGCATCAGAGTTTGAACTCAAGTTGCTATTGTGATCTGTCCTTGAATTTAAGGATCCCCGATTGTTTGAGGAAGGGCCACTTCTGCTATTTGATGTGTTGCTGGATGTGGAGATCTCAATTTTTTCTACAGAACGATTTCTGCTTGATGGTAATGCCCGAGGTGGAGGCATGAGAAGTCGAGCTGACATCTGTCTCTGCATAGATGGATAAGTGAGACTCATGTCAAGAATTAGCAAGCCTACTTTAATATCCCCCTTTCAAACAAACAACCTGATCCTTTTCATCGCTGGACATGCCAGATGCTGCTTTGCCAGAAGCACTTGATGCTGGTTCTCTACAAAACATAGATTAGGAAAGGCGTAATCAAGTCGGCTAAACTTAGTGCTAAAAGATGTGTTAGTATTTAATAACACATTCAAGTAGAAGTAAATGCTTACTAGATCAGTTCAGACCTCAGTACAACAGTTTTAGTGATAAATCATTTACTGTAAGGATAATGATTTTTTTTCAAGGCAGAGGCTTAATTGTGAGTAATGGGGATTAGTTTTCATATTCAATTGTTTCAATGTGATTCTGTGGAGAATCTAAAAAGGAAGGTCTACAGAAAAACAGGCAGCAGACAATCATCATATATGGGCATTGATTTGCATTTTTGCAAGACAAACTTTATTTTGTTGGTGAAAAAGATAAATTCACTTTGTCCAAAACCATGTACTTCACAAAAAATTCAGGCTCCTCTTAGTATCTTCTTTTTATTTTCCCCGACATACTTTCTTCTCTAGCTTCTCCAATCCTTTCTTTCCCTTGCTTTTTTCTTTCAGCTTCGCAAATTACCTTTTTGTTCCCTTATTCATCTATCCCAGCCAGAATAGTTACGGTCTAATTATCTTAAACATATTCTGCATTGACCATATTTAATCTTTAAAAACCTAATGAGACCACCAACTTAACGCAAATCATAATAAAAAAGAAGATTAAATCTTCCCATGGAACCTTAAGTTTGGAAACAAATTTGGTAAAAGTAATATGTATACTAAGCTCATTAGAACAACGTGGAGGTTTATATTAGACAGAACCTAAAGAGAAAAAAGGCCACATTATTAGAAAATCAATTATATTATATTATATTCACTTGGAAAATTAATCCAAGTGTTCCATGGAAGCTACTTTATGTCTTAACTCAAAATAAATTAAGAAACATTTATTCAACACGAGAGCTAGAGTGTCTTCAATGCTAAAGCTTAGACTTCAAAACTAATAGCGGCAATTAAAGATGTATGTACATGCATTCCAGGTAAAAATGATGTTATATACATGTATTATATATACATTAGGTAAAACAAAGTTCTGAATATGGACCAACAGCTACAATAATGCTGGTGAAAAGGATTCGGACATTTCTGTCATTTAGTGGGATTCATGCTGAATGTAAGCCCACAGCAGATGAAGGATATACATAGGCAATCACATGAATATGCATCCATGGTGGTCTACAGGATGGTTGTATGTTTCCACTGACTTGTTGCCGCTTATAATTGAAGGTTAAAAAAAAAAAATTTATGGAATCTTTGCGTTCATGCACTGATATTGATGGTGTAATAAGACCTCATAGTAACTTTTTTTATTCTGAAAATATCTCAATCAATCAAAAGTTTAAGGATCTGTTAAGATATCCGCATGCTGGCCGTAAATAATGGTTGATTATATAAAAAAGGAAAAGATGAGCAACAAAAACATGAGAAAAAGATGATGCTCCAGGCCATCAACAGTCTTGGTCTGAGTCTCTGAGATCAAAAGCATGCGAAGATATGCAGCCATAATTTGAGGTTCAGAGTATGATCCCATCTCACACATTATGGAGAAGGAAGTCCCACTCCATAATTTTTTTTTCCCCCCTTCTTCAGCTATTTCTTTCTATTAGGCATAACCCGAGAAGAATGTTTTTTATTGGGAGGACCAAGTGATTTTTATGTATAAAATATAAATTTCATCTGTGCACATACAATTTTTATTAGTGATACAAAGTTATACCAGTGCAAAAACCTATTGTCTTGTGCCATATTTTAGCGTCAGTGTCATTAAGTACCAAAGAACAATCTAAAACCTATGCCTACATGAATGCTAGTTGGATAATATCCTCAAGGACTTTGAAAATGCATCGTCATTGAAAGTTTGTGCAAATTCTCTATCTTGACAGCCTAACTATACATAACCTGTCGTCAACTGAAATTGAGGAGCATAGCATGATACCAAGGAAATTATAGTGTCCATGTCAAAAGCTCGAGTGATGATACACAAACATAAGACAGCATACCTTGTACTTTTATCTGTCCATTCATCGTCTGCCTCTGCCTCATCACTTGAGCTTCCAGACAAGAAGAAATCATCATCACTCATATCCAGGGCATCATCATCACTTGCTGTTTCTGTTCCCATCAGGAATATACAGTTTACCCCATAAATAAAACAAATTTAAAGTGATTGAATATATGATATGCAGATGACAATAGAAAATCAGAGATGGTAAATGATAGAAAGAAGAAGAGCTTTCTAGAAACAAATTTACTCCCAGTGACATGGTATTTATGTGTTGGAGTGAACGAGGGACCATGCAATAGATACCTTCTAAATCTTTTCCACTGGCAGCAGCGGCCACGAGGTTGGCCTTAATTTGTTCACGTAATTTGTTTCTCTTATGAACGATGGCTGTGCTATCTCCTCCAACAAACAAAGAGACGTACTTCTCAGTCTTAGGGAAGAACTGCAATAGAAGGCATAATTAGTTTATCTTTTCAGTATTTAATATTGGTACAAGTATGCCAATGCAGATGTCCTGTGCCCAGAGTTCAGCCTCTGAAACATGTATTTATAAAGCAGAAAATGCATACAACATTATCAATCCAACTACGTAAACATAGTAATAATAGATTTCATTCATGACCTATCCGCAAAATAATAAAGATGTATCACCAAAAAGAAGGATCATTTCAACAAAATAGTTTTAAGAAATTTAAAATTTTGCCAGTATCAAGACAGTCCAACTTTCCATTTTCTCGTGATCCATAATAATATTATCAAATAAACGGTATGCCGCAAGTAAAATTCATGAATAACTTGAGCATACAACTTACCTGGACGTATTCAAGATCTTCTCTCAATTTGAAAAGCTGATCAGAAATTTTTTCCTCCGATGTATGATCAGATGATGTGCGTTGCTGTTTCTCCAAACGCCTTATCATCCTCTCAATCTTACGCCTCTCTAATTTGTAGGTATGCATTCCAATATACAAGAGTTATATGAAGAGAATAATGCAGATAAATACATCCTTTACAAATGACAATGGAAAGAGCTGTAATAAAATGTCAGTGTAAGACTTACCAAAAAATTTAATTTTTTTATCTCTCAGTTGTATTTTTCGCTCTGTAGCCAAACGAGATTGAAGTTCCTGATGCTTCTTCAGTTCTTCCAGCTTCTTTTCCTGAGCCTCCCTGGCCTCAGGGGGAGATTCTTGAAGGTTTAAAAAGAATAGTAAAAGAAGGGAAGTTAGTAATTACTATACCTGCAAACAAGAAATGTGTGTACTAAAAGCACGCAAAAGCTTCCATTATACTAAAGTCAGCAATTGAATGGCACTGAATTTCTAATTTCTGCCATGATAAATTGATAATGCATCACTAGATAAACAACCTCAAGAACAAGAGGTTGGGATTTCGCGCAGAAATGTCCTAGAAATATAAATCAATAAATTAAACAAATTTTGAGTAAATATGTGTGCATGTGTCATTGCTTTAACCAATTATCATTTAATGTTGTTTTGACGATCTGCAATCTACTACACTTATCAGCAAGAAAGAACTTTGAGAAATCTAATAAAATGTCATTTTCATACTTGGCAAATTAGTATTCAATAGAGAGCAGTTCAAAATTTAACCAAAAACAAAAGAAAAAAAATCCTCTAAAGCAGTTCAGTTCAAAATAAATTCTGAGAAACTATATTCTTCCTTTAACAAATTCCAAAACTTTCCGTATACTATCTCAAACCCTTCTCCATCACATTTGAACGCTTCTTGTTTCCTTTTCTGAAAGAAAGTTTTACTAAGCTAAAAACCCGTCCAAATCGTTTGCCGTAAGTCACCAAAATCTTTGAAAGATGACCTTCACAACCTCCATCATATCTGTAAACAAGTAAATATTTTGCTCTCCTTCCTACTCAACTTCCAATTGTTCCATTGCCTGCTCTAATCTGAGCATCTCTTCTCCTCAACCTCTAAGAAATTCAAAACCAATCCCTCACTTGCCAACGAACTCAAGTTACACAAATTCAAAAAAAACAAAATAACTTGACTCGAATAATAAAATAAAAGCAAAAAAAATCCCATTGTTGTCATTAACTAGATTATCTAGAAAAGATAACTGGGTCTGTTTTAGTAATTCCATGTTTGCCTGCCTATGATAAGAGGTATTCAAGTGAGATGATGCTTTTTTATGGTAACATTTTATAGTCAAAATTTAACTCTGCCTGTGCACCGTTCACTGCCTGTCCCAAGTCATGATAAAGGAAGAGGGTTGTGGTAGGTCTGTGACAGCCAACGTAAAACATTATCACATACTATGAACATGAACCAAGAACTAAATTTCGTTGGGACGTTTCCTACTGAGCGACGCGCTACATCAGAATCCGGATGCAGTGAAAAGTGAGCAAGGGTTGTTAGGTCGTCATCCAGAAATGACGCGTCATATCGGCGCCCGGATGTGGTGTCAAATGAGCAAAGGTTTCCACACTTTTATGAGCGGGTAAGGGTAAAAAAGTTAGCTCATGAATATAAGATTAGGTTAGCATCATGGAACATGGGTTCTCTTACAACTAGATTAGCAGAATTAGTTGATGCTATGGTTAGACGGAATGTTAGTATTTTGTGTGTGCAAGAAACTAAGTGGGTAGGTAAAAAAACTAGAATTATAAAGCCTTGGGGTTATAAACTTTGGTATATTGGTAGAGATAAAAACCGTAATGGGGTGGGTGTGATCATAGATAAACAATTACTTCAGAATGTAGTGAAGGTTAGGAGAAAGGGTGATAAGATTTTACTAATTAAACTTATTTTAGGTAGGGAGATTTTTAATGTTAGTATGTTAGTAATGTCTATGTGCCACAAGTAGGACTTGAAGAGTCTAGTAAGCGTCAATTTTGAGAGGATTTAGATGAGATAGTGCAAGGCATACCCATTAGAGAAAAGCTTTTCATAGGCGGTGACCTCAATAGGCATCTAGGAACTAGTCGTTATGGGTTTGATAGTGTACATGGAGAATTTAGTTTTGGGGAAAGAAATGAACCAGCTAACTTGATTCTAGATTTTGCTTTATCCTATGATTTGATCTTAGTGAATACTTGGTTTAGGAAGAGAAAGTCTCACTTGATCACTTTTAGAAATTGATCAAGTGCGAGCCAAATAGATTTCTTTTTACCTAGGAAAGTAGATAGAGGTTGTTGTATGGATTGCAAGGTAGTACAGGGTGGGAGTGTAGTAACCCAACATAGACTCTTAATTTTAGATATTCAAATTAGAAAAAGATTTAGAAAGATTAAACGTAAGTTAGATCCTAAGATTAAGTGGTGGCGGCTAAAAGAAGGTAACCAAGGAGTTTTTGTAGATCGAGTAGTACATGAAGCAGATTGGAAAGCCCAAGATGATCCCAATACAACATGAAACAAAATTGCTAACTGCATTAAAAGAGTAGTTAAACATGTACTTCGTGAGTCACGGGGGGTGCTCCACTATATAAGGATACATCATGGTAGAATGAAGAGGTAAAAACTGCCATTAAGATCAAACGAAACTCTTACAGAGATTTGAAGAAAAATTGTGATAGAGTAAGTCTTGAAAGGTATAAGCTAGCCAAGAAAAAGGCTAAGAAAGCTGTTCAGAATGCAAGAGTTAAAGTGTACAAAAAAGTGTATGAGAAGTTGAACACCAAAGAGGTTGAAAAGGATATATATAGAATTACTCAAATAAAGAAGAGAAAGAATAGAGACTTATGCACTGTGAGGTGTGTCAAAGATGAGAATCAAAAGGTTTTAGTTCGAGATGAAGAAATCAAAAAAAGATGGAGAGAGTATTTTGACAAATCGTTCAATGGTAATTCTACTCAAGATTTAGATGACCTTACCGTTCAGTGCTAAGATAGGAACCGTGATTATATGTGCAGAATTAGCGAACCAAAAGTTAAAGAAGCCTTGAAGAGGATGAAGTCAAGGAAAGCTGTTGGCCCTGATGGAATTCCTATTGAGGTATGAAGATGCTTAGGAGAGGTGGGCGTGAGATGGCTGACAAACCTCTTTAACAAGATCTGGCTAACTAAAAAAATGTCAAATGAGTGGAGGAAGAGTACCCCTCTCTATAAGAATAAGGGTGAAATCCAGAGTTGTTCAAACTATCGTGAAATAAAACTCATGTATCACATCATGAAGTTTTGAGAAAGGGTAATTGAACACAGGTTAAGGCAAAATGTTAAAATATCAGAGAACCAGTTTGGGTTCATGCCGGGGCGATCGACGACAGAGGCTATTCATTTGCTTCGTCAACTTATAAAGCGATTTCAAGAGAGAAATTTACATATGGTCTTTATTGATTTAGAAAAAGCTTATGATAAGGTGCCAAGAGAGGTATTAAGGTGGACATTGATGAAAAAGAGAGTTCTCATCAAATATATTGACATAATCAGGACATGTACGATGGAGTAGTGGCAAATGTCAGAACTTGTGGAGGCATAACAAGTGATTTTTCTATCACAATTGGATTGCATCGAGGATCTGCATTGAGTCCATTCTTATTTGTCATAGTGATGGATGAGCTTACTAGAGCTATTCAGGATAAGATACCGTGGTGTATGCTATTTGCTGATGATATTATCCTAGTCGATGAAACGAGAGCTGAGGTAAATGCAAAATTGGAGTTATGGAGGCAAACTAGAATCCCGAGGTTTTAGATTAAGTAGGACCAAAACAGAGTATATGGAGTGTAAATTCAGTAAACAAAGAACCCGAGATTATAGTATAGTGACACTAGATGGTCAAGAAATACCCATGAGCAGTCATTTTAAGTATTTAGGTTCTATTATCCAAAAGGATGGGAAGATCAATAGTGATGTCAACCATAGGATCCAAGCCGGCTGGTTGAAATGAAGAACAAGAGTTTTATGTGATCGTAATATTTCGTTATGGCTGAAGGAAAAGTTTTATCGGATTGCTATTGGGCCAGCTTTGTTATATGGCACAGAATGTTGGGCTATAAAGAGATATCATGCCCAGAAGATGAGTGTAGCAGAGATGCACATGCTTCGTTGGATGTGTGGTAACACGAGAAGAGATAAGGTAAGAAATGAGGATATTCGTACTAAGATATGCGTAGCCTCTATAAAAGAGAAGATGAGAGAAAATTGTCTATGATGGTAGTCATGTGCAACGTAAACCTACAGATCCGCCAGTCCGACGAGTAGAGCGTATCAAATTAGGGCAAGTTAAAAGAGCGCAGAGGAGACCGCAGAAAACATGAATAGAGGTAATATGATAAGATATAGAAGCTAAAGGTCATAGTGAAGGCATATTGCATGATATGAATGAGTGGAGAAAGTTGATCCATGTGCCCGATCCGGCATAATTCTCTTTTGGTTCATGTAGCCTAACCCAAATAATTGGGACAAATGGCTTAGTTGTTGTTGTTGTTGTTGTAGTATATTATAGTCAAAATTTGATACAGGGAACTTTCATCAGATATGGGAAAATTTTGGATATAATTTTCTGCAATTTGACCTGTTAGCAATGCAGATACAAACTTGTTTGTGATGCTCCATCCAAGTTTGACGTGTAAAAAAACACAATCAACTGACTTGAAACATTTCAGCTTGGATGCTCAGGTATTTATACGGAGAGGGTGTCACATGAAACAATCAGGCATGTTCTTTTTTCTTTTATGTTCCAAAGATCAGCAGTTAAACATTCATATTGAATGCTAGATGATGGCAATCGTAATACAATGGGATCACTGTTTATTGCTAAGCAGTTCCCATCCAGTTACTTTCAACACTCAGTTCATAACTAAAATCTCTCCTTCAATCTTGTTTATATGGAGAACCTCAAACTCAAACTAAACCTTGAGATTGAAGCTTAAATGGAGCAAAATCAAAAATTTCAATCACACACCAGTAGAAACCTAAACCCGATGGAAAAATAGTACCTTGCGAAGCATCCGCTCGGTTGATCGGATCTGGTTCTTGACCGAGACGGACTTGGCCTTCTTCTTCCCCTTTTTGTTGTCGGGCCCCAGACCTTTCGATCGACGGCCGAGGGGCCTCCGCTCCTCGATCCGACGCCTGGCGTAACCGCCGTGCGCCATTTTATCCGGTGATCACGAGGTCGAACTACTCGCTTGGTTCCAAGTCGCGGTTAAATCTCGGTGGTCGATGAGAAGGGCGAGAAAAATGGGGGGCCTTTTAGGGTTTTGTTGTCGCAGCCCGGGTTGGCTCCAGTTCTGATCTCGGGCCGAACTTCGTAGGACCCGCCCGTTTTCGGACTTTTTGTGTATTGATCATTGTTCTATTGTTTTCATTTGTGATATAATAATATTAATTAATCAATTATTAATATTTATTTAGTTTATTATTTGTTTGCTATTATTTATTATCATGTTTTCTATATTCATTCTATATCTATCTATACATCTATACTATTATAAAAAAGAACCAATTTGTCTGTTTAAAAAAATTCATCTATCATTTTTTATCTTAAATGAAAAAAATCAATAATTTTATTTGAATATTTTATATATAACATATTTAGACTGACTATTTAAGTAATTTTTTATTTTACCTGATAAATATTGTTTTTGAATTTAATATATTTTTTAGTCATAACAATCTCAATCTTAGTAGTTTTGATTTTTTTTTTTTTTGATATTTTTTCATCTCTACCCAACAACATCTCTGTCGTTGATTTTTCATCTTAATCTAAAAAATATGTCTCTATGTTTTTCAATTTGAAACCATCTACTCAACAATTAATGCTCATATCATTATATATAGAGATAAATCTAAAATGTCCAAATAATTACATACAATATAAAAAATAATATAAATGTCTAAATTTATCCTTACGAATTAAAAGATGTTTTTTTAGAGAAAAAAATCATAACTAAGATCTCAATTTTAATCTCAAATATTTTTTTTTCTTAATTAATTTTCAAAAAAGATCTTATCAATTTTTAAATTTATTGAAATATTAGCACATTTTTCTTATATCTCAATTCTTTTTTTAATAAAAACATGATAATTATCAATTAATAATTTTTTAATCTCTTTTATTTATATTATCTTATGCTTAAATTCAAACATCAGTGAAATATTCTTGTTACTATGTTGTCATATAAATAATATTACAATGTGCTATACAGTATTTATATTATAAATTATTAGTTGATAATACTAATCAACATAAGTTAATTATATTTTACTATTAATTTCTTTTCATTCTTATTGTAACGTGCACAACATGTGCTCGATTTACTAGTATTCATTATTTAGTTCTTCTCTATTATCATTTATTTATGAAATTTTCCCTATTTTTGTGATTTTTTATATTTTATTGTCATTTACTATTCATTTATTTTGTTATTCTATTTAATTACTCTTTAGCATTTTTTTCTCGCCTATTTTCTTTTATTATTAGTTCATTATTTTTGGTAAGCTTGTCTTGTTTGTTTTTGTTTCGGTTGACGCACTCATCTGATCTAATATATGAAATCTTTCTTGGTAGAAATTTCGAAAGTATCAAAACACATGTAATATGTATTATCATCTTACTAGCCGAAAGAATATCTCTAAACATGTAATTTTTGTTCGTTACTAATATTTGTTTGACTATTACTAGATTGAAAATTATAATTGCTTCTTTATTTCTTATTTCATTATTAATATTCTTGTATTTTGAGCATCCAGAAAAATTATTCTCAAGAGAAAAAAGTGAGAAATTCAATAACCATGTATGTTTAATTTTGAAGCACGAAGTTTATATGATAGATCTAAACTTTTTATCCTCGTTTTATCTCTTCAGCATTAGTTTTTATGGATTCATATTCTAGGATTTTGCTATACTTTATACGAAGATATGATATAAAAAGTTAAGTCTGGCATAATTTTTTTCTTTTTTTAACGAAAATCCAATTGGGATGTCTGATCTTTTATCGTCAGAGTCCTTATGTTGGACCTCTATTGTAACGTCTCGATCTCATGAATACGGGGACACTGTAGCGATGTACACACACGTGGCGTATATACCCTCACATATGTACGCTAAGACTTAGTATAAGGAATAAACACAATATACACAACAAGAATACCTGCAGACGGCAAATAAGGAAATAAAGGCAAAACAATAAAGATGTCTATTAATAATAACAAGAATAGCCATACTAATACGGAGAAAATACATGGAATATAAAATACATGGAATGCATAGTATATATGTACATGAATAATGGGCCTGTCAATAGTATAAGAAGTGCAAAGTATACATGTGATATTATGGCAGATAGAAATAGCAAAATTATAAAAAGCATAAATGGACAATAATATACATGCATCGAGCATGTCATGTGATTTATATAATAATAACAATCAGTAATATTTTAACTAATCTCTTCCAGTCCAGTGTCCCATACTACTAGTAGTTCATATCAGAGCATGTACTCCAGCCGAACCCATCGGAATATGGCACACGGGTACCATTATTCAAACGAGAGAGTGACCTAATAACAAGTATTTCTGATGCCACTATTGATTATATTATTTTATTATGTCAATTGAAAACCCAATTATCGAGGAGCTTTAGTCAGGTGGGTGTATCCCGTGCATACCCGGGATCACGGCCTTAAACAGACCCGGACTGCTGAGATCAGGGCCAGCCCGCGAAGGCTGAACAAGTAACGAGAAACGGGAGCTCACGAGCCATAACAGACGGTAGGTAGCACTACTCATCCATTGCAGTGGGACTATAATAGTTTCAGACATCCACTCGACAAGACCTAGTCAACCGTCAAGTTTCCCCCAACCTTTGTTATATTTAATATATTTAAAGTACACAACATATCAGGAACAATAACATTACATGATACATGTAACATGATAACTGGACATGAGCTATGTTGATATAATTGAACATGATGACGAGAATCTGAAAACATAAGATGTGGGATTTAAGAGGCAGCCCCCCACCACACATTGAATATCAATAGCTAACATGTCAAGTAACAATATAAATTAATATCAGTAACGAAAAACGGTCATGTAATGAGAATATATGAATATTAATGTAACAATAATCTATGTAATAGAAGCAGTGATCCATGTAATAGGGATATAAAAAATAATCAACACATTTATACCAGTGAATCTATGTAACAATAATACAAGAACATGAAATAATTGTGTACAAAGTATCCATGTTGTACGTCACCTAGAGGGGTGAATAGATAATGTGCTAATCAAATGCAAAATAAATGCGAAATTAAAAATTAATTAGGAAAACTAAAACTATTACACTAACACACAAAGTATAACCGAAAAGTGAAGTCGAATTCCCAGTGAAGGACTCTGAACTTCTTCTCAAGATTCCTCTAAATTAAGAGTTGAGATGCAACTATAACTCTCTTGGTTGAATACTAGTGCGAGCACAAACACAAGCATGCAATCAATGTACAAGGAATAAGAGCATGCAAGATAGCAAACAATCCCAAATATAGCGTGTATGGAAACGATCTAATACACATAGAAGATGAAATATACTTGTTTTGACAATAAACTCAAAATGAGTTTTGATAAATACAAAACTTGAAATCATGAACTAGAAATATCAAAATAAGTTTTTAGACAATTTAAAGTAATAATATATATAGATGAAATCTAATACACATATAAACCATGTAAACTTATTTTGATGAAATCTCTTTATGAAACCAAAAAGATGTGTTCTTTGAAGTTCAAAATCAAAACTATGTTTTCTGAAAACAAAACTTAATTATGAAAGAAATGAAATATATATTTTTTTTTGTGTGAGCTTGAGCAATCCACAACTAATCTATCATTTATATTTTATCTAAAAACAAAAACTTAAACTTACAAACTCGGGCTCAAGTCTTGAAAATCTTCTCTTTATCTTGACTTGAACCAAACTTGATCCAAACGAGTTAGACTCCTCTTTAAGTACTTGATGTGATCTTAAGCGCGAGCTCTCGAATTAACACGTGCTACCTTAAAATTTGGCTTCGAATCTTTTATTGAAGCTAAACACCAACTAATATCTTGATAAATATGTAAAACTTATTAAATACAAGATCATTGGTACTATAAATATACGAGTTAATCACCATCAACTAGAGTAGCGGGTCTTTGGGCCAACAATCTCTCCCTTTTTTATTACGACAAAAGTCATGGAGTTATATATGCATGGATTAAAGATAAGCTTCATAGAAGCTCCCTCTTAACTCATGCATAGTAAAAACATATAGGTATTCAATGAAAGCACACAAACAAACATAAACATATACGCATAAACCAAAAATATTAAACATGCATTTATAAACTCTCTCAATTCTTCTCCCCCTTTTTATCAACTCATTAACAAAAGGGGTGAAGTAAAATAAATAAGATAAATATATGTGCGATATAAATTATTGCAGAGGAGATACGTTAAATTAACTCTCCCTGCATACATGCATTACATGGAGAAGAGATGACCAAACACTAACTCATATAAGCATAATATGCAATACATAGACGGAGATGTTAAGCTCCTCCTACACATATGCACCATATAAAGAAAAGAGGTCAAACTCTTATTTATATAAAATACACTCATTAAGAATCTATACATAGAGGAGATGTTAGGCTCCCCTTGCATATAAGCAACACATATCAAGACAAATTTTGAAAATCACTTGAAACAAATTTTGATACCATTTAAAATAATTAAAACAAAATAACAAATTTTGATACTACATGTAATCAATAAAAATAAAAACATATTTAACATAAATATTAAGATACCAAAAGTAGATTTTAATACCACTTGAAATCAATAAATAAATTTTGATAAATTAATGAAATTATTTTAAGTAAAAAAAATTCTTCCCTCATTTTTGAAATGATGTATAAGCTTGTAAAATATATCAATCAACATTTAAAATTAAATCACACTCAGTATAAAATAGTTTGTGCTATAAAGAATAAGTATGAACACTTTAATCTAGCACAATAAATCATATACATGTATGTATGATCAATTTAAATACCAAGAAAATATGATTCATACATAAATAAAAAAATATGAGTGTACAAAAATGATATGGTAAAAGAATCATGTGTAACTCATAACATCTGCCCTATCACGCACAAGTTTAAAAAAATATTCATTAAGAGCGCGCAAGGCGTCATAGCTCAACCAACGCTCTTATAAGGTAGAACTTTTCAAAAATAGTTTTTGAAAATAATTTTAGCATGAGTTGAAAACTTTATCAAGTGAAGGATAAGAGACTAGTTTAAAATAGTTTTGAAAAATAGTTAAAGACCCTTCAAATATGAAACCAAATCATATATTTTATGAAACACGTATATTATACAAGAGTTGTCACTCAAAATCTATAAAGATCGCAAATGCTCATGAAAATAAAGCCACGAGTAAAAAAAAAAAGAGTGCATAATAATCATGTGAATAACATATTCATAAAATAAATCAATAATGCCAAAGAATAAAAGTTATATAAATTTTTTCTCAAAAACACGATATATCATATAATCATGTAAGAATCATAAAAACTAGGACATACGGTGTACAATCAAAAATAAAATGAGTACACAAATGAAATAGAGCATATATAACATGTAACTCAAAAATTGTACATGTATAGCACAAGTTTTGATAATATTTGTACACGGACATATGATATAAATATTTAAATCAATATATGTTTTAGCTAAAACGTATAAAAACATAAATCAACTAAAGAAACACGCATGTAAATTCATTTGAAAATATGAATAAAGTTTCTCAAAAATACACGCATAGTTAGGCAACCAATCAACTCAACTATAAGCCCAATATAATATATGATAGAGTCTAAGTTACTTTTACTAGCATATAAGCATTTAAAATATTTTAAAAGTAGGGGATGAAATGGATACCAACATGAAGTAACCAATCCATTTCTCCAAAATAAGATAGTCCTCCCACCATTCCTTGATAGCGATGCATCAAATGGGCTTGTCCTTTGAGCTCTAAATGCATCCACTATCAAGGCACCAATACTCTCACGTCTTATGAGAGCCCACACCTATATCAAAGAAAATAGGAGTGGTATTTGGTACCCAAACTTTCTTGAGTCCACCAGGGTTAAACATCTTTCCTAACTCAAATATTCTTATTTGCACCTGATCTATCAAAGCAAAATATTAAAAGATGGCCTTTACGGTCATAATGTGTACATGTGTACACTTTAGCATACAAATGAGTGATAGAGTGTGAGTGTGGTATGCATGTGATGTATGCCGTGTAGGATGCTTGTTTCTTGCGAAATATAGATTCCAGTCTATTGTGATTAAATGCACACTGGCTCAAAGTGGAGCCCAAACAATCAATGTTCTTCTTCAAAATAGAAATATCATTTTTTATTTTAGAAGAAGAAATATGAGCATGAGAAACAATTTTGTTTTCTTTTTACAAATAAAAATATTTTTTCTTTTAAAACACTTTTCTTTTTCAAAGAATCATTTTCCTTCAAAACATTCTCCTTTTCTTTTTCAACCAAAATAATTTTCTTTTTCAATGAATCATTTTCTTCAGAAACATCATTAAAATTTGAAGACAATGAAATGTTCTGCTTTTTCAAAAATTCATTTTCTTTTGAAATACTTTCAAATTTATTTTGGAGAGAATTTTTTCTTTTAAAACAAAATCATTTTCTTTTTTCAAACTTTTGTTTTCATTCTTTAACAAATCATATTTTTAAGAAGCATCTTGCAGAGCAATGTATGATCATTATATGACATCTATTCTTCAAGCTCGAAATCAGAATTTACCTCAAGGAGGTCATCCCCTTAGACCATGTAGCACGTGTTGGAAGTATCACTTTTTTATCCGAGTTACTCTCCTTGTGACATTGCATTTGTTCACCGAGAGTGATGAGAGTGTTCCATATTACAAAAGCCGAAACAATATTAGCAACCCTAGATAAATAATCATCATTTAGGGTAGACTTTAAAGCATGAATGACTTTTGCATTAGCCTCAAGATATTTGCCACAAAATAAGAATCTTTAATAGTAACAAAATAAATATGAATTCCTAAGGCTTTGGGGTACATAGACATCTTAACTTTCTAAGTTTGGAGGTTAAGAATGTCAAACATAGGAGGTGCAAGAAAATTCATGTGTGTGTATAAACAAATATTGTGATTAGCAAAAATAAGAATTTTTAACTCTAGATTGTTAGACCCAAATCAAGAGCACCAAGCTCTGATATCACTTGTAGGTCACCTAGAGGGGGTGAATAGGTGATGTGCTAATAAAATACAAAATAAATGTGAAATTAAAAATTAATTATGCAAACTAAAACTATTACGCTGACACACAAAGTATAATCGAAGAGTGAAGCTGAATTCCTGGTGAAGGGCTCTGGACTTCTCCTCAAAATTCCTCTAAATTAAGAGTTGAGATGCAATTGTAGCTCTCTTGGTTGTATACTAGTGTGAGCACAAACACAAGCATGCAATCAATGTACAAGAAAAAAGAGTATGCAAGATATCAAACAATCCCAAGCATAGCGTGTATGAAAATGATCCAATACATATAAAAGATAAAATATACTTCTTTTTGATAATAAGCTCAATATGAATTTTGAGAAATACAAAATTTGAAAATATGAACTTAAAACGTCAAAATAAGTTTTGAAACAATTTGAAGCAATAATGTATTTGGATGAAATTCAATACACATATAAACCATGTAAACTTATTTTGATGAAATTTATTCATGAAACTAAAAAGATGTGTTCTTTGAAGTTTAAAACCAAAATTATGTTTTCTAAAATAAAACTTAATCATGAAAGATATGAAATATTTTGTGTGTGTGAGAGCTTGAGCAATCCATAACTAATCTATCATTTACATTTTATCTAAAAACAAATATCTTAAACTTACAAATTCGGACTCAAGTTTTGAAAATCTTCTCTTTTTTTGATTTGAACCAAACTTGATCCAAACGAGATAGATCCCTCTTGGAGTACTTGATGTGATTTTAAAGCGCAAGCTCTTGAATCAACACATGCTAGCTTCAAAACCTGACTTCGAATATTTTATTGAAGCTAAACACCGACTAAGATTTTGATAAATATCTGAAACTTATTAAACACAAGATTATTAGTACTATAACTATATGAGTTAATAATCATCAAAACTAGAGTGATGGACCTTCGGACCAACATATGCAGCAATGATACAAACATATGAAATGACGATATATAGTGGAATAACGTACCTGTATACCAGTGGTTCATGAATACGAAATAATAGTATCATATGTAACGGTAATATATACACTTGAAATAACAGTGTCCGGTGTGATAGTATATCCATGTCACGGCTCTACAAGTACATGAATAATAATGTTTAGTATAACAGGGTATATGTGTAACAAGTGTACATGAATATGCGAATAAAAACAATCCATGTAAGTGAAGTGTCAGTGTGAGTCAGGTAACGGTGGTCATACATGATATTATCACCAATACAATCACGTGTCAGATATCCATATTTGCAACAACGATTATAATATTATTAATATGATTAATATCACAAAATTATTATATTTAATTATCTGTTTCAATTATCAAATTATTTATTAATTTACGTATTAAAATTATTAACTTATTAATCACGAGTTCTTTAATACACAATCTAATATTTACTCGACATTTAGATAATTCATATATATTTTATAATAAATCAATAATCAAAATAATCAATCATGTTAATCATGGTTTATTTAAATAAAATAATCAATTTCATTTAACACAATAAAAATATAATTTATAAAAGAAAAACACTCGCATAGCTATTACATGGATGAAGTTTTTCTTTTTACGATAGCAACGGTTCCAGAATCATCCAATTTAGAGTCCAAATACTCTAGATATAGCCCGAACCTACAAATCAATAAAATAGGTTAAATATGTAATAAATGTTAAAAATGCAAATGTTATAAATTATCAGGGTTTCTCTGCAATCTTACCTTTATATATTGACGTGGGTTTAGGCTCCTAACGGGTCGGTTTGGATCCAAAACTCAAACCCAATTGACTTAAGTGAAATGAGTTGGTAGGTTATTGGGTCAGTGGGTTCGGGTTTGGATTCAAATCTAATAAAGAGGGGGGATGAGAGAGAAAGGGGTGCAAGGGAGGTGGTGGGTGGCAACCCTGATATGTGCGGCGTGGGCCGCGTGACCGCATGGCGGCGACGGCCAACGAAAGGCGACGTTTTAACCGGCCCAGCTAGCGGCTAAGAGGGAGAGAGATCAAGAGAGATGGGGAGTGAGGAAGAGAGAGAATACGAATGGAGAAAAAAAAGAAGAAGAAAAGGAAAAGGATGGCGGTGCGTGGTGGCACGCGGTGGCTCAGAGGCGGCATGGTGGCGGTGGACTAGGTGATCGGCCAAGGGAGGAGGAGGTGAGATGAAGGGGGCAGAGAGAGAGAGAGAGAGAGGAATGAAAGAAAGAGGGAAAGAAATAGAAGGGGAAAGAGAAGAAGAGGAGGGCCGACGGTCGGTAGCCTGGCCCTAACCGGCTGTCGGCGACGGGATAAGCCAGACGACAGTTTGGGCCTAGGAAGAGAGAGAGAGAGATAGAAAAAGATAAAATGAGAGGGGGTGACGGTGTAAAAGTAAGGAAGAGAGAGTGAGAGAGACAGAGAAATAGAGAGAGTCCGAGAGAGC
This sequence comes from Agave tequilana, assembly GCA_038442645.1. Lineage (NCBI taxonomy): Eukaryota > Viridiplantae > Streptophyta > Magnoliopsida > Asparagales > Asparagaceae > Agave > Agave tequilana. The sequence continues at coordinate 41,359 of JAVJIF010031840.1, read as the reverse complement.
TTGAGAAAAAGAGAGAGAAGTCGGTTGGGTTAAGTCGGTGGGAAAATGAGGAAAATTGAAGAGAAGAAAAGAAAAAATGGTTATATATTATTTAATTAATATTATTTAAGAGGGTCAAAATTTGACTAAATCTGAATGGTTTTCAAAAATTCTGTAAAATAGAGAATAATACACTGAGGAGTATATGAAATCGGATATAAAAAATTCAGTTTGATTTGCGAGTTAAAAATCGTGGAATGTATCGGCGATACCGGTTGACACCAATTCGACCGAATTTTTTATTAATTTTAAAAATCCCAAAAATACACTAAAATAAAAAAAAAATATGATTTTAAGGAATAAATTAGAAAGCAAATTCTAGAAATTCAACTTCAATTGTGAATTAAAAATCATAAAGCTGATAATCGTATCGGTCGACACCGAATTTGGAGATTTTTCAAAATCCAGAAAAATTTTAGAAAATTTTGAAAAATTCAAAATATTGGTAAATGATTTCTGGAGCTAAAACCAGTTCAATTTGACTATAAGGAAGGTCAAATCAATTTTTTACACCATATCGAGTACTGATACTATTACACATACATTTAGGGTCGGGGGGTTACATCTATCGTCCTTACTGGGTCCCTCTCAGTCTTCATAATATGCTTCGAAAACTTCAACATGGCAATTTTAGTCCTTACATGTGCATTCGTTTTCTTTCTCTCTGAAACTAAAAAGGTTGGCAGTCAATAGTAAGGGCCTATTTGTGTGGTAGAAAATGATCCAAAAAAAGTTTTCTCTGAAATATTAAGGACCCTCGTGCTTTTTTCACTAAAACCTGTTGGTTTTGCTAAAAAAAACTCATAAAAATTTATCAGTTTTTCTTTCTGTTTTTCTCTCAAAAGCTCAGGAAAACAGTTAGAAAACTGATTGTTGTCAGGTTCAAATTTTTTCAGGAGGGACCACCTGACAATAGTCAGTTTTTCTTCAGCAAATTTTTCAGTCAAACATGTCCTTAACTAATCCAGTTACATAAAATGTTTTAATATATTATCAAAACCGATCGAAGGGAGATTTCCTCCCATGACTCATATAGAAACTCTGTCGTCCGTCCGTCCTTCTTCGTCAGCGAGAGATAGCAGCGTCGACCCCCTCATTCTTCTTTATCTATCAGCTCCCCCCTCCTTCCTCCTCCCTCCTCTCCCTATCTTCTTTCTCTTTACCAATCGGTTGGTTTATCACCGATAACAGCGGTATATTTGTATTATTGAGAAACTATATTCTTTTAATAGTGCTCATACATGTAGATTAATGTTGTCAAGGTGTAGTCCGGGTTGGGTTAATTGTCAGTCAAGCCCACCCCAAGGTTTGCTCGGATTGAAAAATTTTAGCCCATGCTCAACCCAAGCCCAACCCGCCGTCGTGTTGGGTACGGGTTCGGGCAGACAAAACCCAACCCGATTTGCACACCGCCGTCTGTTCTTGTTTACAGAATCCCGAGCCCCCGGATCCAGGAGAAGTCCGCGCCGGCCTTTCGCCCAAATATCCAATTCAGCGCCGAGCTCTGAAAATAGTGTCTTTGACTCTCATCAGATTCGATTCCACTCTCCTTGGATCCGATCCAATTCTCGATAACAGTAGAAATCCAAGATCGAGACTTTGAAGAAGAGCAGCAGGAACAATAATCATGAGAGAAATTTTGGTTTCAGTCGTATGTGTGCTGGTGTTTTCTGCCATTTTTCGGACGAATTCTCTCTCGGACGGGACCAGCCCTTCAGAAGCTAAGCAACTTCGAGATGAGGTAAACTCTCCATTTTTTGTATTTTTGTTGTTTTTCTGTACAGGGAGGGATTTAATGCAATGAAAGTGATTCTTGAAATGCTGCGCCTTTTATTGTTGAAGTTAGATGATTTTTTAAGTCTTTTATGCACTGGAACCATCTTTTGATCCATATTTTTGCTGCTTACTGGTTAGTACTAACGTGCAGTGTCTAATTTTATATGAGAAGAAAAATTAATAAGGTCTGCTGCTCAACAACACTAGCAAAATGCCATCTCGCTGATTGGAGAGCTTGTGCACCAAAAATTTCTTTCTGGGGCCACTTGCAACTTAGGTTAGTGATTAGGGGCAGAGGAATGGTTTGATTCAGCTGATAGGTTCCTTGATGGGATTGCTCCAGTCAGCTGGTTTGATTCAACTTAGGGGAAAAAATAAGGGAGAAAGATAAATTAACCATTTATTCATCGGCTACCGGATTTTATAACTATGTAGGACGACCGTGAATGAGGAACCGAGGGTATAAATGGAAGGCACAACTCACTAGTGGCTGGTTGTGAAAGGTAGATGCTATCCCTTGAAAGATTTATGTCATGGACCTGACACACATTACAGTTGAAAACGAGCTTGTAATATTTCAAGCAGTTTCAATATTATATATGTAAAGATTTGAACACAATCTTCAACGAGTATGATTTATTTTCAAAGAAGATGAGGTCTCTCTCGTTGCTGTAGGTGCGTGAGATGTTTTATCATGCGTTTGATGGGTATATGCATCATGCTTTTCCTCTTGATGAACTGAGGCCCTTAACCTGCAAAGGGGAAGACACGCTGGGTGGTTATGCCTTAACTCTTGTAAGCAATTTCAATGCAACACTTCACTTGTAATTTTATACGCGTCTATGCTACAGTTGTAATGCACATCCTTAGCATGCTATCGCTGTTTATTTTTGTTTTGGTTATCATCATTCATCCAATTGAACAGATCGACTCCTTGGATACATTGGCCTTACTAGGGGATCGTGAACAGTTTGGTGCAGCTGTTGAATGGGTTGGTAAAAATGTTCGTTTTGATATTGTAAGTATCAAAGTACCCTGCAATTCATGTTATCATTTTGGCAGCCGAAATAACATTTATGTGAATCTTTGTTTATTATAACATTTATCAAACTGTTGTTGGACTGGAAATTATGGTTGCTTCTTCATTCTTTGTAAATTATATTGTGAGCATACAGAAAATATGTCTTAAGGGAAAAGTGATAAATTCAATTACCATGTATGTTTAGTTTTCATCACAAACTTTCTATGATAGGTCCTAGTTTTTTATCCTCATTTTATCTCTTTGGTGTTGGTTTTTGTGAATCCATTTTCTAGGCTTTTGCTCTACTTTTACAAGAAGATCTAAGCCTCATTCAACATACTTTTCCCCCATGGTTCAGAACCTCAGCATCGGTATTGACCATTGAGTTTTATCATCAACATCGGCAATATCGGGCATAGTTTCGCAATATAATCTATGTTGGCAATATCAGCCGATATTTTAAGGTAAATATAATCATACCATATTGGGTGCCTCAAAACCCGATACAATATTGCCGCTACATATCGGAATTGGTCGATATTTTAAACCATGTTTCCCCCTTTTTTAAAATAGGAATCCAATCTAGACATCATCTGGCCCTTCATCCTTTGGATCCTTATGTTAGACCTATAGTTCTCTTCTTGGGTCTCCTTTGTATCACAAAATTCAATATGGCAATCTTAATCTTTACAAATGATATACACCATACAGTTGTGGCATCCTTATTGAAACTAACGTGGTAGTCAATAACTAAGCTAGTCCAAATATACATAATGTTTCAATATATCGTTAAAAAAATAAATATTGATAGGGGACCAAACATTTTCCCGAGCAAAATTTGAATTGGAGACCCTTTACATAACCGTTATTGGACATCCATCCTCTGGCCATTCCAGTAGGGAACACCATGGCTACATCTCTAGCTCCATATAATACTTTTAGAAAACTAATTCTATAGAATGAAGTAAATCAAATCATATGCATACTGCCTACGAGCCTCCATTACTTAAAAACCATCCGTCTGGGTGTCTAGTGCAATGTTGGTGTCTAGTGCAATGTTGCACATTTTATTGACGAGCCAGCATACCACTAGCACGACACTTTCAATTTTTAGAGCACCAGTGATATTTTTAGCTATTTTCATCTAAACTGATTATGAAGAATATTGGCATCTGTTGATTTTGATTACTTATGTAATTCCTATACGACATTCATGAAAATGTACAAAAGTATCATGACATATCCAGCCAAACTTACCTTCATTCTTTCTAATATCTTATATGCAAGTTGCTTTTGGGATGAGATTGTTTAATCTTCTTCACATATATTCTCTGAGGAGTTGCTTTCCTTCAATTCTTTGGCTTCAGAGAAGACTGCATTTTTTATGGAAATTTTTATCATCTTCCTTTCTTCTGAACTCTTTCTTTGTCTTGGAGAAACTTGAAGGGTCTCCTTGGTCACACAGGCTTAAACCACATTCCCACTAATTGGCATGCTATTTTTATGTCAAGACCCTCTCTTCACCATAGGTACCTTGTTCAGGAATTTGAGACCTACTAAGAGTCTTGGCGTTTAGCACAAACCACAGACACGACAAGGCCATAGTTACACGTCAATTCCTTAAAAATTAGGATGCGAAACACAACAGTATTAGAACATTGTTTATATGAACATGGGGTGTGTACATGGAGAGAGTACATAAAATGCACATATTTTCCTTAAAAAGAATTAAATGCATATACATGTAGACTTGCACACTCACGCAACACAAACACGTTTCTAAATTCTATACTTTATCATTATTGTATACAAGTCACTGTACTGATGTCTTTTTCCATAATATTTAGTTTTTAGCATACGAAGGATAATAAATTCATATCTTAATATGCAATTAGTATGCATGAAGTGTTTAAGAATAGGGGTGTAAACGGGCCTGGGCCGGCCTGCCTACAGGCACGGACCCGGTCGGGGTAGGCCCGGGCCTAGTCCTGGCCTGGGCCCACCCCCATACACGGGCTGTGCCCGGGTTTAGGTAGGGAGGCCCACGGCTTGGCCGGGCCGAACCCGGGCCTCCCCCTGCCGTCATCCGCCCCCTCTTTCGCCTCTGGGCCTCCTCTCCGCCGCCGTCCGCCTCCTCTTCCGCCACCCTCCTCCTCCGCCACCGTCTCTCGCCGCCCGCCTCCTTCCGCCATCTTCCTCCGCCCCGCCGCCACCGCCACCGCCACCGCCTCTCACTGCCCCCTCAAATAAAATGTCAAAAGTATGTAAGCCCGGGTTCAAACCATGAAACTCTTCTTAGTGAGAAAAGTGTGATGACCAACTACACCACTTACACATTTGAGAATATTGTGAATATTTTTTTAACAAATCTATTTTTTTTCCAAAAAATATACTTTGAAAGTCTAATTTTTATTTTTAAAAAAAATCTGGGCCGGCCCGTCCTGGCCCAGCCTGGGCGGGCCGGCTAGTCGAGCTCGAGTCGCCAAAGGGGGATTGGGCTGGGCCAAACCCGGCCCGTTCGCCCCCCTAAACTATGTCCATGAAATGCTCAAAAGCATCCAAGAAGTGTTGAAAATGAAAATATATCATAAGATTGGGGTCACAATTGAAAAGTGTTCAACACGTGTCTGAGGACTGTTCAAGAAGTGTCAGTCTCTTCAAGTAGGAATATATCTGCACCCAATTCTACCATCTTTTTATTCACATGAACAACTTATCTTTACTTGGTTTACAATACTGTGCCAAGAAATTTGTTTTTTTTGATTGCATGGGATGCTAAGAAATTCTTTCTTTGACATATTTCTCATGCTTGTTCAGAATCCACCAGCACATGCATTTCAGACGTAACGTGCGTGAATGATAATTTTTTTGAATTTTATTAACTATTAGCGTGAACATTTTGAATCTGCATAATTGGTTATTGTGATTTATCAAATATTTGACAGTGCAATGTGTTTTTATATCTGTCAGCCACCTCCATCTGTGACTTTCATGTGTTCTTGTCCTATAGGTGATCCCACTGTGGCTGGAGCCTCGTGGACTGGGCTGCTCCTTTTTCATCCATATGTACCTTAAAGAGCGAAGGATAAAGGCTTTGTAGGAGATTTATACAAGATAAAATGAAACCCTAAGAATATTTGTGAGAAGATGAGGATAACTATTGATGTGAATACTAACTGCTGTAGTAAATATCTCTCCTTCTTGACCTAAGCCCAAAACCTATTTGACTTGAACCCATTAGCTAAACATAAAACCCAAAGCAATTGATGTTAAGAGTTCAAACTAACACCGATAAAATATAAAACACATTGTACTATTATCCTGTAGATCTTTCCATTACTGGATCAATAAAATGTGACAGTAGTTCTTGCATGACCATGCTTTCTGGGGAAAAAATGATGGCTTAATGGTTGGCTGACAGGCACAATTTGGTAACATGTGCTCTCCATGCTGTATAATATTTATGTAGGTCTTTTGTATCTTATGTTATCATTTTTAGCTCCCTTTCTCTACATCATGAGGCTTTTGGAAAGCCTCGATATATCTCATATCTGGTGCTGCATCATCGTCATCATCTTTGTTACTTTAAGTTTAGTTCATTTCTCTTCTATATGGAGACAAGTTCTTTATGTATGGTTAATCTCTTCAAATGCACATACAGGACAAAACGGTTTCTGTATTTGAAACGACAATTCGGATTCTTGGCGGTTTACTCTCAGCTCATCTTATTGCTAGTGATTATGCAACGGTATACTATTCCCTTCAGTTGCAGTATTATGTTGAACTCGATATTCTCTAAATTTGTTTTGCTTTGGGTTTATGGTGGGAGAACTCAGTTTTCGGTGAGCAAATTCCTCCTGTCCTTAAAGAAAACAAAGAAGTTCCAGAATGAATTGACACAAATTGTTCTACTTTCTTTTAGTTTACTCAAGTATTGATAGACTTGAGACCAATGACCTGAAAGGATAACTAAGAGACATAGAAGTAACTCTGTGTTTAACTTTGGGAAAACTTTCCATTTACCTTCTAGGACTATTGAACAAGTTTTACAGTAAGTAAGAGTTGAAGACCTCCAAATCCAATTTTATGACTACAGTCAACTTGAATTTTTAGAATTCCAAAGGTCTCTAAAACAGGCTTATCAAAATATTTAGAACCTCCTTTTTGCGAAAAGCTGCAGAAGGGCTTAGTGCAAACAAGTTCTGGATATACATATAACCTTTGACTGAAGAATTATTTAATAGACTGCTTTAGACAAAATTATACTAAAGATCCTGTATGTGACATGTTGATTATGAATCGGGTTCTGTATTATTTTGTCCATCCACGTGAATTGTCTAATGGGCTGAATTCACCATCACATCTTATGAACATGTGATTCCATAATGTACTTTTTTAACCCCTCAAACAAGGAGATGGATGAACAGAGTATCCACACTATATTAGCACATTGTCCAAAGTGTATTAAGATATGGTCATATGGTGTAAAGTACAATTGTATAAGAATACTAGAGCTATCTGGATCAGCACAAATTCCTTTTGAGACACAAGCTCAGCAAACACAGGTGGCAAACTTAAAGATTGATTCAGGTGGGCAACAATGAAGAGGTCTAGAAAAGATGCTACTCAATGTTTGAAATTATACAATCAAATTGAAATTTTCAAGAAGAAATACTCAAAGATTCTATGCTTATAGAACAACTGAGCAATTTCATGACTCATGTAATGAACATCAACGTCACTCATATAATGAACTTTGCTGGTGACTAATATTGTTTGGTAGCTAAAATGGCAGTCTGTAATAAAAAAACTTTTTAGTGGAGACCTTAATCATTTTACTTTTTACTTTTTCTTTTACAGGGCATGAAGTTGCAGTCTTATGATGACGAATTACTTCATTTAGCTCAGGATTTGGCTCAGAGATTGTTACCTGCGTTTGACTCTCCTACAGGTCTAAATTGTTTATTCATGCAGTTACTGCATTAACAACAACTATAACACAACTTAGGCTTCATTCGATATTCTCCCTAAGAAACAATTTTTTTTTCCTCCAAAACTTTTGGGGCGAACTAAATGAATCCTTATTCTCCAGCCAACTCTGTTAAGGGCCATCCTCTGGTAAATTAATAACTAACACATCCTTTTTTTACTGCTCAGTCCATGTTCATGCAGCTCTACCCATAGTCCTTGCTGTTCTTTCACCATAATTATATTACTTCACCTAATTGACATATCACTGATCTGTTGCATATATCCAGACCATCTCATTCAATTCTCCCTTATTTCCTCAATTCAAGCTATTTTCAACTTCCTATGGATGCAACCACATTTTATCCTATCTTTTAGCAAATTGTCATTTATCCATCTAAATGTTCTCATTTTCTGGACATGTTTTTTCTTGATTGTATATCATTCTGATCCGTAAGACATGGCCAGTCGTACAGCTTCAATAAAAAATTCCTTTCTATTGCATTGGTGTTCTATGACCACATAATGAATCCAGAATCACTTCTTGACGTTCTCGTTTCAGTCATCCCTCTTTGATTCTATGAACAACACCCTTAGTCTCGGCATCAGGATGAATGCTTGATCCTAGGCAGTGAAATGATCACTCCTAGATATTTTTTGACCATCAATGTGTACCATACCTTCATTTTTCTCATTGTTTTGGTAATCTACATTCCAAATATCATGATTTCATCTTAGTAATCGTAAACCGTTTAGACTCTAATGCATCTCTCCACCTTACTACTTAGAAAGTTTAACCATTAAGGTAACCACAAAAAGGAAAGGTAAGTGGGACAAACATAGGGTCTGTTTGGTTGTCGTAACTGGCTGTAATTCGTAGTTGTAATTGGTAAAGTCTTTTACAATTGTAAATGAGTTATATGTATGTAAATTTTACGGTGTTTGGTTGGTAATATAAAATTGTAAAGTGGGAAAGTGTATTGTACTTTACGGTGTTTGGTTGTCGTAATGTATAAGTCGTAAGTGAAAAAGTTGACCACAAATTAACTATTTTACAATTTTAAAGTTTTAATACTGCAAATAAATATTAAAAAAGTTAAATATTAAATTTTTTAATATTTATATGAAAAATATTACAAATTTGTATGACCACAAAATTAACTGTAACTGGGCTGTAAGTGAGTGGTAACTGGGTTGCAAGTGAGTGTTAGTTGAGTTACGTAAGTCTTTTACGAATTACGGTCCAAACAAACGCCGTAGTTGTAACTGGGTAGTAAGTCACTTACGAATTACGGAGTTTTACGCGAAACAAACGGCCCCATAGAATGATGGTAATGCAAGATTCTTTAGTGTTCTGTGCAATTCTGTGGTCGTGGAGGCACCATATTCTTCTGAATTTGATCCTTAAAGAAAGCCACTTTACCAAGTGGTAATACTTTTGGATACACTCTTGAAAAGTTGAAATAGAATGATCTGCTGTCAAGCTTGAGAGTAATGACCCCTTAATCCCATCTGCCCTGGCATCTGCAACAATGGGTTTCCCTGCTTAGATTAGTTTATGGGATCAGTATTCTGATCACTCTTATATATAAGTTTTCTTCTTTGCACAATTGCTAATGTTGGAGTTTTGAGTCTTCCTTTCCTTTGAATGAATCATATTACGTAGATATTCTGATTCCCTTTTCTTTTCTTTTCCAAGAAGATTACTGTTCTTTTCATATATTTTAGTTGTCCCATGTGTCAAAGAACTGCCCGTCTTCCATCTCATGGGACCATGGTGAGATGGCAAAACTATTTTCTGATTAACGTATAATAATCAACCATGCTTCAATACAATCTTAACTCTTAATGCCCTTGGTATTAAATTATAATAAATTTTTCTTATTTTATCCCGGCATTTTATAGTTGAACTTTGAAGCTTTTCTCATACTGTACATTCCCCCTCAATTTCTACTGAGCTTCTTTTGTGCATGTTTAAAGAAATATGCTCCTCATATTAGACTTCAAATTACTTTAAACATTTCTTTCTTATTCACTCGTTTAGAATGTTTTATGTTCATAGATAATATCTTTTTTGTTGCTACTGAATTATTAGATCAATATGTTTTGTAGGAATTCCGTTTGGCTCTGTTAATTTATTACGTGGAGTGGATGAAAATGAAAGCAAGGCAGGTTTTTTTTTTTTTTTTTTTTAAATATCCTCTCTCCCTTATTATAAATTAAACTTATTTTATTGCCTTTTCGCCCTTGAGTCTTCCTGGAGCAGTAACCGTTTGCTTTTTGACGTTTTTTTTTTTTTTTACTTCATAGTAAGAGTCATGCATTATTGATGAGATCAAATTGGAGGAAGGTCACTGCATCTTAAACTTCACCTGGATGCCATAACTAGTTATCATGGCTATGCTCTTTCACCTATACACCAGATGCATCCTGTGATACTTTAGTCACTTCACTGGAATAACCTTATACTATTCAATGAAAACACCTTTTCTTCAAATACTGACATTACGACTTGAATTGGATCATAATTGACTTCTTCTCATCTATACATTTGATTTTAATTAGTGATTTAGTGCTGACAAAGATATGAGCAATCTATTTAAGGTTTGACTTCGATTGCTAGGTTTGTTAAATGCATTGCCTTTGAAATGCTCTTATGGAATGCTGAGGCCTTAAAATTTCTGTGATCATCTAACGGTGTTTCTTTTTTCCTTTTTGGCAAATATCATTCTGTTTACTACAGAGGTTTTAATAATTTGAAAAATATAATTGTAGATAACATCAACAGCTGGTGGTGGTACTTTGACATTAGAATTTGGGGTGCTGAGTCGTTTGACTAACAATCCCAGTAAGTACACAACCTTAGCTCATTTGCCATGTGTATGTGCATTTCCCCATCTGTACTTTTCTAATTTTGGCAAGCTTCGGTATTGAATATTTTTCATGCAAACTGAATTGGTAAGGTGTCAGGTATTTAAAACCCACTCTTCCACATGGAATAAATTGTAAAAGCACTAAATCAGGAAAAAAATTTCAAGGACATTGAATATATTTTCAATTGGATGTATCGGCATAATCAGTAAACTGATTTGATATGCATCTTTTCTTAATAAAGGTAGGCATTGTTGAAACCTTTGGGTTTGTTTTAATATTTAGTATTTGTTAAGTGGGGTATTGGCATGGCTATCCTGTTACAATGCAGCCTTGTCAGCAATAACCACAATGCCTTTAAATCCTTTCTTGTAGCTTTCATGTACTATTCTATATCTTCACTCAGTTTTACTTAATTTCTATATCATTGTGCATGTTTATATCTTATAGCTGTTGTATGGCCAGCTAGCCATGTAGATATTAAAGATTTGAGTATTCATTATGTTGTTGTTATAAACATACTTATCTGTCATGTTAAAAAGGCCTTCTCTTACGCAGTTGAAGTAACGTGGACAGTTCTATCACCACTTTGTGCTTGCTTAATGCACTGGCCATTCTTCTTCCCTGTTATATGATTCAGTATCAGATAGCTTTAGTTATCCTTTTGTAGCATGCTATCTTCTCCAGTATTGCATGTGTTTAAATTCCTTGTAGGGCTTTGTTCCCGCCAACCGGCTGCCTATGTTTCATGAGAGAGGTCTTCTGCCTGTAATTGCTTTGCCAGGTACTAAATACCAAGTCGGAGATGGTTGACCTAAGGATGACAGCCTGGCCATGAAATATCACGATTCATTCGTGGAGCTTTCTTGATTTTGAATTGTGCTTCTTTGTCCCCACTTTGACAGGAAAGGCTGGGATGAAAATGACAGGTCTGGGATGAAAATGACAGGTCTTTATTTGGAGAATCTACCCGACTGACTAGAAAGTTCAAGAGAAGAAATAAAACTAATTCTACTTAAGGATGGTAAAGTGTGAACTGACCGATTTATTGAATGGTTCATGCTAAATTCTTGTATCACAGTTGGTAATTGTCTCATGAAGATATGCGTATCTGAGAATCATTTCAGATCGCTCTATGCGTAGTTATTGACTACTAATAAATGATATGGAAAATTATACAGCAACAGCATATCCTTATGCCTGTCACTTGGTTCCACCATGGCACATAATCTCTTGAGAAGAAGGTATGATTGATATACCCATGCAAAAACTATAGAAACAGAATACTATAATAAATATCATCCATTACATATAGAGATTTGGCCAAATAATATAGATTCAACAAAGTTAAAGTATTTGGTTTTTATTTGACCAAAAGGAAAATGTTTTTTCTCAGTTGCCTCAAAAGATACAGAACCTTCTTCGATACTATAAAGAGATTTTTGGGAGGATCCCATCTATAACGACTACTAGCATATTGTCTTTTAGCATCTTGTGACTGAAAAAAGGCTTTGCCATTGGATCAAAACAAAATAGAAATAAAATTTGATCTATAGTTTTTCATGTAATTAAGGTATGTAAAATCTCTTTGCAGGATGTTCAAGCTGGTTAAGTGGATGCAGATTAAATGTCACAATGACTTGTATCTGATCTTACAAAATATATAGTGCTAAGTGGGTGAAAAACAGTAACATACAAGAAGTGAATGACTGTATATTTTGGTTTCTATCTTATCACATTCACTGTGTTGGTGATATTGCGGGCAACTAGCTGCTTGTTGACTGCTTAAGAAAACTGCTAGCTTCAGGATCTCAGTTTCACTATTAATGCACATTATGGTCTCTGAAGTGTGCTTTTTGTATACTTGTGGCAATTAGATTCATTTGTTTTGACTTATTTAATCCAATTTATTAGGCTTTCGTGGCTTTGACAACCTTGGGGCATATTGTCTGAGAAGAGGAGGAAGATCTTGCTATCCAAATATTTTTTTCTCTCTTAGAACGCTAAGAAGCTGTTATCTCACCTGAAAAATCTTACAATCATTCAGTATATTTTGTTCATCCCTATAAAATCTTCCATTGTGCTTTTCAAAGTGGAAAAAAAGTTATATTTAAGTGAAGAATTATAAGAGACTGATCTATTCATGTGCTGCCATCTTTCATTATGTTGGCGATGTGATCTAATATATAAGTTTAAGTGAAGTTTTCTGCAAATCTAGATAATAAGGAATTGGATGTCTATTTCAAAAGGATTTTGTTTGCAATTAGATTACAGATGTTGGGGTTGAGTTTGGAATCATGAATAAATTATTCAATAACCATTCTGGACTTATGTGTCAGTAGACTCATAGTAAGCTGCTGTTCAAGAAATTTCAGTGAGATCACAATTGATGTCTGTGTTTGATGGATTACATGCACGAACTTCTAATAGTTTGCATGAGTGTATGTGGTAATCTTTCAAGTCAAGCATGACAATCCCATTTCCGTTTATTAGTAGGTTAGTTGAGCAGGGATGAATGAGCAAGAAAGCGTCGATAGTTTTGTCACAGATTTCTTTGTTTTAGGGAAAATGTGATCATACCCCACCTTTTATTTTATTTTCTTCCCTCAACTTTTATTCATATTTTCCCCTTCTGCTCGTAACTCTCACATGTTATACACTGGTTTTTTGAGGAGAGACTACTTTTTAGATTGATGTGCATGCAAGACCTGAACAAGTTTGGTCTTAGAATTGTGTGATAAAATAATATCATGAAAGTTAAATGATGACACTGACATTTCAAAAAAGAATATGTCATAAAAGCAATTTCAGTGGTCCTGATAGCCACATCAATGTTGATTTTTTTTTTAACAGTATAATAAAAACGGTTAGAGTATTTTTAAAATAAAATATCATCAATTTAGCATACAGTTTCAGCAGTTTAGCAGTATTATAGAAGCACAAAGCAGTATCATCAAATCAATAATAGTGTCATGAATTAACACTAGTAATCCGTAATAAAGATCAATTTTCTAAAAGCAAAATTATTAAGGTTTGGCTTTCAAATATGAAAGTTCAATAACGGGTTAAGAATTATGAAGGAGGGGTAAACCTTGAATGAAAGGGTAAAAGATTAAAATTGATTTTCTCAAAAAAAAAAAAAAGATTAAAATTGATTTTTTTTTTTTTGGTGCACATTTTCCCTTTTTTGTTTATATTCACAATATCTTAAAGTTAAATCAGGCCTGTTCCTATCTTGAGTGTACCTTCTATGTTATTGGTCCGGTAGTTAAAAAGTTGTATCTTATGAACAAAACAAATTTGCTACCTCAATTTTGCAGTTTTTGAGGAAGTCACAAAGAATGCAGTGCGTGGAATTTGGGCCCAACGGTCAAAAATTAACCTTGTGGGGGCTCATATCAATGTTTTCACTGGTGAATGGACACAAAAGGTAGCTTTTGGTTTTTTTAATGAATAATAGTCCCCTACCACCGCTTCAACCCATCACATGGAACTTGGCTCTGATGACGGATGTTGGAAACTTGAATTTGCACCAATGGCTCTAGAGGTGTTAGTACACATTAGACCTTGCTTCTTAGTCAAAGTCCTGTACACTTAGGTGGGCCTACCTAGGTCCCATTCTCTTGATGTGCACCACCTAGAGCCTACCTTAATTTTCTATTTATTATGGATTGACCCTTCATCTATTCATAATGCACATTCCTTTGTTTATGTTAATATCTTCAATTCAACTTTTGTGTTGAATAAATCTCTTAAATACTTGAGGTTTTTGTTCCCGCAACCTTTGCTGTTCACTTTCATACTGACAGATTGTTAATAGACCTGAACACTTACATTAAAGGAATTCCATCTGAGAGTCATAATGTTGACCTCATATAGATGATATTATCTTTTTCCCCAGTTAAGGTAAAGTTAACCTAATAAGCAAATCATCAAACTCCAACCTGTACAAACATTTAATTGGATTTCACACTGCATTGTATTAGTTGGAAATGTGCCTGTTAATATTTGCTTTTATTGCAGGCTTAATTAGGAAGTATTAAGTCACCAAGATTAAATAAAAAATAGTTGTCAATCCAAATTTTCTTTTTCTTTTTTCCTTTTTTCTCTTTGTTTATTTGAACCTAGATTGTCAACTAATTTTACTATTATATGGACATGAATGTTAATTTCTCATACAATTTTCCGCCACATTGGTTCTCATTGCAGGATGCTGGAATTGGCACTAGCATTGACTCCTTCTATGAGTATCTTTTGAAGGCAAGTTAACTCTCTAGTCTGTACATGTTTAAGGAAGTCTATGGGCACATGTTTTATGGTAATATGATTCATGGGATATTAAGGATAACTGGAGGATTGGTTTTTAGTGTCATGCTTACCAAAACTTGTAGGCAGGAAAAATTATTCTGAAGATTTATATTGAAGCAACCAATTATGTGAAAGGACTGGCTTAAGGTAGTCAACATGTCTGAGTTACTAAAAGGTTTTTCTTTGCGTGCCTATGGTGTCTGGAAGCACTACTTGTGACAGGAACCATAACTCCACTCTACTAACTGTTTCCTAAATTCCCTAGACCACCCCCCCAACCCCCCCAAACCCCAACCCCTCACAAAAAAAAAAAAAAAAAAAAGAAGAAGAAGAAGAAAAGAAATAAAGAAAATAAAAGAAAATAAAAAGGGAGAAAAAAAGAGAGAAAGCAACTTGATGTATTAATTGCAATGAACAGGGTTGGAAAAGGAATGAAGTTTATACTTTGTAATAGTCAGTAAACCGATTCATTTGTTTCTAGGGGGAATTTGTTTATCTAATAAAACGAGAGCATTTGATTCTAGAACATTGTTCTCCGATTGAGTTATTTTCTAAAGGTGTGGAGCAATATAAGAACACATGAGTAACACATAAAAGTAAAATTAAGCAAAAATGGTTCATTACTCAAATTTTGTAGCTGATTTATTTTTAACCCATGATATTTCAAAAATGTGTGAAAACCCAAAAATTGCAAAGGAGATTTTTTTTTGAAATGGAAATATATCATACTTTCATTGACTAGCATGTTTAGCAAAAATAATAGATGTCACAAAACAATATAGTTGTTTGGAAATTGATATATCTGTTTGAAAAATAACATACTAGTTTTAAAATACTAGTCTTTTTAAAAGCTAATACTTATTTAAAATATGACACACAGATATAGTTAAACTTGGGTCTTTTGGAAAGGATTTGAAAGCAAATTCTTCCCATTTAAAGTCAATGTTATGAAACATAAATTAGAGATCCACTTCGTTCAAATTGATCTACATCGTTAAAAGTACCCAAAAACAAAAGTCAAGTGTTTTAAATATTTTTATCCTATGCATCAAGCAGGCACAAAACGAACGACCTAGTCAGTTAGTTGGTTAGTCTAACGGTGTAAAATATTTGAAATTTAACAAAAGTGGTAAGGGTTTTCAAATGTTTACATCATTATAGAAGTTGAATCAAGAATTTGTATGTCTAAAGTCATAGATCTAAGAAACATGTCACTTTAGAACCGTTCATTTATTGCCTTGTAGATGCATGAATAAAAATTTCAAAACACTTCATTTATTATTTTTAGTCACTTTAAATGATGTAGGTGAACTTTAATGGTGAGCTGTCTTCAATTCGAATAACCTAACATTGAATTTGACGGGAAGGATTTGATTCCAAATCCTTTTGTTGGAAGCAGCCAAGTCTATATATTTGCCAACTTTAATGGGGTTGATCATCATTTTTTTACCTTTCTAAAAAAATTCTAGAGCTATATATATATATATATATATATATATATATATATATATATATAGATATATATATAGATAAACTTGTGTCCTTCCAAAAGGATTTGAGCCCGAATCCTTCCCACTCAAATACATCCCTCCGAAATTCGAATAAAAGATCTACTCTGTTGGAGTTGGTCTATATTATTTCAAGTATTTATAAACCAAAAATCAAGTGTTTTGAATACATTTTGCTCATACATCGAATAGGAAAAAAAAACGGTCCAAATAGTGAGTTGGTTAGTTTAACGGTGTAGAATATTTGAAACCTAATAAAAATTGATTTGTAGGGGTTTTTAAATGTTTAGATCATAATCAAATAGCCGGATCGAGAATTTGTATGTTTGAAAACATAGATCTAGCCAACTCACTACTTTCGGCCGTCCATTTTGCGCCGCTTGATGGATGGGCAAAAAGTATTCAAAATACTTGATTTTTGGTTTATAGATACTTGAAATAATATAGATCAACTTCAACGGAGTGGATCTTATATTCAAATGTCGGAGGGTTGTATTTGAGTGGGAAAGATTCAGGCTCAAATCTTTTTGGAAGGAACAAGTCTCTCTTTATATATATATAAGTTGGATCCTTTGGGAAAGATTTTAGCACGAATTTTTCCCACTCAAATTCAATTTTACGACATTCAAATATAAGATCCACTCCGTTGAGGTTGATCTACATTATCTAAAGTAACTAAAAATAAAAAAAAAATCAAGTGTTTTGAATATTTTTTGCTTATTCATCAAAGTAGACTCAAAATGAATGACCGAAGTAATGAGTTAGCTAGCTTAACAGTGAAGAGTATTTGAAACCTAACAAAAGTTGGTGTATGAGGAGTTTTAAATGTTTAGATCATGATCAAGTCGGGTCGAGAATTTGTATGTCTAAAGTCATAAATGTAAGTAATATGCTATTTTCGGCCTTCTATTTTGGGCTTACTTGATGCATGGATAAGAAAACTATAAAACACTTATTTTTTAGTTATTTTAAATAATGTAGATTAACTTTATTAGAGTGGATCTTGTATTTGAATGTCGTAACATTGAATTCGAGTGAAAGGATTCATACTCAATTTTTTTGAAAGTAGCAATGTCTTTTTCTCTTTATATGTGTGTGTGTGATAGACTTGTGTCATTTCAGAAGGATTCGAGCCCGAATCCTTTTCACTTAAATGCCAACATTCGACATTCAAATACAAGATCCACTCCGTTGAAGTTGATCTATATTATTTAAAGTAACTAAACATCAAAAATCAAATATTTTGAATACTTTTTGCCCGAAGCAGTGCAAAATGGACGACTGAAAGTGGTGAGTTGGTTAGATCTATGTCTTTAGACATACAAATTCTCGATCCGGCCATTTGATCATGATTTAAACATTTAAAAACCCGTATAAACCAATTTTTGTTAGGTTTCAAATGTTTTACACCGTTAACTAGCCAACTCTTTATTTAGGCTATCTGTTTTTCCTACTTGATGCATGGGTAAAAAGTATTTAAAATACTTGATTTTTGGTTTATAGATACCTGAAATAATATAGATCAACTTTAACAGAATGTATCTTATATTCGAATGTCATAGGGTTGTATTTGAGTGAGAAGGATTTGACCTTGAATTCTTCAGGAATGACACAAGTCTATCTATCTATATATATATCAGAAATATGTATATCAGCGGACAGCTGAGAGCCTGCGGTGACGTGACACATTATTAACCACACTAAAAAGGACGACCCGCCTATTGGAGCAACTGAATTTACTAAATGCTCCTGCGGTAAAAGATAGTGGATCTGTACAGTTCATTATTTTTTTATATTTTTGACCTTAGTCAATATTGTCACAGTTATCTTTTAACTGCGACCAACTGAATATGAATCATGTCTCTTCAAGTGCAACTTCATGAAATTAAGAAACAATTTTGAATACTTTTTTTATTAATTTTTTATAGACAGATATTAAAAAGTTCAGGAATGCAACTAAGTTCTTAGTGGTCAATAAAATAATTTCTCAATAATTTTAAAAGCAATCTTTGACGTAGTCTACAGTTATATATAGGATTGTATCATATGGAACTCATAAACATATCAATTTTTTGTGCTTAATTTATATATAAACAAATTATTTTTTGCAAAAATTTATGATATGATATGTAAGAATTTTTACTGATTGCGAACATAGTCGCAGTTTACTTATTCACATGTCATATATAAACGATCAAAATTATTTTTACATATTGCATGCGAATAAGGACTGTGATTATGATCGCAGTGCTTAACGACAACATGTTGCAGATGATTTTTTTACTAAGTTAAATGTAATAACAGTGAATAAGGACTGCGACTATAGTCGCAATTTAATTATGATTTTATTTATTTGTTCTTCACTGTGACTGTTTGTCTTTTTTTCACGCATGAAAAGAACTTTGTATTTGTGTTATACACTGCGGTCGTAGTTGCAGTTTTTTAATTTGTGATATACAATGAAATATACTAATTTGAGAGGATTGCGATCATGATCGCAATATCATCTGTTTATATAGTTAACTTTGGACCGCGACTATGATCGTTATTTTTAACTTGATTGAATGCATAAAGATCAAACTATTTTTTATCAAAAACGGCGACCGCGGTCACAGTTTCTTGTATAAATATAATTAATTATATACTGTGACCATAATCACAGTTTTATTAGTTGAGAGTAATTATTATCTAAGTACTGTGACCATGGTCGCAGTTGAGATGTAAAAATAATTACTATATATTTAGATTCACAGTTTTATTAGTTGAGAGTAATTATTATTTGAGTACTGTGATCATGGTCGCAGTTGAGATGCAAAAATAATAACTATATATTTAGATTCACAGTTCTATTAGTTGAGAGTAAATATTATCTGAGTATCGCGACCATGGTCGCAGATAATAACTATATTTTTAGATTTACAGAGTGCAATCATATTTAATTTCTTAATAAAGACTTACATTTTTCTTTAGTAAATCATTATATTTCTTATCGTATGAACAATTTTTGCGTACAATATATAAGGTTCGCGACCATTGTAACAGTATTAAGAAAATCACTTAGAAGTCTTGTGATTACTGCGGTGCATGAAAGAAAAATACTTTACATTTATTTTAAAAATATGAAAGATCATTTCTTTGATAGAGGTATATTTTATTTATAACATAATATGATCAGAAAGAGACCTTACAAAAAAAAGAGCATTAAAAGCTCTTATAAAAGAAGACAAAAATAAGGTGAATATTAGAAGAACAGAAAATCCTAATCCTCGTCATCACCATCATAAGCAGATTCGTTGTCTTCATTCTACTCGTTTTCCTGTTCATTATTTATTTCCTCATATTCTCCATCGTCGACCGGCTCGCTGTCCTCTTCGCTTTCTTCCTCTATTTGAGGGTACGTTGGTTCGTTGATAAACTCAGAATGGATCGCCTGTATCAAG
This sequence comes from Agave tequilana, assembly GCA_038442645.1. NCBI lineage: Eukaryota > Viridiplantae > Streptophyta > Magnoliopsida > Asparagales > Asparagaceae > Agave > Agave tequilana. Next base: position 21,428 of record JAVJIF010031840.1, on the reverse strand, counting down.
CTCTTCTTTCGATTAGTTTCGAGAAAAACCTGCAGAGGATATACTCAAAGAATGCGCGCGCCTTCAACATCAAAGAATATACTTTCATCAAGCATGTCTTTGTAAAGTGGCAGAGGAATAAGTTCCTCCTCACAGGCCCCATGAAAACTTCATCATCCTCATGAAGAGGAAAATCAGATAAAATATTATTTGATGTAGTGAAATAATAAAAAAGAGTGAAGTCCAGACTGCTATCAGATTCACTAAATCTCCTGTAAAAAGAGGACCGGTAGGAGAATGATTAAAATTAAAATCTGAGTGTTCAGAGGAAGAAGATGGAGAAGACATGATTCAAGAATATTTCAGGAAGGTTGAAAATCATTAAAAAAGAAGAACACATATATCTTTTTTAGATATGAGATATATATTAGTTACAAGCACTATAAAAAGGCCAATACTGTGAAATGATGTGAATAATAATAATAAGTGTTATAGGTGATGGTTGAGTTTTTGAAGAAGTGATAAAAAAATTAAATATTTATTTGAAGCAGTTCTGGCGTGAGAATCCAAAGAGTTCCCTTTTTTTTCGGAGGTTTATTATGTATAAAATATTTTTCCTATATATTTAGATTTCGTATGATGCACATCTTTCCTTTATCGAGATTAATTTTAGTGCACCTCTTTTTTCGAGACTGTTGCTACATCACGGTAGATAGAATATTAATTACTTCAATTATGTTAGAATAATAAATATAGTATTTTATAAGACGTGAGATACACAAATTGCTCTTATGGTCGCAGGGGTAATCTAATTGTTAAGTCTGATTGTTGCTAGGTCCACGACTTTTATTGCATTTTATAATTCTGTTATATATGACATGCGAATAAAGACAACGATCGTGGATGCAGTGCTGAACGATAATATGTTTTCATCTATTATTTCTATGCGAATAAGGAATGCAAATAGGGTCGCAGTCGTGATATAAGATTGGAAGTTATATTATATTAAGCGATCGTGGTCGCAGTGCTAAAAGTTCTGTTGTTTAGGGTCGCACCGTGATATAAGATTGCTAGTTTTGTTATACAATGAGTGCGACCATGGTCGTTGTGTCAATATATTTTTTTGATTATTTTTTGAATGTATGTATACTGCGACCTTGATCCTAGTCATAATATACATTGAGAATAAATTATTTTTTAGCACCAAGACCGACCATAGTTGCAGTTCATTAAAAATTATATGAAATATTATTCATCCAATCTGCAAATATTGTGTCAGTTACGAGAATATCTGATTTATAAAATATCTGCAAAATAAATCATTAACCATTGTATTTCATTATTTTTTTACACTGTACATTTGTAGTACAAAAAATTATACGGCTGTCTCACATCGAATTTCATTTTTCTTTTCATTTCAATTTCTTTTATTAAACCTATATGAATTGAAAATAACGTGAAATTAAACAATAAAAAACTATATATTACAACCAATTTTTAAGTTTCGCGCATGTTTTTTACTTTACGCTGCTGTTTTTTTTTCACATCATTTTGATCCAATCTTTTTTCCCTTTATATTTTCGATGTAGGAGAATTAGGAAATTTATACCTGCAGATAAATTCAACAGAAATTTCTCTGTAAATTACAAATATTTTGGTAAATTTTTGTTATGGATGAATTTTTGCTAGTATAGAAGTAAAAAATGGGGTATTTTTGGTCAACTTGATTGACGATTCTTTCGGCGAAATTTTTTTGGTTATTTTAGCGCTTACAATCTGCCACCGATATGTGGCATAGATTCGGCCACATCACCGCCGGCTGAGGAACTTTCTCAGCTGGCGGCTGAGATACATACATACATACATATATATATATATATACACATACATATATATATATATATACATACATACATATATATATTAGAGAATAAGGGATACATGCTTAAGCACATATAAGTTTATATGTGCTACACTTAGTTCCCACGTGTGGTTAAATGATTCACACTGTTCATGGTGATCTACATACTCTTAAGAAGTAATGGATGAAAAAATATGAGTTTTGGAGATCATTTGTTGTCCATCAAATGGTACAAACTTGTTCTATTGGCACAACCGTTCAATTTGTAACCACGCAATGGATGAGCAAACAAACTCTAAAACTCATGATTTTTCATCCACAACTTCTTGATGATATGTAGATCATGTATTTTGGTTTAAAAGAAAGTCGCCAGTACAACTTTTGGGTTTTTTTTTCTTCATAATTTTGGGAGTTCATGAATTTCAAATTTGTTTAAAAATAAATCAATTTGCGCCTACTCTATTACGATCCATGCATTGAAACCCTTGACATTGAAATATCTTAATAGATTGACGACAGATAGTTATTATGTCATATTCAAAATTGAATAAAAAACTATAACTTTGGCAAGATATAACATAGACTTAAGATGATATGAACCGAAAATGAATATATTGAGATAAGGTATCTCGCACTGCATATTCAACAAAAATAAGTTCTATTTCTTTCATTTTTATATTTATCTGGACCTGCAATTTTGTCCACAATCTTAGGGTGTTTAGTTCGTGAGTTGTTCTAGATACACTGGCATACACAAAATTAACGTTTCTGCTTATGCATTCTTTTCCCCCCGACAGAGTTAGGGTATGTTGGTGTTCCATGCACGTGTGTAACAACAGATAGTGCATGACTCCAGGCTGACTGTTTTTCTCCAAAGAGTATTCAATTCTAGAACAGCTCTTTCTGCATTCCTTGCTAGGAGAGCGGTATGCCCAAAAGGTCGTTGCAGGAGTGACAGTAGTCTCTGTCGCTGAGAATTCTTCATATCTGCAGCTGACTGGTAGGATCTCAAAACAGCAGAGCATTGATTCCCCTCAATCAATAGGTTCTGTCTTTCAGTTGCCTACCCTTTGAGTTCATTGATGTAATACCAACCTGGATCGCAATCACCTTCAAATCGTAACCAAATTTAAAATTGAGACAAGATAAAATTTTGGGTTTCCACCCTTTACACGGGCTTCTCACCCCAAAATTCGAGAGTAAAAGACTCAAGAATTAAGCCAGATAATTTGAGGAAATTTTATCATTCAATAATCCAATACAATAGTCTAGGGGGCCTTATATAGGCTTTACAAAAGAGGACTACTGGGAAATAACCGATGTGGTACTAAACGTCCACAAAAAAAAAACACAAATAAAGCTAAAACAACTATTACAAATAAAGCTGAAACAAATCCAATCTAAAGCCAAAGAACACCAGTGCGTCGCTTCCTGAAGTATACTCGATCGAATCTACCTCTGAGCGGCATGATGTCCTCATCAATTCCCCCCGGGTGGAAAGGACTCGACCCTGTCGAGTGTGGGGGACCGAACTGCTGCTGGCTATGATAGCGCTCCAGTCGATCAGGATCAAGGTGCTGGAGGTCTTCCTCGGTAATCCAAGAATTTTCTGAATCAGGTTTTCCCGTCCACTTAATGAGATAGCGTTGCGTCCCTCCATCTCTAGTAGAGATAATCTGATCATCCAAGATAAAATCTATATTTTTTGTTGCATAAGACAGTTTAGGGGGAAGTAGAGGTAGCGGGGGCTCTCAGAAAGAAGGTCTTGGCTTGGCTCATCCACGAATGGGTCAGAAGGGGTATCAAAAGTACCTCTATATGGAACCAAATTCTCAACATTAAAAGTGCAACTGATGCCAAAGTCAGGTGGGAGATCCACCACATAAGCATTTGAATTGATTTTCTTGATAATCTTGAATGGCCCTGCGCTCCGCGCGTGTAATTTCTTCACGGTTCCTGGTGAAAACCGTTCGGGTCGCATGCGGACCATCACATAATCTCCGACATTAAAAGTTCTTAATCGGCGATGTAAATCTGCAGAAGCTTTATAATCAGTATTATTTTTCATTATCTTTTCTCTGATCTCCTCATGTAATGCACGGATATGAGATGCAAATGCTGATGCGGAGTCTGATACCCTAGAATGATGATGAGCCATGGGAATTAAGTCAACTGGTTGCCTGGGCTTAAAACTGTTTACTATTTCAAAAGGACTGAGACCCGTAGTCCTATTGACAGATCCATTATATGCAAATTTAGTCATAGGCAAAATGAGATCCCAAGTTTTCAAATTTTCTCCAACTAGACACCTAAGGAGATTTCCTAGTGTTCTGTTTACTATCTCGGTTTGGCCATCTGTCTGTGGATGAAAGGCTGTTGAGAATTTCAGTTTGGTGCCCATCTTATGCCAAAGTGTTTTCCAGAAGTAGCTAACAAATTTGACGTCCCTATCGGACACCATGGTTTTAGGTATCCCGTGCAACTTGACGATATTATCAAAGAACAAGACAGCTACTCGAGACGCATCTGAGGTCTTGGAACACGGGATAAAGTGAGCCATTTTTGAGAATCGATCAACTACTACTAGGATAGAGTCGTGCCTTTTTTGAGTTTTTGACAATCCTAGTATGAAGTCTAGGCTCACGTCTTGCCAGGGGCAATTAGGTACAGGAAGAGAAGTATAAGGTCCGACAATCTGCTTTTGTTACTTGGCCAGCTGGCACGTGCGACATTGGCTAACTATTTTAGAGACATCTCTTTTCAGACTCGGCCAGTAGAATCGGTGTTGAACGGCCTTAATTGTCTTGTTCTGACCGAAATGTTCCGCCAGACCTCCAGCATGTATTTCCCAAGAGAGAAAATCCCTGAGGGACGTACGGGGAATACACAGCTTACGGAATCTGAAAAGATAACCGTCTTGAAGGAGAAAATCGTACATCTCACGAACAGGGCGTCTCGTAACGTGACATAAATTTTCTCAAAATCGGGACATGAATCATACTCCTCTCTTAACCTCTCGAATCCAACCACTTCTGTACTCATAGTCACTAAAGTCGTGATACGTCGGCTCAGTGCATCAGCGACCTTATTCTCGATGCCTGCTTTGTGCTTGAGAACAAAAGTGTAATCCTGCAGGAACTCCACCCATTTGCTATGTCTCGCATTCAGTCTCTTCTGGGAGTTGAGATACCTTAGCGCTTCATGATCTGAATACAACACAAATTCCTGCGGTAACAGATAATGTCTCCAGTAGCGCAAAGCCTGTATTACCGCATAAAATTCCTTGTCATAAGTGGAGTAGCGTTGCCGGGCATCATTTAGCTTTTTGCTGAAATAAGCAACCGGGTGGCTTTCCTGACTCAGTACACCACCTATTGTCAGTCCCGATGCGTCACAAGTAACTTCAAAAGCTTTTGAAAAGTCAAGGAGACGCGTTACGGGAGCTTTCGTCATCATCCTCTTTATTTCAGCGAAAGCCTTGGAGGCAGCAGGAGTCCACTGGAACACCTCACTCTTTAAACAGTCGGTTATAGGTGCCATAATAGCACTAAAATTCTTTATGAACCGACGGTAGAAAGTGGCTAACCCGTGAAAACTTCTGACTTCCCTAATCGTTCGGGGCTGTGGCCACTCGGTTATTGCCTTCACCTTTTCAGGGTCCGCAGAAACCCCCTCGGAGGAAACCACAAATCCTAGGAAGATAACCCTGTCTATACAGAAAGCACACTTTTTTGGATTTGCGTAAAACTTCTCAGCCTGGAGTGTGCAGAGGACTTGCCTCAGATGTCCCACATGTTGCTTCTGGGTTTGGCTGTAAATCAGTATGTCATCAAAATAGACCACTACGAATTTACCGATAAACGGTCGAAACAATTGGGTCATTACTCTCATGAAGGTGATAGGAGCATTGGACAGTTCAAAGGGCATAACCAACCATTCATATAACCCGTCTTTAGTTTTAAATGCGGTTTTCCATTCATCCCCTGGTCGGATTCTAATTTGATGGTACTCACTCTTAAGATCAATTTTGGAGAAGACTGTGGCACCTGACATCAGATCCATCATATCATCAAGACGGGGAATGGGGAAACGGTAGTTGACAGTAATTTTATTGATTGCACGACTATCCACACACATACGCCATGTACCATCCTTCTTTGGCGTCAAAAGTGCGGGAACCGCACATGGGCTCAAGCTCTCTTTGATGAACCCTTTGTCGAGTAACTCTTCTACTTGTCGTTGTAATTCCGCATGTTCAGTTGGGTTCATTCTATAGTGGGGCAAATTTGATAAAGTTACTCTTGGGAGTAAGTCAATAGCATGTTGAATGTCTCGCATAGGGGGTAACTCACCTGGTAGATCTTATGGGAGGGTTTCGGAAAACTCCTCCAGAATTGGTTTAATGTGCTCAGGAATCTGCTCCTCGATATCCCGGTTAGCCTCTCGAGCCACGAGCTCATAACAAGTAGAACCATCCTGCAAGCTCTTTTCAATTTGATCGTGGCTAATCAAATTCATTTCCATCTTACCTTTGCCCTTATCACCCTTTTTTTTGGATTTATAACGTCCACTTTGTCTTTCCCTTTGTCAGCCTCTTTTTCTCGGGTTGGCGGCTTCGGTTGATTTGGCATAATCTTCACCTTTTTTTCGTTATGGACGAACGAACACTGGTTGGTACGTCCATATATGGTCACGTCTAAGTCAAATAACCATGGTCGACCCAAAATGATATGGCCTACATTCATGGGGAGTATGTCACACCACACATTATCTGTGTATGTGGCAAACTGGATGGGAATTTGACATCTCTCCTGAACATCTATGGATGTAGCGTCGATCCATGTAACCTTGTAGGGGTTTGGATGCTTCACCGGTTTCATCCCCAAGGTGGCGATTAACTTTGACGCAATAGCGTTGATGCAGCTGCCACTATCCACTATTACCTTGCAGTTCTTATTGTCAATTTTTGTGCAAGTTTGAAATATGGCAGTCCTTCTCCAGTCGTTGAGTGGTTCAGGCTGGGTTAAAGTACATCTAACCACTCCTAATTGGGTGCGAGCTACACTAGGAGGTAGGCTCGTCATTTACACAGTTCTGATGCACCCATTAAATTCATACTCTTCGACAGAGGCATCTGAGTTATCATCTTGTTGGTGCACAACCTCTTCTCCATCATCCTCTCCTTCTATATCTTCAATGGAAACTTCTAAAAAGAGGGTTTTAGTTTGACTCGGGCACTGGCTGGCAAGGTGACCATACCCTTGACACCTGTAGCATTGGGTTCTAGGGTTGACTTTTCCTGGTTCACTAACCGTTCTCTTTTCGGATGTAAAGGGTTTTGCACCAGAAGGACCAGCTGGTTTGACGCTAGAGGAACTGGAGGCAGTTTTACTTGGGGTAGGAAGAGTTCGGTTGAAGTTTGGCTGGCTAGTAGTGGCGGTTCTAGAGTTATCCCTAAAGTTATTTCGATTAAAATAGAATCCTCTAGACTCATCTAAGTTGGTGACTAGCTGATATGCCTGTTCTAGAGTCGTGATGCCTCGAGCAATGAGCTCTCGGCGATAATCATCCCTAAGACCGGATCTGAACCTAGATAGGGTCTATTCGGGAGATTCTAATTCGATAGCTCCACACCGATTCAAATATTCATCAAATTTAGCAATGTAATCAGTGGCTGATTTGTTCCCCTGGGTCCATCGATTCCATTTGTCTAATAATTGTTGACTGAATGATGGTGGAACATACTTCATCATAAGCTTCTCTTTCATGCTTTCCCAAGTGTCCACTGGGTCTTCCCTTCTATACCTCATCATCCTCTCTAGGTTTTCCCAATATTACCCAGCTTGTCCCGTTAGTTTCATTACGGCCAATCGAATCTTCCTTGACTCAGACATGTCATGCCAACGAAAATATCGGTCCATAGCCAACTGCCAATCTATATAAGCCTGAGGGTCCAAGCGCCCGTCGAAGGAAGGAGCATCGACTTTAACGCTCCTGATATACTGGGCATCTGCGTCAGTTGTATGGTAAGGTGGGCATTGCTCACGCCTGGGAGATCTACTGTCATTTCGAGAACTTTCCTCCTCCCTAATTCTTCTCCTATTGGTTTCTAGCCTTCCAATTCGGGTTGCTAGATCCCTACAATTGACATCAACCTGATTCCTAACTTCTTGTAGTTGTCTGTCCATATTTTCTATCTTGTTTAGGATTGTGTTAAGAGTATCATGAGTGCTAGGGTCCATTGGTGCTGAAGTTTCTCCTACAGAAAAAGTTCTACCACTTCTAGTAGGCATGCAAGATCCTAACTGATCCTAAATGTGAGCTGTCCTAAAATTGATATGTATGTTATGCAGGAGTCAGAGATTAGAGTGATGAAAGATAATACCAATTTTAAGCTACTTAGATTAACACGTGATTAAGAAAATGTAATGTGGAGACAGTGATAAAGACACGTGCTGACATAGTTAACTCCAAGATAAATCAAGTGATCACAAATTCAAATTAGTTAAGTTGCACAATTAATATTAAGTCGGGTTACCACTCAAGGTCAGAATCACACAACTCACTTATTTAGTGGGCAACAGTCAATAAAGTCTACCTTGCGACAGATTGGAAAGGCTAGCTATTTTAATTAAGTAGCAGGAATAACTGAACAGAATATTCAAAGTTACCTGGGGAGGCGATTGTAACTCAAACCTGAACGAGACTGTTGTAGGCGCGTAGTACTGGTCGTCACGAATCCACTGCCTCGAAAACGGCTCGATTTGGACTTGAAACGAGCTCTGGACTGCCGTCTGAAGATATGATTAGGTGGGTCAACTTGGGCTTAGTTGGGCCTGGGTCCTGTTGAACCAGATCAACTCTGAACCGGACTTGAGCTCGTTGAGTTAGGTTGCGGGTGATTCGGGTTCGGGTTCGGGTTCTAGTCAGGGATCCACCCGAATCACTGCTCCCCTTACAAAACCCACTCGACTTCACCTCCACAGTCTCTCGCTCGCAGCTAGGGCACGATAATTGGGGACGACGGCGGCAGACTAGGACGGCTGCGAGAGCTGATGTCTGCGACGGCGGCAGACCAGGACGGCTGTAACTGTCGGGAAGAAAGAAGAGGTCGTGGCGGCAATCTGAGCTCGACGGCGAAGAGAAGATCCGCGGTGGGATTGGCGTTGAATTTGTCGGTGACGCCTGGATCTGATGTCGGAGGCAGATGGCAAAGGAATTAGCCTTTTTTAACTGGGGCGGCGGATCTGGTGATGGAGAGGGGAGATGTGTATTGGCGGCGTGACTGATGGAAGAGCTTAACAACGAGTGGAAGATCTGATTTCGGAAGGGGCGGCGACGCTTTAGCGAGCGATGGCGTGGAAGAAGCCTACGATGAAGTGGGGATCCGGTGGTGGTGGACGCAATTAGTTGGTGGAGTTCGCCGACGGCGATGGTAGATCGAGAAGAGAAGCTTCGTCGGTGAAATCTAGGGTTTCGTCTCGTGCAAAACTTCGACGACGACGATATGGTGAGATTGACGCTACGTCGGATCCGATCGGAGCTAATCTGTGGGCTCGGATGTTGGATCTTGAGTGGCGATGGAGCATGGCGAAGCTTGGGATGTTATTGGTTGATGTGGAGTGGCTAATCGGAGAGCGGCGGCGCGGCAGCGAAACCCTAGGAATAGGATTTGATGAAAAATCGAGTGTGCAGGGGTTTAGGGAAAATAATAGTGCTGATTGGGAATTTTAGGATTTTCGAAGGGAATTTTTCACTGTATATATATATATATATTATATATTTTAAACAGTGATTTTTTTTTTGAATGGATCTGAAATATGGATATAGGGTTTGGAGACTGGAAGAAAAATTTGAAAAGGAAAATTTTGAAGGGAATTGAAACCATGGCTCTGATACCAAAATGATGTAATACCAACCTGGATCGCAATCATCTTCAAATCGTAACCAAAATTTAAAATTGAGACAAGATAAGATTTTGGGTGTCCACCCCTTACACGGGCTTCTCACTCCAAATTCGAGAGTAAAAAGACTCAAGAATTAAGCCAGATAATTTGAGAAAATTTTTATCATTCAATAATCTAATACAATAGTTTAGGGGGCCTTATATAGGCTTTACAAAAGAGGACTACTGGGAAATAACCGATGTGGTACTAAACGTCCACAAAAGAAAACACAAAAAGTTAAAACAACTATTAAAATAAAGCTGAACAAATCCAATCTAAAGCCAAAGAACACCAGTGCGTCGCTTCCTGAAGTATACTCGATCGAATCTGACCCTGAGCGGCATGATGTCCTCATCATTCATGAGTTGCTCCACATGCACTGCCAATGCACAAAATTTATGCTGCACATGCGCACGCATGTGCGTATAAGCAAGCCTAAATGGTGAAGTCACTTGAAAAGGATGGCTCTTTTCAGCTTTCATTTCTACGTGAAAATCATGATAGGGTATGGAGTCCACCACTAGCTTTAGTTGTACAGTCCTTTTGAAATTCTACTTCTATAAACTATGAAACGATCCTGCAATCTTTATATCGGTTGGGTACTTTATAGTTATCTTCTTCTGCTTTAGATGAATCCTAGTACTCTTATAGAAGAATTCATTCTGACTACCTAATACCTCAAGCCCTTTAAATTGAACTGTCTAAGTTAACCTTAGGGCTTCCAACATGGAATGAATCAAAGATGGGATAGAATTACATATCTATAACTAAATATCTCTATATTATATTAGGATATGCGGCATGTTCTATCCTCAAGTATTTGCTGACAATAATTGAGCCTTTTTTATTTGGAGGAAACACTTGTTACATATGTTCCTAGTGGTGTTGAATATATCATTCTCGTGGTCCTAGTGTGAATGATTCTTACATCAGTGAACATGATTTACCATAATTAATTTAAGGCAATTGTGTTACTGTATAAGCTGTTTCACATTTCCTTCCATAATGAATGCTACAGCTTAGATAATTTGGTTCCATCACTTCGTTATAGTTCATAGATTACTGCAGGATCCCGAGACATCTGTATATTTGAATAATTTTTTATATTGTTACAGGCACATCTGTTGTTTGGAGACGAGGAGTATTTGTTTATGTTCCAGGAAGCTTACAAGGCTGCCATGCACTATCTGCACCATGATCTTGGTAATAGTTACTATCAGTGTATGTGGTTTCACAATTCTTACACTTTGATAAGTCCATGTTTATTGGTATTATCTGCTGCTGCCCATAGAATATAAAACTTTGTGGTTCTTTTCCTCACAATTTATTCTAACCTGGCAGTATAATGATATGTTTAGGTACGTGGAAGTGAATATGTACTCGGCAGCTACAGTTTGGCCATTATTTAACAGCTTGCAGGCCTTCTGGCCAGGGCTTCAGGTTTTTTCTTTTTCTCATCTATTTTTACAAAAAAATTTGGCTCCACTCCCTTGCAGATTTTGTTAACTTTATTATTTGTAAGGTTTTAGCTGGGGACATTGATCCTGCCGTTCGAACACATGCTGCCTTCTTTAGCGTCTGGAAGAAATATGGATTCACACCAGAGGGATTCAATCTTGCTACATTCAGTGTTCAGGTATTGTGTTCTTCTTGCTGATGTGTGCTGCTACTTAATTGCTTTAGATGTATTTACTGAATTTTTGCTATTTGCTTCCCGTCAACAATCATCGCTGCTGTTTGCAGTTGATTGAGGAACTTGGTTACCCAATTTTTTGCAGTTTATGGAAGCTGCAGTGAGCCCACAAGTTCCCCATCATGTTTTCCAGCTGACAGTTGATCATATACTGATTTTTGAAAATAATAGAATTTCTTAATAGTTGGAAGGCACATGCATTACCTTACATGAATATATCTTGTTATTTTGCAATACTAACCTTTTCTTTAACCATGAATCTTTCAGCATGGTCAAAAGAGTTATCCACTGCGTCCAGAGTTGATTGAAAGCACATATTGGCTATTCAAAGCTACCAGAGACGTGAGGTCTGACTTTTTTTTAAGTTCGAACCATAGTATAAGATTTATATTTCATGTTTTTCTTGATGAAAATATTCTGTGCTTGGCACTTAAGAGATTGGCTAGAGAAAATTAGTTACTTACGTGAGATTGGTTTATTTTGTTTCTTTATTGGGTACTATCGAGCTTATCTGAAGTTAATATATGACTGGGCAATATGGAGGTTTAAGTACCTCTGCTCTTGTCAGCTGTGATAAAGTGTGCAAAGCAGCAATGGATGCACTTGGGTTTTAAGCTAATCAGTTAATGCCTCGAGGAACTCAGCTGCCATTTTAACTGAAACCTGGTTATTGCAGCTCTTTTCTTGTGCAGATCTGCAAAGAACACAGTTGAAACTAAGACATCATCTTTAATATAGTCAGTTTATTCTTCTATGAACTTACAAGGAAAAAGGACTGGGCTTAGGAAATGGGAAACACTATGCTGGTTTTCCATGGAAAGTACTCAACATCATGATCATCCAAGCCTTATACCCATCAAAATGGGTTGGCTACAGAACACAGCTCAGAGTTGAGAAAGTTCACCAGAGTTTGCCAACTAATTAAGAATAATCGTTAACCTGACACCAACTCAGTAAGAAGTTCCTGGCCAGGACAACTAGGGCAAGAGATGGCCTTGCAACAAAACCTGGTAGAAAATGGGGCAAAACCTACCTTATTATTCATGTGCAGTCTAACCTCATGCAGTTATCTAACTTCCTGTGGACTAAATTAACTTTAAATAAATAGAAGATTAAAAAGGGAATTGCGCTCATTTAAGCATGGGCTAGATAGACAAATGGAAGCACATTCCAGAGTTTGTTTTATGGGAAATATAAACTCTGGGTAGGTACGGTAGCTTAGGAAACTATATGACTGGCTGACTGCTGAATTAAGGTTCATCCCGACTACAGGTTCATAACAACTTCTATGAACATATAGGAAAACTAATACCGGTCTTATATGCAACTACATAAATCAAAATCCAACGGAAGTTTTTGAATGGAACACATTGAATGAATGCCAACAGTATTAGCTCACTAAAAAGCAAATTATAATATGATATATGCATGAATTCTGCTGAGGCTTCATGAAATTACTTCACAGTATGTACGTGCTTAAATTTGTCATTAAACATTTGACATTTTGACACAAAATGCCAGCTCACGAATTGTAATGGATTGTTTTCAATGTGTTTTCAATGGGTCTCTCCTAATCTCACCCCGACATATTATGCATTGTTCTTGGATTAAATTTTCACTGTAGATTATTTTTGTTATTCTTCCTCGTTGTGTTCTAATTCCCCTACATCTCTCTCTTACATTCCCCAACTGTATTGTTTTCTTTTTAACTTCCTCTGCGAGAGATTATATGTCCTTCACCTATGTTACGTTTGTTACATGGAAATACACCAACAACTTGGATATGACACACAAATCTTTGCATTATGTTTTTTTGTGGTTAATTACATTGAAATCACTGTGAATTGGTCCTTCATCTTTATGTTTTCTGGTTTCAATGAAGAATAGTTTTAAAATCCATTCAAGCTTATCTGTAGCACAACTGATTTTACATTTTTATTGTAGATGCATACTTTTTGTCACACTGTGGGGAAAACACTTTTATCTTCCTTCTGCCACATCTTTATCTTATGCAAGTTGTAGCGTCAATGCAGGTATCTTGATGCTGGGCGAGACATGCTCGCCAGCCTTCAATACGGTGCACGATGCCCCTGTGGTTATTGCCACATAGAAGATGTTGAGTCTCACAAACAGATGACCACATGGAGAGCTTTTTCCTTGCTGAAACAGTAAGAATAAATTTATATCCCATCATGGAAATTGTATGGAGTAGCTTGATTGAGCTTATCCCAGTGCCAGGGCCTAAGAGACTTATCACATGGTTAAAACACTTTCTTCAAATTGGATTCTTCTAAACACATTCAAAAAAAAATATACAATGGAAAGAAAACAATCTTTGCAAAGAAAACATTTCAACATGTCGTCCACACAGTATGTAGGTTTGATACTCTTTTTTTTTTTTTTTTTTTGGATAAAATACATTTGGTACCAATTTATTTAATCTACTGATCTTAATGCTGGTGGTGGTAATATTTGTGTTTTGTATCTAGATATTCATATTCATAGGTGAACATGTCAAATGACAATATATGGTCATCTAAGTTGTTTATCTAATGTAACATTCTTCACCTTTTTTCCTATGGAAGGAATTTTCCACTATGTTATTTTAATTTGCAATTCCTTGTTTTCCTTGCGTCTCTTCACCCAACTCTGGTCTGCAGTAAGAAGATCACCAATAGTTGAAACTTTTTTACCCACTCTTGTTAAAGGATCCACAGTCACGCCCAGTAGAACAAGGAATTTACGCTTTTGTTTGCTTTAAGAACTATCAGATTTGCACTTTAAGCCCTAACAGTGACATTATTTCAGGTCAAATACCTTTGGCTCCTTTTTGATTTGGCTGTGGGTCCAGACAACCTTGTTGAGAACGGACCGTATAAGTAAGTTTTACTCGATCTCCAGGGAACAAATTGTTAATTTACAAGGACTTCAGAAAGAACTACCTTTCAACAGACACTTTTCAAAAAGTTTCTTTTCCCAGGTATATATTCAGCACAGAAGGTCACTTATTGCCTGCTACTCCTGAAATATCTCTAGTAAGAGAGCACTGCTCATATTTAGGAGCATTTTGCAAAGGGACCGGTCAAAGAAACATGGACCTGCGGACATCTCATTTGATTATCAAGAAATAAATGATACCCAACTCCATGTGGATCATGATCAATCTATTCCTTCCCTCAAAGCACAGGATGCTTTTTCTATCTCAGGTTCATTAAGGTAAGAACACAATCATCAGCATTATACCAAAGTATGTCAAGAACATAATTCACTTTATCATTTGTTTTTGGAAAATATTGAAAAAACGTGGAATGAGTCAAGTTCTGATACTGCCTCCAGGGTTTAATTTTTAAATAAGGGGTCTATTTTGGTTGCTTAAATTTGAAATGAATATTGAGTTTTAGTTTCTGATGAAAATTAAGAAGATGCATTTTTTCTAGTTTATTAGTGTTTTCTAGTTTGCAGTTAGATGGTAAATTATGATGATTCTAAAGAATGTCATTTTGACTTGTTTTAAAAAGTCCTTACCTATTATTTATTTTGTTATATTTGACGATAGAGTCACTTCCCCAGATTAGGTTAGGTTGCCATCTCTTTTTCAACTCCAGGAGCTGAAAATCATATTTGCTTAGTTTACAGTTCAATTCAATAGATTAAAATTGCATTCATAATTGTACATAAGACTGGAATTTGAATTCCATCGGTTGTGAGTGTACGAACATTGAATTCTTAGGAATTGTGTAATTAAACATCCTACTTTTCCAATGAACCATAAACCCTAAAAGGCTAAAACATAATTGCTGATTTTTGTGATTGTAAACTATGGTTGTCACTCCCATATAATATCGTCTTCATGTACATAAGCATAAAGCACAGTAATCATGTTATTGTAATTGATTATGATCCAACGATGGTTAACAACAACAACATAGATTTATCCCAAGTTTTGGGGTTGGCTGCATGAATCCTTTTCTTCCATGCATCTTTGTTAAGAGCCATCTTCTCAGTTAAATGCAGCATTATCATATTCTTCTTAGTTGTCTTCATCCAATTTCCTTTAGATCTCCCCCTAGTTCCTATTGCTCCATTAACTATGATAATATCACTTTCTCTAATTTACACACTTATTAGCATTCATTGCACAAGCCTAAACTATCTTAATTGATTCTTTTCATTTTATCCTCAATAGAAGCAACTTATTACTCTTGTGGTTGCAGTTAGTGCTTATCTCTTAATGTATTATCACTCATTCATCTCATCATTAGCATCTCTATTACACTCATTTTTTGAACATGTTTCTTATTTGCACATCATTCAAAACTATAAAGCAATACATGATTTGTAGACATCCTACAAAATTTTCTTCTAATTTCATGAGTATTTTATGATCACATGGAATCTCAAGAGTACTTCTCTGCTTTAGCCATCCTGCTTTGGATATGTTAATCATTTCTTTCATCTCACCGTCTTGATGACAAAGATCTTGAATAGCAAAAAGATCCTAAATAGAAGCAACTTATTACGCTTCATTTTATTGCTTATCCCTCTAGTTCTTATTGCTCCATTAATTACGATAATATCACTTCTCTAATTTACACACTTATTAGCGTCGTTGCACGTGACTTAATATCTCAATCGATTCTCTTCCATTTATACTCAATAGAAGCAACTTATTACTCTTGTGGTTGCAGTTATTGCTTATCTTATCTCTTAATGTATTATCACTCATTTATCTCATCATTATCATTTCTATTACACTCATTTTTGAACATGTTTCTTATTTGCACATCATTCAGAACTATAAAGCATGTCTTATAGACATCCTACAATATTTTCTTCTAATTTCATGAGTATTTTATGATAACATGAAATCTCAGAAGTACTTCTCTGCTTTAGCCATCCTGTTTTTGGTTATGTTAATCACATCTTTTTTTGATCTCACCATCTTGATGACAAAATATCCTGAATAGCAAAAATGGACAGTCTTAAGATATTTCTTAACCACCAATCTATAATACATGCTCATTTTTCTCACAATTTCGTCAAAATTACATTCCATGTATTTTCTTTTCGTTATACTTTGCTAACTGTAAATACTTTAAGTTCTAAAGTTTTTCTCCATCTTTCTACTTTAAAACTTATTTCCTCTCTCGTCTCATCAATTAATACTATATTTTCAGTAAACACGTTCCACAAAACTTCATTGTGAATGTCCTTAGTGAGCTTATCCATTACCAATACAAAGACACAAGGACTTCATGTTGATCTTTGGTGTTTAAATTCTATGAAACGGGTCAGACCCGACCACTTTGAATAAAAGGTTAGGACAGTTCGACGCTGATGCCCTAATCAATTGCTCTCTCTCTCTCTCTCTCTCTCTCTCTCTCTCTCTCTCTCTCTCTCTCTCTCTCGGCACAAGCGGTGCAAGGAGGTAGGGGTCAGCGGCAGAAGGTCGAGGAGGGCTGCTGGAGGCCTCTGATGGTGGGAGGGGACAACAGTGACTTCGAGACCTGTAACCTATTTTTCGCTCCCATTTAAAGAAAAACTACCTACACGTTGGATCCCACGCCCTGCCTTGTGCCTTTTAAAACATTGCACACATCGTATCGTAGCTTTTTCAGTATTGAAAACGGTAAATGTGACAAATTCAGTTTTTATGAGATTGTGAATCAGATCATTAGCTTCTTCTATAAAACCATTTTTTTCTTGATCATAATTCAACACTAAGTTCAAGCTAATTGAATACTTGTGTGATAAATTCGTCAGATTGACTTGTCATTTCCATGAATTATATAATCGACTACTCTAAGTTGGACATTTTCCCCCTGCAATATCATAATGACTAATTGAACCTATTTTGGGGGTTACGGGGTGTTTATAATATTCCTCTTCATATCTTATTATTTTTATTATTTCATTCAATTTTTCGTCTTCGGACGTAAGATAAATATTCGAGATGTCCAATATCTAACGCCCACTAGTTAATTCAATTGCCACACTAAAATCAAAGTATTTCTACTTCCTTAACCAAATGTACCATAAAATTATAAATAAAAAAGTTAGGACACCTGGTCAATTGAATTATAAATAAAATTATGACATATCAGAACCTCAGAGCTAGGGTAGCAGTTGAGCAAATAATTATCAAATAATTCTTTAAATATCCGTCCAGCTTCAATTCATGATCATTTAAGTGTAAACAAATACTTTTACTATTCGCAATTTAAACGAAGCAAATCTGAGCATTCTAGTATTCGAATCGTTAGTTTGTTGAACTGTTTGTTTAGCAAATATGCATTTAACCCCTTATAAAGTATAATATTACATACATGTATAATTAAATTTTGCCCCCTGATATTCTGTAATTATTAAATTTTAAAGAAATCTTATGTAAAAAATTTATGTGAAACTGAATCTGGCCCTAAGTTTAATTAAATCTATTTCAAGCCCCCTCTCTTAGCTTAGATACTCACCTGTGCGAGATCTGCAGTTTTCAAAGACAATTATTGTCAATAAATCGAAGTAAATAGAAAACCCTTAATTAAATAATTCTCAAATCATTCAAATGTTAAATAGCAATGTAAGAATATTTTAATATTTGAGAAGAATTCAAATTCAATTTGGATTTGGAGGACTTTCGAATTTGAATTTGGACGCCAAGGCACTATTTCAATTCGAATATTTTAAACCAAATCAAATACAAACATGTTTGTATTCAACTCGATTCAGTTTGATTCCAGCCCTACTTAGAACCCACCCCAACCTGTTACTTGATCTATTTCTGTTTTAATCATGATATATGTAATCACACATACATCTATTTTTAAATGCGTATCTTATGTTTGCACAACAATGTTATGAAAATCCTTGTGAAGTAACTGTGCAAATTGTATGTGCCGGTTGCCATTTTAGCTAATAAGCTTGTGGGTATTAAAGTTCTGAAAGTTGTACTTCGTGCTACTGTGTTTGAAACATTTATTTGAATTCCTTATGATAAGCGACTGAACAATTTCTTGCTGATGGTAAAAGGGGGGCTTTGAATGTAGGAGTTGTTATTATCTTACCTGAGAGATTCAAATTAACCTCCTTCTCCCCACCCCCCACCTGATCATTTTTTTATCCCAAAGTGAAAGAAAAGATAGGATACCTGTCTTTTTCAGAGTTATTGTCCCAATAAAGAAGGTCCTATACTATTTTAGGTCAGAAATATAGTCAATCACCTTTCCCATTCTTTCGCGTGCATGCGCACGCGCACAACTGGTGTTGAGTCTTTTGCTAGCTTGGTCTGTTAATTTTAATGTGTATTAAATTATAGAAAACCCCCTTTAGGTCTCATTTTAACTTGCTGTCAATTAAATATTTAACTAATCTTATTATATTTGTATATTTAACTTTTTCTATGCACTGAATACATATTCAATTGCAGTGAAGTATGCTTATGCAGACAATAGCTTATATGAAAACATGGATCCAGCATTGAATCTGGAAAAGCAAAAAAGATATTATTTTTCCTTGACGCAAAACTTCTCTCGAACTTTCAATACATTCTTACTGATAAAAGCTAGTATTCCTCTCTCCAGGGGTCATGCCCAGTATTAACTCATGGACAGAAATTTGGCATATCATATGTCGAAGAGAAGCGTGAAACTGATGAAGGCCAGCCTATGCATCATCCTGAATCTCAAAGACATTCTGTCATTGTAATATCTAATCCTGCAACAATACATTCCACTAATGTTGATGAAAGTGATAGTAGCAACAATATCATGGGAAGTAATGAGGAGTCAAAAACCCTCGTGCCTGTCACAGATGAGAAAGATGTAAAGCCTAGTCAAGAAGAGATGCAGGATGTTCGCTAGCTGAGCATGAATACCATTGTGAGCATGTTTCTTTGTTCCAAAGAAGCACCTGGAAGGAGAGTTTATTTCTTGAGATTATTTCCAAGAACTGAATCAGATATTTGGGAAATCATGGTGCTCTCTTGGCTTACCAACAAAACCTACAGGCAATGGATTGGCCAGGTGATGCTATCAGACCTCAATACAAGCAATTTTGCATGTTCGGGGTTCAGAAATCAGGACTAGCCCAAGAACTGTTAAATTAACGTGAAAAGGGTGAGATGTCAATTGTTTCACCAGCACAGGCCCTCATTCTGACAGGGAGATTCTACATAAGTTATACACATAATTGTAAAAGGAATGATATGGGTTAAAAGTCACGCTGCAGATTAAGTTACACAAAGGTGTTCATAATGCAATTCATCAGAATTATGTTTGTAGTTTGTAGTCGATGACATTGAACATCAAATTTTTTTGCATGCCCTCTTTTATTTATTAATTTACATGGCACAAGTAGAATGCAGATATCCTTCGAGTCGAGTGAATACATTTGCATTTGATGCTATCTATGGTGAAGCTGCCAGTCTCCGTGTTTCTGGAGCTTGATAACGGCTGTGTATTAATTTCTTGTTTTCAGCAATCATTTAGACTCACATTACTTTCCTCTGAAGGGTTTAATTCAGTTTTGTATGATAGTTCTGGTTTGAATTCACAATAAAGTCAATTTAAATTTGGTTATGAAGTATTGTTCAAGGTTCTCATTTATGGGATTGCTAGTTGAGCACTAGCATCATGCAGGCTAATGTCCTAGTTGCTGACTGCTTGGTGCTGTGAGCCCTTTTTTTTTCCTTCTCCCTCTTTTTCTCCTTCGTTTTTTCAGTTGAAATTTCATATGTACCTGAATGTTCTTCACCATGGTCGTGGTTGTGGCAGTTGTCTGTGATGTCCGTGTACGTCTCGCACATTTAGAGACGTAATTACCTGAATGTATTAGGACGTTTGATGAAAGTGTGAGGAAAAAGTATCGGCGGGTAATGAGAATGAAAAATATGGAAGTGTAGCAGGAAATTAGAATTTGTGCAATTATCATTTCTGGTGTTTACTTATAATGTGAAAGTGCAAGTGAAAAAGTATATTGTGTTTTTTTATTGTTTAGTTAGTATTGTGAAAGTGGAAGTGGAAAAGTTGACCTCTAAGTTGACTATAAAATAATATTAAATTAAAATTAATTCTGCAGTGATGTTTTAGTACTATAATTGAACTGTACGTGAGGTTTACATGGCATCAATATTAACTGTTTTGAGCTACAATTTATTACAAGTGAAATTTACATGACCACAAATTAACTGTAGTATCGTGAAAGTGAAAAAATGATAATTCCTCAAGGAGACAGCCAGTTTTTTCAATCACTCTCCCTCGTGGAAAAGTAATTTTTGCCAAATTATTTTCCTCACCTGTACGTGTGATCTCTTGCTCATGATTTCTGAATAAAGCCGATCTTCTTGCTCCTGATTGCTGGGATTATTTTACTGAATAAAGGCGAGCAGAGACACTCTTATTACCTGTCTCTTTTTTCCCTCCTTTCCTGAGGGGACTCTTACTAGTTACTATTCAATGTAGAATGCAATTTCTATTTACTACTTTGAGCCCAGAATTCAAACCAAGTTTAGATATTTTCAGCCTGAGACTTAATTGTTGTGCCCTTGAAAATTCTATCAAATGGAGCAAGGAGATTTGTTGCAGTTTCTCCCTCTCTTTTGTACAAATCATCCAAACAGAGACATTACAAATCCCCCAAGTGGAGACATTATTTTTTGGTTATGTTTTTTTCTTTTATCCTTTTGAGATAAAGAGGGTAACAGCCTTAAAAGGCAAATTCTAAGCAAAGATTACCTTGATCAATGAATATCCATTATATTATGCACATGTATCAAAACATGTTTTAGTTTTCTTTGTACAAAAAAACTAGATGAAAACAAGTTCACAGTTGCTATATGCAGCCCAGTACTTTTATGAAATTGCAAACAAATGATAAAAGTAACACCAGGAAACTATGTCACTGATGCATCTCAGCTTCTGCATCTCCTTTTGCTCTCAATTCCCCTGATTTGCTT
>JAVJIF010031839.1:0-143238 GCA_038442645.1 Agave tequilana | reverse complement strand
AGATGAACAATAAACACATGCAAGATATAAACAAGTAAGGGAGAGAGAGAGAGAGAAAAGGCAATCGCAAACACAAGGGTATGTTTCGAGGTTCAAGCACACTTGCTCTACATCCCCGCCTTCGACACACGAAGGATTTCCACTATGCAAGATCCCAATGGATCTCTCCTTGGTGCCGCAACACCTACAAGCCCTCGGACTCCCTAGTCCCGTACACACGCAAGCTCACTAGCTCGCCGAGGCCGCACCTCGAAACAACCGAGTCCGCACCCGAATTCAAAACAACACGGACACACACGTCCGCCTCCTCAAAGGAACAAAGATGAACTTTGGTGATCACAACTCTTGATCACCTAAAATCCTATCACAATAACACTCCCTATAGGGTAGATATAGCAATGGATGGCTCAAGTGTATGTGTGAGAAAACAAGAAAAGAGATGGTGGAGGAAAACTCAAAGAATCTCTTTAACACTCTTGATAAAAACTCTCCTTTAATTGGAAGTATTGGCTCTAAATTTTGTGGAGAAAAACCTCTGAAAAGAGTAGGAAAAACTGGCTCTAAAACTTCTCCAAAATCTTAAAGAAAACAGCCCCCAAATGACCCTTTATATAGAGCCTAGAAAACTAGCCGTTGGGGCTCTGTCAGAGCTGCCAGTCGACCTCCAACGGTTAGAAATCCGACCGTTGGAGCCACGGTCGACCGCCCGGGTCGACCGACCCACTGGAGCAGAGAGTCGAGCTCTCTGTCGGTCGACCCGTACGGTCGGCCGAACTTTCCAGAGAGCAGAGCTCTCTGGAGCGGTCGACCCGTACGGTCGGCCGTCCTCTAGTGCACAAAGGCGTGCACGTCTGTGCACGTCGGTCGACCGAGCCGGTCGACTGACTTCAGGATTAGTCGACTATAAAGGAAGCAAGTCGACTTATCTGAAGCCTAAAACAGTTTTTTAGAGATTAAAAAGTTAGTCTTTTGGCTCAAATAAAATCCCATAAAATACTTAAAAATCTACAAAAATAGTTTAACCAA
Source organism: Agave tequilana (assembly GCA_038442645.1). Lineage (NCBI taxonomy): Eukaryota > Viridiplantae > Streptophyta > Magnoliopsida > Asparagales > Asparagaceae > Agave > Agave tequilana. The sequence goes on along the minus strand of JAVJIF010031839.1, from coordinate 142,212 downwards.
TATACTTTGATATACAAACATGCTTGCACAAAATCAAGGCATGTTATAAAAGATTGGACTATTTTTGTAACTTGGAAATATTGGCTTAAATGAAAAAACAGTATTTTCCAAAACTTGATTTTTCTAAAACTTGTTTTTCAAAACTTCTTCAAATACAAAAACAAGATATTATAATTCATTTAAAGTATAGTGTGTATGGATATGATCCACTACACAAATAAGATGAAATATCTAAGTTTTGACATTAAGCTCTAAACTTGGTTTTGGTTGAAAGATGTAAACATGAATATCAAAAACCAAATAGTATTTTGTCACAAAGAAAAATCTTTTCTAAACTAAAAAATCTTTTATGAAAACAATTCTATCAAGAGTGTGTGTGCATGGTATACTTGAGCAATCCACCAACTACTCTATCCTTTACATTTTATCTAAAAAATCTTCTAGAACAAACCTAGACTCAAGTCTTCATCTTCTTGAAGTCTTCACTTGAAGGCTTCTCATCTTCTTGACTTGGTCCAAGCTTGATCCAAAAGCTCCTTGGATCACACCGTGCTAGCTCCAAATCTTGACATTTTATCCTTTGTTAAGCTATGCACCTACTAAGATCTTGATAATGAATCTATCACTAATTAAACACAAGATCATTAGTAAACATAACTTCATGAGTTGATCATCATCAAAACTAGGGTGATAGGCCTTTGGGCCAACAATCTCCCCCTTTTTGATGATGACAAAACTCATGAAGTTATATATGCATGGATTAAAGTAAAGCTTCAAAGAAGCTCCCCCTTAACTCATGCATAGACATAAATAATAATATATGACAATGAAGCTCATAAATATGTATGCAAATGTATGGAGATAAAACATATCAAATTCTTTTTCTCCTATTTGCAAAACAAAATATATATGCATAAACATAAAATCTTATTATGTATATCTATTGTTTATTTGTTATGCGTGAGAAAACTAAACACAAGTATGCATATAAACTCAAAATCTTTCTCCCCCTTTTGTAATTCATCAACAAAGGGGTCAAAGTAAAATCAAATCAAACAAATTTTTCTCCCCCTTTTTGTTAAAAACAAAGAGATCAAGAAGGGGTAATACAGATCAATCAATAAAGATTTATATGCGATATACATTCATGAAGAGGAAGACGCTAAGTTAGCTTCCCTACACATATGCTTTACATGAAGAAGGGATGACAAGCCCTAACTCACATAATACATATTATGTAATGCATAAGAGAAGATGTGAAGCTCCCCCTACACACGTATATCATATAAAGAAGAGTTGTCAAGCTCCTCAATTTATAATATACTCAACATGAATCTATATGTAGAAGAGATGTTAAGCTCTCCTTGCATATAGGAAATACATACCAAAACATTTTTAATTTTTTTAATTTTTCTTAAACAAAATTTTTAAAGGTATCAGAGCTTTTGTAAAACAAACAAATTTTAAGATACCAAATTGAAAATAATCATTATTGTAAATCATATTGATACCAATTGACATTTAACAAATATGAAGTTGAAACATATTGATACCAATAGTAAACATAATGATCAAAAAATTTTATTTTTCATCATAAACTTTGTGCTTTTAAAAAATGTGAACCAATTGAAAGTTAAGCACATGAAAATCATATATATGTATGAAATGAGTATACCAATTGACATTGATACATACATATATACGAAAACAAAATATGAGTATATACAAAAATTATCAATTTAGATACCAATTGAAAGAATTTCAATGATACCAATTGAAATAACAATGTAAATCAAGTATATATTTCATATAACTACCACCCAATTATGGTTCAAGATAAAAGTGTTTTCTCATAAAGCATACATGAACATGATCTCCCTTCCAACCTCCCATTGATGGTAGGGGTTTTCAAAAATAGATTTGAAAAATAAGCTTTGTTTGAAAAACTCTACCAAATGAAGAACAATTAACTAGTTAAAATAATTTTTGAAAAACTAGTTAAAGATCCTTCAAAACATGAAATCAAAGCGTATATATTTCATGAATCATACTAAATACATAAAAGTTCAAGCACTCATAGTCCATAAAGCTCAAAATTATCTTGAAAAGTAAAAGATGAGTGTTCAAAGGTTATGTAAATAGCATTTCATGAAAATAGACATTGAAGCTCAAAAAGATCATAAGTCACATTTTAACAAAACAAAAACATGAAAAATTAATTTTCATTAAAACACTAATCTTCATGGTATATGTATGATTTATCCAAAACTAGCAATACACATACATATCCCAAACATAAAAGAGTCTATCAAATGTATTTGCATGAAGGCAAGAGACTCACGGGTATACATGTATATTTATTAGATTTGAATTAAAAATACATATACATGAAGTAAAGCATAAAAATTGACAAAGCATGTATAAATGAGAATCATTAAAACTAGCCTATACATGTGCTTATAGTGGGTACAAATGAGCATGAAGTGCAAACATATGTAAGTCACGTGTAACTCACTATTTGTACATGTATAATACAAGTTTTGATAAAAACTACATCTAAGCATGTTTTTACCACATGAAGCACATAAAATAAATAAAATATGATCATGCTAAAAATATCATGAATGAACAAGCATGAACATAAATAAAATGAGAGTTTAGAGATTGTTACCAACTCCAAAGCTCCAATCATGGTGGTTGACCCACCAAAACTCCTTGATAGCGATGCATCTATATATGTGTCCATCAAGTCCAAGTGCATCCACCATCAAAGCACCAAATCTCTCACGTCTTGAGAGATCCCTCACCTACATCAAAAACATGGGGTGGGGGTTTTGGTACCCATTTTTTCTTGGGTCCTTGGGGGTTAGCTTTGTAAGGAACCCAAACATTTTATAATTAGCAAAATTTAAAACATGCAACTTATCAAAACAAAATTTTGCTAGATGGCCTTTGCGGCCACAATGTGTACATTTGTACACCTTAGAATGCTATGAGTGTGATTGTGATCGTGGCGTGCAACATAAGCAAATGCATGATGAGAGTGATGTGCATGAACATGAAGAGTTTGTTTCTTTGCAAACAAGGACTCCAACCTAGTATGGTTAAATGCACACGAGTTCAAGGTTAAACTCAAAACTATCTATTTTATTTTTCAAATTCTTAATCTCACTATCATCAATGGTAGCATGTAAAGAGTAGTGAGAAATAAAATCATTTTTCTTCTTTTTAGAAACTTTTTCTTTTCCTTTTCTTTTTCAAAAATTTTCTTCTTCAAAGAGTTGTTTTCTTTTAAAACAATTTCCTTTTGAGTTTCCACCAAAATAATTTTATCTTTCAAAATAGTGTTTTCTTCACATAAATCATTTAACTTAGACATGAGGGAAACATTTTCATTTTTCAAAACTTCATTTTCTTTTTCTAAACATGCAAAGTTACTTCTAAATGTATCATGTTCTACATGCATACAATCAAGTTTCTTTTTCAAATTTTTATTATCTTTCTTAATCATGTCATATTTTTCAAGCAATAATTGACAAAATGTAGAAAGCTCTTCATATGACATGTTATTATCCTCATCCTCAGATTCAGAAGTTACCTCAAGGGGGTTATCCCCTTGGACCATATAGCACACGTTGGAGGTGTCGCTTCCAACGTCCGAATCACTCCCGGCATAATATAGATCCTTTTCGCCAAGAGAGGTGATGATGTTCAAAGCTACAAAAGCCGATTCAACATTAGAAACCCTAGATAAATAATCATCATTTAGGGTTGATTTAAGAGCATGAAGGGCTTTTGAGTTAGCCTCAATGTACTTGCTATTATTAATATATGAATCATTAGTGGTAGCAAGATAAACATGAATGCCTAAGGCCTGAGGTACAATGACATCTTAACCTTCTAAATTTGGATGTTAAGAATGTCAAAGGTGGGTGGTGACATGAAGTCCATGGTGTGTGTACAAATAAAGTGATGAGCCAAAAATGAGGATCTTTAACTCTAGATTGTTAGACCCAAATCAGAGTACCAAGCTCTGATACCAATTGAAGGTTCACCTAGAGGGGGGGTGAATAGGTGATGGCTAATCTAATGGTCACTTAATGCCAAATAATGCAAATAATGCGGAAGCTAAAAAACTATTATGACCAAATTAAACTTTTACACTAAACACCACGTATAACCAAAGAGTGTTGCCGAATTCCCCGTGAAGGGCTCTGGACAAACTCCTCTAGATTCCCCTTGAATGGATTGAGGTGCCGCGTTGGCTCTCTTGGTTGAATACAAGTGTTAGCAAACAATCCCAAGCAAGTATATCAATAAAGCACACAATGTATATCTAGCATATAAAGATGAACAATAAACACATGCAAGATATAAACAAGTAAGGGGGAGAGAGAGAAAAGGCAATCGCAAACACAAGGGTATGTTTCGAGGTTCAAGCACACTTGCTCTACATCCCCGCCTTCGACACACGAAGGATTTCCACTATGCAAGATCCCAATGGATCTCTCCTCGGTGCCGCAACACCTACAAGCCCTCGGACTCCCTAGTCCCGTACACACGCAAGCTCACTAGCTCGCCGAGGCCGCACCTCGAAACAACCGCATCCGCACCTGAACTCAAAACAACACGGACACACACGTCCGCCTCCTCAAAGGAACAAAGATGAACTTTGGTGATCACAACTCTTGATCACCTAAAATCCTCTCACAATAAACACTCCCTATAGGGTAGATATATCAATGGATGGCTCAAGTGTATGTGTGAGAAAACAAGGAAAGAGATGGTGGAGGAAAACTCAAAGAATCTCTTTTAACACTCTTGATAAAAACTCTCCTTTTCATTGGAAGTATTAGCTCTAAATTTTGTGGAGAAAAACCTCTGAAAAGAGTAGAAAAAACTGGCTCTAAAACTTCTCCAAAATCTTAAAGAAAACAGCCCCCAAATGACCCTTTATATAGAGTCTGGAAAACTAGCCGTTGGGGCTCTGTCAGAGCTGCCGGTCGACCGGGCCGGTCGACCGCCAACGGTCAGAAATCCGACCGTTGGAGCCACGGTCGACCGCCCGGGTGACCGACCCACTGGAGCAGAGAGTCGAGCTCTCTGTCGGTCGACCCGTACGGTCGGCCGAACTTTCCAGAGAGCAGAGCTCTCTGGAGCGGTCGACCCATACGGTCGGCCGTCCTCCCGTGCACAAAGGCGTGCACGTCTGTGCACGTCGGTCGACCGAGCCGGTCGACTGACTTCATGATTAGTCGACTATAAAGGAAGCAAGTCGACTTATCTGAAGCCTAAAACTGTTTTTCAGAGATTAAAAAGTTAGTCTTTTTGGCTCAAATAAAATCCCATAAAATACTTAAAAATCTACAAAAATAGTTTAACCAATATACTTTGATAAACAAACATGCTTGCACAAAATCAAGGCATGTTATAAAAGATTGGACTATTTTTGTAACTTGGAAATATTGGCTCAAATGAAAAAACAGTATTTTCCAAAACTTGATTTTTCTAAACTTGTTTTCCAAAACTTCTTCAAATATAAAAACAAGATATTATAATTCATTTAAAGCATAGTGTGTATGGATATGATCCACTACACAAATAAGATGAAATATCTAAGTTTTTGACATTAAGCTCTAAACTTGATTTTGGTTGAAAGATGTAAACATGAATATCAAAAACCAAATAGTATTTTGTCACAAAGAAAAATCTTTTCTAAACTAAAAAATCTTTTATGAAAACAATTCTATCAAGAGTGTGTGTGCATGGTATACTTGAGCAATCCACCAACTACTCTATCCTTTACATTTTATCTAAAAAATCTTCTAAAACAAACCTAGACTTAAGTCTTCATCTTCTTGAAGTCTTCACTTGAAGGCTTCTCAACTTCTTGACCTGGTCCAAGCTTGATCCAAAAGCTCCTTGGATCACACCGTGCTAGCTCCAAATATTGACATTTTATCCTTTGTTGAGCTATGCACCTACTAAGATCTTGATAATGAATCTGTCACTAATTAAACACAAGATCATTAGTAAACATAACTTCATGAGTTGATCATCATCAAAACTAGGGTGATAGGCCTTTGGGCCAACAGACTATGCTCTACATGGTCTGCTGCCAGACAATCCTAAAGAAGCAGCATCTATCAGGCGAAGGTCTCTCCGTTTTTACTATGATCCAACTCTGAAGATACTTTATCGTCGTTCATATGACGGTGTCCTCCTCCGTTGCCTTCCTAATTCAGAGGCGCAGGAAGTGCTTAAAGAAGCACACGACGACATATGCGGAGCTCATCAGCCAGGTCCAAAACTTAAAGACAGATTGCATAGGCTTGGATATTATTGGCCAACCATGATAGCCGATGCCATCTAATATGCACGAAGGTGTAAAGCATGCCAAATTCATGCGGACTTCATACATCAACCCTCAGAGTTGCTCCACCCAACTGTTGCTTCATGGCTATTTGAATCATGGGGAATCGATATGTGGGGCTAATCAGTCCCTCTTCGACAAAAGGACACCGGTTTATCCTGGCAATAACCGGCTACTTTTCAAAGTGGGCGGAAGTTATACCACTGGTTGAAGTCAAAACTTCTAACGTGGTTAATTTCATCAAACACCATGTCATCCATCGATTTGGTGTCCCTAGGCGGATCACCCATGATAACGGTCCCCAATTCATAAGCCAGGTATTCTATCGATTTTGCGACAAATACCGAATTCAGAATGTGGCTTCAACTGCCTATAATCCCGCCGCTAATGGTTTGGCAGAAGAATTCAACAAGACGATCATCAAGTTACTCAAAAAGTTCGTCTCCTCGAATAAGCGAGATTGGGACGAAAAGCTTGGTGAATGTCTTTGGGCCTACCGAACCACGGTTCAGACCCCGACAGGCAATACGCCTTTTTCTCTGGCGTACGGGTGTGAAGCAGTCATACCGTTGGAAATCCAAATGTCGTCATTACGAGTTACTCTGATCACTAAGATCACATCAGAGGACAACGATCGGTTGCGTCTTCAAGAGCTCGAAGCCTTAGATGAGAGGCGGTTACAAGCTCAGCAGCACATTGAGTTGTATTAAGCTCGAATCTCAAAAGCCTTCAATAAGAAGGTCAAACAAAGAGTCTTCCAGAAAGGAGATTTGGTTTAGCCGTCAGACGACAATGATCATGACTCACAAAATCAAAGGCAAATTTCAGCCTAAATGGGAGGGACCGTTTGTAATAGAAACAGTCTATTCAAACGGAGCATATCGCCTTATGACTTCAGATGGTGATTTACTCATGATGCCGATTAATGACAAGTTCTTAAAGAAGTATTATCCTTGATTAAGGATCCTTCTCATGATCAAGTTAACATTACACCTCTGATCAAGACCTTCAAATCCAAGGTACGCAGAAAGAGAGCCTCTCTCTTCCTCCAAATGAGATCATACAACCATAAACCAGTAGGAAGCTGATCATATACTGATTGTCTCAAAGAAAAATCAAGGTTACACATGTACTAACCAAATGATCCAACATCTTTAATGGTTAAGGATAGAGGAAAATGTTGGCCTTTAAGCCCAACATAAGTTCTCGAGAACTCATTATGCTGAGGGGAATAGCATGGCTAGCCCGACTCAAATGGTAGTTGGTAAAAGCATATCAAACCTGTTGACAGCTGAGGATTTGCTAAAAATCCTAAGGGACATGTTCCCATTTGATTCCGTCTCCAAAATCACTTACCAATTCTCATCCATGGAATGGTAAGACCACATATAAAGATCTTTCCATCCATTTCGCTGTTAAGTTAACATTAAACCTATGACAGTGATCTCCTCATTTTTCTCAGTGAGAACGAGACCTTTTCATGCTATGTTTAACATTACACCTCTGGCATCCATTTCGCTATTAAGTTAACATTAAACTTATGACAATGATCTCCTCGTTTTTCTCAGTGAGAACGAGACCTTTTCATGCTATGTTTAACACTACACCTCTGGCATCCATTTCTCTGTTAAGTTAACATTAAACCTATGACAGTGATCTCCTCGTTTTTAAACGAGACCTTTTCATGCTATGTTTAACACTACACCTCTGGCATCCATTTCGCTGTTAAGTTAACATTAAACCTATGACAGTGATCTCCTCATTTTTAACGAGACCTTTTCATGCTATGTTTAACACTACACCTCTGGCATCCATTTCGCTGTTAAGTTAACATTAAACCTATGACAGTGATCTCCTCGCTTTTCTCCGATAAATTGCTTTCCGAATCCCTACGAAGCTCTTTTTGTCATGTTAACATTACACATCTGACATATGATCTTCTATGGAATTCATTTCCTAGCTCCCCAGCAAGTTTCTGAGTCCCACTCAGTCTTTGAAGGACTTCTCTGGTTGTCACGTTAACAATATACCTCTGACAATTTCTTTCAGATCCCATCCAAATTTTGAGCTTGGTGGCTTCTTAATCGGTTACGTTATTGCGATCTCTGAACCAACAGATAGCCAAGTCTCATCTTTCAGTCCGGTAAGGACTATTTCTTTGTCATCATACGATAAAATTTTGAGCTTGACGGCTTCTCAATCGGTTACGTCATTGCGACCTCTGAACCGGCAGATAGCCAAGTCTCATCTTTTAGTCCAGTAAGGACTATTTTCTCAAATGGCTGCAATATAACTTGAAAGCGAGAATTCAGGAGCTAAAACAAGTTGGAAATACAACAGGAGAGTCAAAATAAAATCACTTTTTATTGATTCCAAAAGAGAGATACATGAAGGCACATATTACAAGCTATGATGGTGCTTCATAGGACTTGATCCGTCCTTCAAGAGTGGCCAGCCTAGTTTTCCTCTCTTCAGCAGCCCTGATAAGCGCCTGCGACCTTAACTCCGCCTCATTAAAGCTCGCCGTCTGGGCCAAGCGAGCTTCAATTTCAACCAAGGTTTCCCTCTGTGCTAGCTCTTGCCGCAAGACTTTATCATTCTGGGCCTTAAGCTGTTCAAGCTGGGCAGTCTCCTCAAGACGCACTGGTTCAGCCTTGGACAAAAGGAGATTAGCTTTCCTGATCATTTCCTTGGCCTTTTCAATTTTATCCTTAGCGTCAAGAAGAGCACTGCTAGAAGCATCTATGGCATCCCTGAGCTCTACTTTCCTTATCTCTAAGGATTTCAAATCAGAAGAAATGGCCTTAGCAACTTCTTGAGCGGCGAGATGAGCTTCATGCATCTGAGCAACAAGATGCGCAAGCTGTTCGTTAACTGAAGACTCCAGATCTGAATGGCTAAGACGGCGCCATTCGTCCACATCCCTCTCGAGTCTGTCCACCAGAAGCTCCAACGTGGCAGCCTGGTCATCACCTCTAAAGTCCCGAATGCTGTCAATGCCTCGAGAAAGGACCACCTTTAAAGCAGAGAACGAGGTAGTCGAGCCCTTCAAAACCAAAGCAATGGATCGCTTCAAGCTCTTATAAAAGCTGTCGACTAACTCAGCCACGAATTCATTCTCGGCCTCAATTACTCCCGGCGAACGAGCAGCCCCTGAAGACAGAGTTTCCACTAGTTTCACTGGTGTAACTATGGAGGAAATAATAGAAGCACTGGCTGCAGCAACATGAGGGGTCGTCGGTGATCTCAGAGGAGTCCTCATTGAGACCAGTACACCAGCCACAACTGAAGTAAGACTAGTGACTATTTCTGGGAAAGCTGGCTCAACCACCAATGTTGGAGAAGTAGGACTGGTAATCACCTTCAGCTTCGCGCCTGGCAAGATAGGCGGCACTGGCGAAACCAATGGCATCTCACTCATTGATATAGTTGGAAGTGAGGTTGGTTCCATGACTACAATCCCCTTTCCTCTGGCCGGTTCAGGCTGATAAGAGGGCAGGTCGTGATACAAAGCATCCAACTCAGCAGTATCCGCTGCGGTCGAAGTACTTACTTCACCCCTGGTTCCCTCAGGAAGATTGGTTGGCTTTCTTGAAGTCGATGCACCCAGAGGCGGAACACCTACAACAAGACTTTGTTTAGGCAAGGCATAACAAATAGTAGGAGTCAAAAGGTCAAAACAGTACCAAAAGATGGTGTCGCCTCAATTGTCTTGACGGCTGCATCAGTCCCTACAGGCTCCATTGGAAAATCTTTGGCGGAATCAACACGAATGGCCGACCCACCTTCACTTGCCGAACCCTCCGTGGTCCACCCAAAAGAGCTAGAAGCTACGGAGCTCCCTTTTGAAGTCCCAGCGCCTGAGGGACCTACATCAGCCGCATCATCTCCAGACTCTTTCGAGACGGCGAAATAGCCAGCTTCATTGCCTTCTCTATAAGTGAACAGGGGATCATAATGCTCCCCTTGTTCTCCGGCAGCCTCAACTTACGGGCTTCTCACCGCCTCAGTTCCTGAATCATAAAGTAAACAATGAGCTACATGGAACAAATAAGAAGTATACTACAAGAACGGAGCTGATCTTACTTGGGTCCGGAGCAGCTTTACTAGTAGTCGGCCTAGGAACCGACAACTTAATGACTAGTGGGGCAGGAGGAGGAGGTGCTACAGATAATTCGCCCTCTGCAATAACCGTAGGAGCGTAGCGACGAGACTTCTTCACTACCCTCTTCCTACGAGATCCACCTTCCTGCTTTCGCTTGAAGTGGATGTCAGCATCTTCTTCCTCCACTTCTTTCACATCAACATGTTCTATAGGGGTCGTGCCTACCCCACCAGAAGCAGCTGTTGGAGCCTCAGCACCTGTATCCGCCTCAAAGCGAGGACTTCCTGCATCCGAGGCTTCGCTATCATCAACAGCAATGAATTCCCCGAGGCCTGGAACGCGGACCTCTTACCCTCGCTCTCCTTAGTGACCTTCCGCTTCAGCCGCTGAGAGATTAACTTCACACCAAAGGAATTAATAGAAAATCCAGTGGGTGTGGAGTTCGAAGTTCTATACCACTGGCAGAATCCCAGGGTCGTCAGAAGGTTCGGAGTCCTTAGCGGCATGCACAGCCGCGCCTCAGTACAGCCAGCAATGAAGAACCGCCAGGGACGAGCTCCATCGATGAGGCTCCCCATGAAGGCCAGACTGCCGTTCAGATTACCTACGTACAGTTGATCATACCCAAACTGGCGGGCAAATCGACTCGGAACATAGGGCTCCAGGTAACAGGTGTCCCCACTTCTATACAACAAGTGTAATGGCCGGATGCTAACCAGCCACTCAAAGATTCCCCGACTCAATGACGTCTGCCCTTCCCCTACATCCTTGAATTCTTCACCATAGCCTGCATCGCGAATGTAGGGGAAGCATCAGAAAAGGCTATAGACATCATGACGGCACAGCAGCTTACGGACCGCAGCCACATAAGTCTTTGACCATGAACACCCCTTGCATCGACGGAGAAGCGCCATTCGAACACCTTCTCGGGGCTCCTCTCCGGCTTGGATGATGGAAGGATAGTGAAGGGCGAACCACGCCATCAAATAAGTATAGGGCAGACCTATTCGGGAGTTTGGTCCGTCGCGAGGCAAAACAGTCCCCTTTCCCCACTTCGTTGTTGGTGGCCTATAGAAAGCCTCCGTCAATGCACGAAGGCCTCTTTGAATACAACACACCATGGCTAGAAGAAGTCCAAGAGAATGACCATGGACTAGACGAACAGCAGGCAATAAGACAGTTGAATGAATGATATCGCCAGACGAAGACGGCACCACACATCTCTTCAGCCAGATCGTTAAGAAACCAGCTAGAAGTGCCTTCCGGGATGTCGGTCGACGAGCCTGGTGGTGGAAACTCCGAAGAATATCACCTTTCTCATAGGGTCCGTCATCTTCTTCTAGAATCAAATCCCCTTGAGAGTGCTCTTGCATCCGGCGAAAGATGTCTTCGTCTGCAAATCCGCAATGAGCCGCTTCCGTAGTACCTTCCAAGTCGGGGAACAAATAATTTCCCCAGCTCTTCAAACTGCATGAAGCTCCCTTGCTGCTCCCATGCATGCTAGAATAAATGTAGAGGTGGCACATCAATTCCCGGTAAGTCTCAAACAAGGCGGGCTCCTGCTTCTCCAGAAGTGCCAATTCCGCCTCGCACGGGAAATATTCTTCTACGGGAAAGACCCCAAAGGCAGAGCAGAGACTTCTCACATCTCATGCAGAGCCATACCCAATTCGCCAACGGGGGTGAAGAAAGTCCCTGTAGCCGGGCAGTATAACTCAAAGATGGTGTAGAAGTTCGCTACGCTCATCTAAATACCATAACAGGTCGCCCTGACGGCCTCACAAAGTCCCAGCCTCTCCAGATCCTCCTCAAAATGAGCAAGGACATATAGAGTCAAGTTCCTCCACCATGCCTTGGGAGGGTGAATCCATCCTGGAGTCCTGAAATCGGTGGCTGGATAATTGCCACAAACCTTAAAGAATTGATTCCCAAAGGTCTGAGCCACCGCGGGATTTTCTCCCACTGGGATGTCTGGAAGTACATTCCCAGGGTGAAGACCCAATATGCAGCGAGGAGGACCCGACCTTGTGTAACCGGGAGACGGAATTATCAACTTCCCTACGTGAACGGAGTCAGTAGTCCGAGTTACTTGCCACTGCATCTTTTGAGCCCTCGTCACGCATTGAAAGAAGGACAAGGGAAAATGCCGCTTGCTGGATGGGAGATAGTACTCCTCACCATCCAATTTGAAAATCCACTACCCCTCTCCAGCTAGTAGCTGGTGATCGTTGTCTGGTGCTGCATCTCCGAACATGAAGCCGGGCTTTCGATAGATTCTTCGGTCAGAATCTTCAAGGGGAGCAGTAGTTAAGATGCTCCTCATGGTGTGCTGATCCCCACCATGAATAAGTGCATCCCGAGCAGGAGCGCTTCGCTCGCTGAATAGTGAAGCCTGCCCTTGAAACTGCAGGCTGACATTGCCATCTAGCCCCCTGGCTATGCCAAAGAGACTGTTCAGAGGACCAGGAGTATAGTGCACTGCAAGAAAAAGGAGAAACAATGATTAGTTCATCAGCCAAACAAGAGCTAAAACAAGAATGCAATTTCTGTTAAGGCATAGCCTCGCTCTCCGAGAGAAGCTGGCCTAATGATAGCTTTACCCCGAAGCTTAGCTTCGCAGCTGCAGTTAACTCCGCATTCCACATGAAAGCAGGATGCAGGAAAATATCCAAGTGTTAGCTTCGCTCTGGAAGCTTGACCTCAGACAACAGAACGCAACGAAGCCCCAAGGGCTAACTTCGTCAGAAAGGTATTATTGCCTAAAGATTATTTTAAGGGCACTAAGGTCCTTTTCAGTTATACTCCAAAGGCTAGCTTCACACCCTATCATTCAATAGGATGTGAACCACCTAAAGGATAGCTTCGCCTGGAAGCTTGAAGAAGAGACCCTTCGTTCTAAGATTCTCAATCAAGAAATCAAGGGAAATTCAGGGAATTGAACTCCCTAAGATCACGGGATCCTGATTGATCGCTCTGGATTCATCGAAAGATAGCCAGAAATTGGCTCTAAAGAGAGATGAAAATCTCTTATCAAAAGGGAAAGATCCCTACCCGCGATAGGTCGTTCGATGACCGGAGGAGGAGAAGGACCCTCCGTCGTAGAGGTTGCTACCTCTTTTCCTGCTCGTCTTTTGGGAGCCATTGGAGAACTGTGAAAGTTCTTGAATTCTTGAACGAAGAAGAAAGAAGAAGAAAAGAGTCAGAGTGCTCTGAAAATTTAAAGAGAAGTGGTGCCTTCTCTTTCAGCCCGATCAGGCTTTTATAGGATGATGATTGCCTAAATGTCGCCTCCTCGAAAGGAGCGCAGACAGTCGTTTCAAATTAATTTGAAACGGCGCCTAAAGCGCCTTCCCGAGAAGCGCTGCTTCAGCCCCGCTAAGGGTTAACTCCGCTGTGAGTCTAGTGCTGACTTAGCGCGCGCATGAGTAACTTCGCTGAGAAACATACCTTGGCTCCGCCAAAAGCACATCTCTAGCTTCGCAAAAATTCTGCGATAGCTCCGTCAGAGGTTTATTCCTGACTCAGTTGGGCGTCAGTCTCCAACTTCGCCGGACGTATAGCTCTGCTGAGAGCTTCTAATTCCTCCTAAGGAAAGGACTTATTAAAGCTAGTCCACTTCAGGTCTTCTCGAGTCAAAAAGAAGGAGAAACAAAGCAGATAAGAAGAAAGTAAACTTTTATTGATTCAAAAGGGAAGATACATTGATACTACTACATCAAGGTTGTGTTTCGTACAACAGAATCATTTGCTCCAAAGGCATACAAGTGGTCCTATCTACTTCTAAGCGAAACTAATTGGACACGAAAGGCCTTCCTCCTGCACAAGGTCGTAATCCTTCGCATAATGGCAGATTTTGCCATCGAGGAGCTGGATCGTCTCTGATGAAAATTGGCAAAGGACCAGTTGCCACCAGAAAGCTGGATCTTCTTTGATCAAAATTGGCAAAAGAAAGATCCGAGACCTTACAGGTGACGTCCGCTTTCCCGAAGTGGATCATCTCGGATGAGCGACTACCAGCCCCGCCTCGAAGTGGATCATCTCGGATAAGCGACTGCCAACCTCTTCTGGGAACACACATCAGCTGCCCCAGTTTGTTCCTCAGGATTTAAAGTTTCAGCTGGAAAAGCAAGAGGCAACTTTCTGGTCTCTTTCATCAAAACAAAAGACTGGCGAACATAGCCACTGCAACCCAAACTGGAAACAAGTTAGCAGTAAGTCAAAGGAAAAGCTGCAAAAGTGAAATGCTAAGTCAAATTCTTTGGGGCGAAGCAATTTATATCCGATTCAGTTGCAATTTAAGGATGGATTTTAGTTTCAGTTAAGCAGAGGATAGCCTCGCTTGCACAATGATGATGGGATAGCTTACCATAAGCCAAGTCCTAGCCTCGCCTATACGGCTAAGCCAGACTGATCTAGAGGGACGCAGTCTTAGCCCCACCTATATGGCAAGACTGGCTCAACCTTGGAGAGACAAAGTCCCAATCCTTGCCTATGTGGCGAACTTAGCAGGCAAGCATGCAATGATCTTTTTTTGATCAAGTAAAAATGATAGCTTCACCGGAAAGCTGGGGAAACATGTCCGAAGCCCTTCTCTGCAGATCAGTCAGATACAAAATGAAGAACAAGGGAAATCAATCCCTGAGGCAGCTGATAAAGCTAAATTAAGGGAGATAAACTCTCTAAAGTCATTAGTTCATTGGTAAAGTCTCTGGATGACCGAGACTCACCAGTTCTTGGCCAGTTAATGCCAGAGTGGGCACCCCCACTATTTCAGAGATCTGAGTATCTTTCTCTAGACAACCAGGAGAAGTCATGAACAGACTGCTTCTCTGTAGAGGACTTCAAGTGTCCTATTTATAGGCCTCATGGCCTGATCACACTGCTGCTGCTTCAAGCATAGAAACACGAGCGAATTTAAGGCATTTACTGAGCCTTGAGAAAGGGAATAGTCTCCCTCAGAAATGCACAAGGAATGATCTCCCTCGTTAATGCAAAAGAAGTTATTTCAACTTCAGGAAAGGAAATAATCCTTCTCGTAACTGGCCGAAAGCAGTTGGCCTCGGGAAAGGAATGACGTTCCAAGATCAATTTGAAGCAAATCTACTCCGGGAGGCTCAGACGCGGAGCTACTCAGACGCAGAGCTACCCAGACGCGAAGCTACCCGAGTCGCGAATCTACACGATTCCTCGGCAAACTTATTCCAATCCAAAAACAGGGTTGAACTGAACTCAACCATTATGGCGACGTTCATACTTCACATACCATCAATCAAAGCAATTCAAAGTATTTCGAAGCCTAAACCATTCCATTGCAGACTTTCAAAAATTTTGAAGGGGGTCCTGTTGACACTTTAAAAAAGATAAGATTCCTGACTGGCCGGAACAATATCTAAACTTGTTGACATTTATAAAAGACAAGTGACAGACAAGCTGACGACCAGTTATGTACCTATCTCCGAGGGACAAAGCAGCAACTTGGACTCTACTGATCCAGTGGAGCAGACTGTGAGCCCAGATTGTCTCTGAAGAGACCTAAGCAGGTCTAAGATGCTAGGTTAGCTCAACACTTAGCATCACATGAGCCCAAAGGGATAGCTTCGCCTGAGAGGCTAAGATTGTCCAACTTCGCCTTGAAGCCGTTCAAAGCTCCGTCAGGAAGCTAACTTACAGCTTCGCCTGAAGTGCTCAGTTAACTCCGCAGAGAGTCAGCTTCGCTCGAAGACACACGCAACCGCGCAGAAGGATGTTCGGTAGCTTCGCCACAAATGTTAGCTAGCTCCGCTGAAGAGCTTTCTTCTGACTTCGCCAGACGCTTCTTCCAGCTCCGCTGTGAGCTCGACGTGGTAACTCCGCTACGGGTCTTTCATAGTCAACCTTTGACCAATTAAATCTCCAGATGAGATCAAATCAATTCAGGATCAAGATCAAATCTAATCAAGATCAAATCTGAGATCAAATTTGGTAGTTGCTTGCCATAATCTCTTGACTCTCCTAAAACAAGTAAGAAGATCAGGGGAGATCTTTCAATTATTTGGAAAGAATCAAAACAGATTAGGAGATTGACGCTATCTGCTATTCATAGTTTCGCACAAGCTGATTCTAGCCTCGCAGCAAGGCTACTTTCCAGATTTAAACGGATTGACTCAATCTGTTTTCAGATTTTCAAGGGACAATTATACCCCTGCTCTCCCTATAAATAGCCCACCAGGGGTACACGAGGAGGCAAAGAGGCGCACAGACACACACGGAGGCTGAAAAAATAGAGAGACGGCTAAACAGAGACTTATTCTCTTACTTCCAAGAATTTAGAGAGTTAAGAGAACTACTTCTCTAATCAGGGTGCTGATACCCTAATACCTTCCTCTCAAGGAATCTCCCGAACCAGGCGAGAAGGAATTCCTAAGTGGAGGCAGTTTGAGAAGTAACAAGAGGGTTCTACCAACCTTCTGTTCTCCGATTCCCCGAACCAGGCGAGAAGGGAATCCTATCGATTGCATCGTCAAAGGGACAAAGTGATCGCGCGCTGACCAGACTCCTATCGGCACACTTCTCCAGAATCTCAGAGGAGATCTACTTGTAATCTTTTGTGTTACTTGTAATTTAGCTCCTCGACACTTTTTTATAAGTTTTCTCCTTTGCAAAATCAATGGAAAACAACGTGTATACCCACATACATACATATCATAATACATAGATACATGCATACACATACCCATGCACCCGGTCACTCACGCACACACATAACACTAACACACACACACACCCCAATGTAATTAAACACCTATTAATACCTATATATATACATGTTCAATTAGTAACATCCATGCATGCATTATTACCCACTTAACTTGACAAAAGAGATAGCAGAGAGAAAAAGGGGAGGAAACTCACATAATAATGTGGTGACTTGCGGTGCGCCGACGGAGGCTCCGAAGGGGCCAGCGGAGGCCGCGGAGGATGTCGATGGAAAGCCGGAGAAGAGTGGAGTGTCCTCGCGCTCGCCGACGAAGAAAATCAGACTCTGGTGGATCCCGACGGCAAGGGGAAATAGGGGCAATGGCTATGGAAGCACACATCAATTATAAATGCCCACAATCTCAAACTTACAATCACACACACATGGAGTTAACCCACCTACACAGCACTTACCAGTAACAAAAAAACACATAAATACACATTCATCACATAATATTTACACATCAATTATACATATATCAAATATATATGAAGAGAGAGAAAGAGTGAGAATGATGTTGGGATGGGGGTGTTCGGCTGTGAAGATGGGGATGTGCTTATGGCAAGAGGAGGCACGGCCAGGCTTGCGCGTGTTTCAGTGTTCGCCGGAGATGATGGTGGAAGGTGCAGAGGACGTCGGATCTCGCGCGGTGATGCTTGGTTCCGACGGATCTCGTCAGCAAGGAGGAGGCCAAGGAAACTACCACCATGGCTGCGGCATGGGAGGATCTTGCCGCGAATTGCCGGAGCGTTAGTCGGCCAAGGACCTTGGGCTGCCGGGTGCTCGTGTGGCGCACGTGGCATGCTGGGGGCTTGAGGCTCGGGTGGGTTTGCACACAGGGGAGAAGAGGGTGTGCGGGGGTAATCTCATGGGGTGGCTCGGCCATGGTGCTGTTGTGAAGAGGGCAGTATAGCTACGAAGGTGTATGTGGGGATGAGGAGGAGGAAATGGATTCGGCCATGAAGAGAACTCGGTTGGGGATGGTGTGGGGTATCCTGGTGGGGGCGACAAGAAGGAGTAGAATGCTCGGAGTACCCGTGGGTTGAGGAGATGCATGGGAGAAGAGAGGTGGAAGCTACTTGTGTGTAAGCGGATGTAGATGGCAGGAAGAAGAAAAGAAAAGATTAAGATAGGGTTGGGGTTTATATTAGTTAGGGATAGGATCTAATTAGTTAGGATTAGGTTTGAATGGTTTTGAGTTTAGGGTCTCAGAGCTCATTTTCTTAGACTGGATTAGAAAAGAAAACGAAAGGAAATGAGGAAAAAGAAGTGGGCTTGGGCTCACTATGGGCTTGATGAAAATGAAAATGAAAAAGGAATAATACCAATAGCAAACTAATAATATTATAATAACAATAACAATAATTATAATAGTAATGATAATAATAATACACCAAGGCCAAGGACAAGAAACTAATAAAGACTTAAAATAATTAATAATAATAGTACAAACTCACAACAATTAGTTATGATAACTCACATGAAATAATAGTAATAATGGTAACTACAACAATAATGATGATAATAGTTATTAATAATACATAACGATAATTAACAATAACAATGATAACTAACAAAACATTTTTATAATACTGTATATATATACATATACACATATATAAAATATATTAGTTAATGTTAATAATGATACATAATTTGAATTAAATAAAATAAAATAGAAATACAGTATTATCAAGTAGGGGATATTACAAAGATTTTATCTTTATTTGTTTTAAAGTGTTGGAAAATTCAAAGAAAAGAGAGTCTTTTGGGAATTAGTTTTTAATCTTGATTTCAATATCTATTTAGAGATTTTTTTCAAGTGTTTTTTCTTTGTTCCAAACACTTTATTTTCTCACACTTGAGCTAACTAACTATCCTATCTATTAGGATCTTGTTTTGTGAGAAAAATTGGTTTGTGGTTTGTTAAGACCACCAAGTGTTGTAAATCTCTTTGCTTTGAGTTGTGGATATCCCTCTTATGTAGAGGTGATTGTGGAGAAGTTTGGTTTGGATGGTATCCTCTAAGTGTAGAGGTGATTGTTGGAGTGTTGGCTTTTAGCCTTATCCCTTTTGTGTGAGGTGATTGTTGTTTGGCTAAGTGCCCATCCCTCTAAGTGTAGAGGTGATTGTTATTGTGTCTTGCCTCTTGTGTAGAGATTGTGTTTGTTGGAGAGAGGAGTTGTGTACTCCTACTTGTATTTACCCAAATCCTCAGTGGAGGTTCCCTGTGTGGGAAGCCCTGTGTGGACGATTTAGTGGAAATCCTTATGTGTAAAGGCGGGGACGTAGAGCAGTGACTCGAACCTCGAAACATATCTCGGTGTTTGTGATTGATCCACTATCTCTAAACTCTCTTTCTCTTATATTGTGCCTTGTATTATTTCATATTGTTCATATCATACTTATATGCTCGGTATTGTTTGTGTGCCTCACTTGTGTTGAATAAAGAGAGCTTTATATAGCACCTCAACTCTTATTTAGATGAATTTAGAGGAGATAGTCCAGAGCCCTTCACCGGGAATTCGGCTACACTCTTTGGTTACACTAAGTGTGTTGCAATTTATTTTTAATTCCGCATCATTAGTCATTAGATTAGCCTTACACCTATTCACCCCCCCTCTAGGTGTACTTTCAATTGGTATCAGAGCCTACACTCCTGATTTAGGTTTAACCACCTAGGAGTGAGATCTTGGTTAGCTAATCTATTTTTATATTTGCACACTTATTTGTTTACACACACTCATAGATTTCATGACCCCTCCCATATTTCATGCTTCTAACATCAATGTATGGAAGCTTAAGATGAGTATGTACCTAAAAATCGTAGGAATGCATGTGTACCTTGCCACTATCAAGAAATTCTATATTGATAATAACAAGCATGTAGAGGCCAATGCACAAGCCCTTGAGGCACTTAGGAGCACTTTAAGCAAAAATTATCTTATGACTGTTTCTCATTGTGATTCCGCTTTTACAATGTGGAACACTTTGACCTCTTCAAAGTTTCAAACGCTGCAATATATGGAGGAGGAATCTAGTGGAGATGAGTTCGACCAACCTTGCTACATGGTCCATGGGAATGACTTTTTTGAGGTAAACTCGGACACCCATCTAAATGATAGTGCTAGTTCTTTCAGTGATGACTATATGGATGCCGATGCTTTAAATGAAGAACTATCTCTTGTATATGAAAACTTACTTGAAAAATACCAAGTTTTGAAAAAGAAAAGTACTAACTTAAATAAAGAAAATAAGGATTTGTGTTCAAAACTTGATTTGATTTTGTAAGAGAGGGATGAGATTTCTAATGAAATGGACTCATTGAAATCCCAACTTGACCTTGCTCTAAATGAAAACAAAATTTTAAAAAAAATGATTGTGACATTGTTTTGAAGAAAAATAATGTTCTATCTGTAAAACTTGAAATTGTTTTAAAAGAGAATGAAAATTTGAAAAATAAAATTGCTTCAATTTCAAAAGAACTAGATTTGGTTTCAAAGAAAAATAAATCTTTGAAAAATGATTTGTCTTCACATGTTTGCCATGCTTCACCGTCCATTATACCCATTGCATGCTCCACCTCTTCTTCTATTATTGAAAATGATATATGTGCTTTAAGGAAGAGTGTTGATTGTTTGAGCTCCACTTTAAACCAATGTGTCATGAACCACACACGGTTGGAATCTATGTTTCACAAGAAACATGCTCCTCATATGAATGCACACAAACCACGGCATACACATGCTTCTCACGTTCATATACATGACACTATGTATGCTCATGTGTACACTTGTACACATTGTGGATGTAAGGGGCCACCTTACAAAATTTTGTTATGATAGATTAAATTATTCAAATTTTGCAAATAGATTTATTTGGGTTAGAAAAGGTGCTAACCCCCATGGACCCAATAAGGTATGGGTATTAAAATTCACCCCTATTTTATTTGATGTAGGTGTGGGCTCTCACTTGACGTAAGAGTATTGGTGCCTTGATGGTGGATGCTTTTGTGATTGATGGACACTACTTTGGATGCATCACCTTCAAGGATGTTTGGTGGGAGGACCATCATGTTTTGGAGATCTAGAGATTAGCCCTAATGATTTTGGTAACTATCTCTAACTCCTTATTTGTTTGCATGCTTTCATTGATTGATTTTTAGCATATTATGTTTTAATGCTCATTAAGCTTAAATGCCATATTATTTAGACTTATGACATACATGTATAGTAATTGAGATATACCAATGTTTATATGGATTTACTCTCTTTTTGTATTCTCACTATAGTTTAACTATTGTGTATATTGTAACTCTAAAATATGTGCATTT
Source organism: Agave tequilana (assembly GCA_038442645.1). Lineage (NCBI taxonomy): Eukaryota > Viridiplantae > Streptophyta > Magnoliopsida > Asparagales > Asparagaceae > Agave > Agave tequilana. Next base: position 120,665 of record JAVJIF010031839.1, on the reverse strand, counting down.
ACATAGTGATCATATGATTATGTTTTCATTTAGTTTCATATATATGTTAATTTTATTTAAAACTTTAGATATACATGTATATCCTAGAGTCACTTGCTTTACATGCAATTTTTTATTATTGACTCATTTATGTTTAGGATATGTATGTATATTTCTAGTTTAGACAAAACATACATATACCTTGAAGTCTATTTAGTTTTGGTAATTTTCATATTTTTGAGAAGGAATTTTCATTAAGCTTGAATGTCCTATTTCCATGATTTTATTGATTACATGACCCTTTACACTCTATGTTTGATGTTTGCTCATGATTTGTTTCCATGAGCTTATATGAGCTTTATTACTAATTGAGTGTTGATGATTGTATGATTTTCATATTTTCATGCATATATTCTTATTTTATTCCTTACTTGAAGGATTTCGTACTAGTTTTCAAGATTATCATAAAACTAGTTGCGTTTTCTTCATTTTGGAAGAGTTTTCAAACATGTTAAATTATTTTCAAATCTTATTTTTGAAAACTCCTACCAACGCAAAGAGCGGATGGATGGGCGACCATGCCTTGTTTGCTCAAATTGAAATTTTTTTTAACATGTACATGAAAAAGGAGGTAGTATGAGTTATACACTTGATTCTCATTATATTTTCAATTGGTATCACAATTGATATTTTTTTGTATACTCATATTTTGTTTTCTATATATGTATGCTTCAAACTTCAAATAGTATCAATTTCGATTGATATTTATATTTTTCATACATATATATATGATTTAATTGTGCTTACAATATCTTTACATCTTAAAGCATAAATTATGATTATGCTAAGCTTAATTTATTCCTTAATGTCAATTATTTTTCAATTGGTATCTTATACAAGCTTATGCGTCGTTTTTATTGGTATTTCATAAAGGGGGAGAAAATTCGTGTTTTGCCTTTCAATCAATTCTATTTTCAATTGGTATCATACTCCCATTCTTTATGATAAAAAAATACTTTATTTTGGTATATGCTAACATGTTCAATATTGGTATCATGTTTCATTATAAATTAGTATGAGTTATGTTTACCTAAAATAATTTAGTTTTTACTTTCAATTGGTATCATGATTTCCAATATATATTTTAATTGGTATCAAAACATATAATGTTTCATTTTCTATTGGTATCAAAGATTTACAAGACATTTTAAATTGGTATCAAGATATTTTCAATTGATATCTTTTAGTATCTAAAAATTTTGTTTACTTTCAAATTAGTATCTTAAAAATGTTTTGTTTATTTTAAATTGGTATCATAAATTGGTATCATAATGTTTCGATGTATACCTTGAAAGTACACCTAGAGGGGGGTGAATAGGTGTACGGCTAATCTATGAATAATAATGCGGAATTATAAAACTTAATGCAACACACTTAGTGTAACCAACGAGTGTAGCCGAATTCCCCGTGAAGGGCTCTGGACTAACTCCTCTTGATTCCTCTGAATAAGAGTTGAGGTGCTATATGAAGCTCTCGTGGTTAAACACAAGTGAGGCACACAAACAAACACAACCAAGCATATAAGTATGGATGAGCAATATGAATGATGCAAGGCATAATATAAGAGAGAGAGAGAGAGAGAGTTAGAGAAAGTGGATCAATCGCAAACACCAAGATAAGTTTCAAGGTTCGAGCACACAGCTCTACGTCCCCGCCTTCACATAGAAGGATTTCCACTAACTCGTCCACACAGGACTTCCCACACAGGGAACCTCCATTGAGGATTTTGGGCAAATATAACAGGGAGTACACAACTCCTCTCTCAACCAATACAACCTCTCACTAGAGGTAAGGCACAAAGCCAACACAAATCAACCTCACAAATGAGGGATAGGCACAAAGCCAAACAACCAATCAACCTCTCACAAGAGGAATAGGGTACAAAGCCACCACTCCAACAATCAACCTCTACACAAGAGGGATATCACAAATAAGGAGGGTTTATAACTTGGTGGTTTTCACAACCACAAACAACTCTTGTTGGCCCAGAGGCCTTCCACTCTAGTTTTGATGATGATTAACTCATGTAGTTATGTGCGCTAATAATCTTGTGATTTTAGTTTCAGATCATTAATCAAGTTATTAGTTGGTGATTAGCTTCAACAAGATGATTTGGAAGCTTTCACATGTTCATTCAAGAGCCCGAGCGTCAAAGATCATATATAGCATTTGCTCGGTGGATCAAGGAGTTTTGGATCGAATCGGCTTGGAGATTGCGCTCTACAAGAAGACATCGGTACCATAGTTTAGTTTTATGTTTAGATACAAATTGTAAAGATTAGAATAGTATGATAATGCTCAAGTTCACAACACACACGTTTCTTGTTTTGAATATTGGTTTTCGGTTTTTCGGTTTTAGGTTTAACCGATCTTGGTTTGCATGAATAGATAGATCAAAACAAGTTTACATGGTTTAATGTATATTAGATTTGTTCTATATACATGCATGCTTAACTTCCTAGACAAACTTAGTTTGATAGTCTATTTCATGTGTTTTATGTTTTGGTATTTTTGACAAAACATATTTTGGAATTAAAGACAAAAACATGGATATATATGTGTTTCATGTATATAGGATTATATCCATATACATCATGCCTAAATGTTGTTTAATATCATGTTTTTGTATTTGGATGAGTTTTGAAAAAAATGTGTTTTCTATTCAAAAACCCAAGTTTTAGAAAATACAAGTTCTGGATTTTGGTAAAATAATAAGACTCAAAAAATGTTTCAAGATGTTTGTTATTTGTGATGAAATTTTTATCACAAGTTTATACATCAATGCAAAATGATAAAACTATTTTTGGTGATTTTTAGGAGTGTTAAAAGATTTTTCAAATATTTTTAAACTATTTTTCTGAGCCAGTTTTCTGTTCCAGGCTTCAACCAGTCGACTAGTCTTCTGAACAAGTCGACTTGGCATGAAGTCGGTCGACCGGGTCGGTCGACCGACGTGCACAGATCTGTGCACGTTTGGTAGACACTGGACGGTCGACCGTCAGGGTCGACCGGGTCTTAGAGCAGAGCTCTCTGTTTGTTTGGGTCGACCGGGGCGGTCGACCGGTAGCTGGCAACGGGCAGAATTTGACCGTTGGACGGTCGACCGGACCGGTCGACCGGCAGTGTAATTTTGGCAGATTCTGCTGCCAACGGCTATATTTTTCTGGGGTCTATAAATACCCCATTTGTGAGAGTTTTTCTCTAAGATTTTTTGTGCGAATTTTTCCTTACTCTCTGGTATTTTCACAGCAATCAAAAGAAGTTTTGGATTCAAATTGAACAATCTATTTGGTGTTTTTGCAAGGGTTTGGAAAATCAAAGAAAAGGGTTTTTGGGAAAAAGAGTTTTGATTCATCTTCTATATCTTAGTTTTAGTTTTTTCCCAAGGATTTTCTTTGTGATTTTGATTTCTATTCCATTGGTTTCTCCACACTTGAGCAACATCTACTTTCTTATTCTATAGGATCTTTGTGTGGGAGAAAGAAATTGTTTGTGGTTGTTTGTTAGACCACCAAGTTATAAACCCTAACTTAGTTTGGCTTTGTGCCTTTCCCTTATTGTGTTGAGGAGGTTGTGCTATGGGTTGTATCCCTCAAGTGGTGAGGTGATCCTTGTTTGCTTTGTGCTAATCCCTCAAGTTGTGAGGTGATTGGTTTGTTGGATTGGAGCTTGCCTCAAGGAGGAGGTTGTGGTTGTAAAGAGAGGAGTTGGGTACTCCTTGTGAGAGTTCTTTGTGGACTAACTAGTGGATTAGAAATCCTTCGTGTGTCGAAGGCGGGGATGTAGAGCTGGGTGCTTGAACCTCGAAACATATCTTGTTGTTTGCGCTTGATCCATTGACTCTCTCTCTATCTCTCTCTTTACTTTGTGCCTTGCAACTATTCATATTGTGCATTCATTATTGCTTGGCTTGGTTGTGTGTGCATCACTTGTTGATTGCACTTGAGTGTATTGAATTAAGTTTTTAAATTCCGCATTGAGTTCATTAGATTAGCATAATCACCTATTCACCCCCCCTCTAGGTGATTTTTCAATGGTATCAGAGCCTACGCTCCTGATATTTAGGTTTAACCACCTAGGAGTGAGATCTTGGTTTGCTAATCTTCATTTGCATTGTTCATTTGCACTCATTTAGTTTACTCTCATGGATAGCCCTCCTATGTTTGACCATATTAGACTTCATGCTTGGAAGGCCAATATGAGTAGCCATTTGAAAAGACTAGGACATCTAGTTTATCACGCCTCTACTCAAGAATTATTCCCTAAATGTAGCAAACATAAAAAGGCTAATGCATTAGCACTTAGAGCACTTAAAGCATCTCTTAATGAATATCTTTTACCGGTGTTTGATCGTTATGACTCGGCTTTTGCAGTTTGGAGCTTATTGACGTCTCCCGAGCTTCCAAGGATTATCAACAAGATGAGGAGATCTAAGAGAGAAAAGTCCGAAGAGCATTGCCTCATGGTCCAAGGGAATAACTCCCTTGAGGTACAATCGGACACTCAATTAGATGATAGCTCTAGTTCCTATTGTCATGGTTGTTTTGAAGTTCAAACATGAATTTGGAACTTGTTCAAAAGCTTGAAAATTCTTAGAAAAACACAATCTTTTGAAAGAGGACAACGTTATTTTGAAAAATAAATTAAAGGATTTGTGTTCTAATTTTGAATTGGTTTTGCAAGAGAAGAAGAGATTACTAGTGAACGTGACTCACTAAGATCTCAACTAGACCTTGCCCTTAATGAGATTGATGTTTTAAAAGGTAAAAATGATTGTGATGATGTTGTGAAAAACAATGAGGTTTTATCTTCTAAATTGGATTTTGTTTTAAAAGATAACCTTGTTTTGAAAAATAAATTGATTCAATTACAAAAGAATTGGATTTAGTTTTAAAGAAAAATGAATCTTTGAAATTGAAATTGATTCTCATGTGTGCCATGCTAGTATAGCTTCTTCTTCTTCTTGCACACCTATTGCATGCTCCACTTTATTTTTCACTATTGAAAATGATATAAATGTTTTGAAGAAAGTGTTGATTGTTTGGGCTCCACTTTGAGCCAATGCACATTGAAACATTCACGTTTGGAAACCTTGGTTCGGAAGAAACAAGGCCCATCTTTGCATGTACACCCTCCACGGCATACACATGCTTCCACGGTCACCACCATTACATGTATGCTCATGTGTACACATGTACACATTGTAGCCGAAAAGGTCACCTTACTAGATTTTGTTATGATCGTGTTTATCATGAAAATTTAGCAAATAATCTTGTTTGGGTTAGGAAAGATACTAACCCCTATGGACCCAAAAGAAAATGGGTACCAAAGACCACCTCTATGCTTTTGATGTAGGTGGGAGCTCTCGCATCACGTGAGAGTATTGGTGCCTTGAAGTGGATGCATTCTAAGCTTAAAAGAGAACCATTTGGACGCTTCACTCTCAAGGGGATTTGGTGGGAGAACCGTGGTTTGGAGAACTAGAGATGCACCTTCATCGGTTTTGGTATCATTCTCTAACTCGCATTTTTATTTGCATGCTTTTCATGTTCATCTATTCATAGCATGTCTTGTTTTATTGTTCATTATGCTTATGTCATGTTGATTAGATTAGTGTTATACATGTTTAGTTACTTGAGCACCCATGTTTTATTTGGATCTATATTTAGTGTTCTCACCTTGTTTAAACTAATATGTATGCACTAGATCTAATGCACATGCATTTACATAATGATCATGTGGATGTTTATGATTTTTTTTTGTTGAATCATGTTTTATTGTTTCATGATCAGTATGATATTTGCCATGTTTATTAGACTTATGCTTTACATGATTAGTTGTTGAGACACCTATGTTTAGTATGGACCCATATTTTGTGTTCTCTTTATGTTTTAGCTATCATGTTAATATAGATCTAATGCACATGTCTTTGTCATGCTAATCATATGGTTGACTATGACCTTTTGTTTTAATAATTCATGTTTTGATTATTATGTTTATCATGTTGGGTTATGATTCCCGTTTTATGCTTCATGTTTTGACTACTTGATTGAATGATAAGTTTTCATTAAGACTAGAATTTATACTTGTACAACTAGTGAGCTACAAATAGACCTTTATATATGTTTGTGCTTGAACGCTCATTTGTATTCACTTGATGTACTAGTATAGTCTAGTTTTGATGATTCTTGCATTTGACTTGTATTCATCATTTTACTTATTTCGTTTTAACTTCATGTATATGTCCATCTTGTCCAAACTATCATTTATACATATACATCCTTGAGCCACGTGCCTTCATGCATATACTTTTGTGGTCTCATTGTGTTTAGGATATGTATGTATACTTTAGTTTGTACATGACATACATATGCCTTGAAGTTTAAATCGTTTGGATGAATTTCATGTTTGCTAAGTGATTTCACATTTATAATGAATTTCATGTTTTTAAGATGATTTTAATTGGTGATTTCACATCTTAGATGAATTTCATGTTTTCAAGGAATTTCATATGAGCCTAATTGAATATTTTCATGTTGATATGTGTCACATTATACTTGTACACTCACTTTATTAGTTTACTCATGATTTGTTTTCATGAGAATTTGATATGAGCTTTATGGATTTTGAGTGTTTAGTGATCATGTGATTTACATGTGTTTCATGAAAAATAATTTTGTTTTATTCCTTACTTGAAGGATTTCGTACTAGTTTTAAAAGTTTTTCCTATAACTAGTTCGTATTCTTCACTATGGTAGAGATTTTCAAATATACTATATTTTCAAACCTATTTTTGAAAACCCCTACCTTCAATGGGAGGATGGATGGGAGATCATGTTCATGTATGCCTTAAAATGAAAATCATTTAAAACTTGAACCATGATTGGGAGGTAGATAATATGATCTATACACTAGATCTTATTGTTATTTCAATTGGTATCATGAATTCTTTCAATTGGTATCAATTTTAACATTTCTTGTATACTCATATGTATTTGTATGTATGTATGCTTCATTTCAAAGAATATCAATTTCAATTGGTATCTATTTTTCATACATATATATGTTTTATTTGTGCTTATTATATCCCTATATCTTTAAGCACAAAATCTTGTTTATGCTAGTGCTTGAGCTTTAACTTTGTTTCAATTGATTACTTTTAAATTGGTATCAAGCCTATGCATTATTTTAGTTTGTATTTCATAAAGAGGGAGAAAATTTGATTTTGTATTTCAATTGGTATTTGTACTCCCATACTTTATGATTGAAAATTTAAATTTGGTATCATATGTTCAAAATGTAAAATATTTACAATTGGTATCAAAATTTTTGTTTAAGACATTCAAATTTATTATGTTTAATTTCAATTGGTATCAAAATTGTCATGTGTTTTGTTTAAAATTGGTACCAATATTGTTTTTTGTTTGTTTCCTTTCAATTGGTATCAAGATGCTATTCTTTGACTTATTTTCAATTGGTACCTTAATTGATTGTCACCCCTAATTGACTTTGTTTTTGTTTTAGACAAAAAGGGAAAATATTATTTTTATTGATTCGTTGTTTCGAACAAAAAGGGGGAGAAAGATTTGTTGATTTGGTTTTGCTTTTACCCCTCATCGAAGGTTGTTTCTTTATATTAAAAAGAGGAGAAGATTTGTTTTGTTTTGGTTTGTACCCCTTTGTTGATGATTGACAAAAAGGGGGAGAAGTATTTTGGTTTATATATGCATGTTTATGTTTTGCATATATTAAGTTTAATTTAGTTTAATTTTAATTGATATCTAGAGCACATGTTTTGTAATTGATATCTAGAGCATGTTTGTTTTTGAACATTTCATTGGTATCTAGAACCCTTTATTGTTTATGCATTTATATGCATTCATGTTTAAGAGCCTTTATTGCATATTATTTATTGTTTATTTGTTTATGCATGAGTTAAGGGGGAGCTTCTTTGAAGCTTAACTTTAATCCATGCATATATAACTCCATGAGTTTTGTCATCATCAAAAAGGGGAGATTGTTGGCCCAGAGGCCTTCCACTCTAGTTTTGATGATGATTAACTCATGTAGTTATGTGCGCTAATAATCTTGTGATTTTAGTTTCAGATCATTAATCAAGTTATTAATTGGTGATTAGCTTCAACAAGATGATTTGAAGCTTTCACATGTTGATTCAAGAGCCCGAGCGTCAAAGATCATATATAGCACTTGCTCGGTGGATCAAGGAGTTTTGGATCGAGTCGGCTTGGAGATTACGCTCTACAAGAAGACATCGGTACCATAGTTTAGTTTTGTGTTTAGATCCAAATTGTAAAGATTAGAATAGTATGATAATGCTCAAGTTCACAACACACACGTTTCTTGTTTTGAATATTGGTTTTCGGTTTTTCGATTTTAGGTTTAACCGATCTTGGTTTGCATGAATAGATAGATCAAAATAAGTTTACATGGTTTAATGTATATTAGATTTGTTCTATATACATGCATGCTTAACTTCCTAGACAAACTTAGTTTGATAGTCTATTTCTTGTGTTTTATGTTTTGGTATTTTTGACAAAACATATTTTGGAATTAATGACAAAAACATGGATATATATATGTTTCATGTATATAGGATTATATCCATATACATCATGCCTAAATGTTGTTTAATATCATGTTTTTGTATTTGGATGAGTTTTGAACAAAATGTGTTTTCTATTCAAAAACCCAAGTTTTAGAAAATACAAGTTTTGGATTTTGGTAAAAATAATAAGACTCAAAAAATGTTTCAAGATGTTTGTTATTTGTGATGAAATTTTTATCACAAGTTTACACATCAATGCAAAATGATAAAACTATTTTTGGTGATTTTTAGGAGTGTTAAAAGATTTTTCAAAATATTTTTAAACTGTTTTTCTGAACCAGTTTTCTGTTCCAGGCTTCAACCAGTCGACTAGTCTTCTGAACAAGTCGACTTGGCATGAAGTCGGTCGACCGGGTCGGTCGACCGACGTGCACAGATCTGTGCACGTTTGGCAGACACTGGACGGTCGACCGTCAAAGTCGACCGGGTCTGAGAGCAGAGCTCTCTGTTTATTTGGGTCGACCGGGGCGGTCGACCGGTAGCTGGCAACGGGCAGAATTTGACCGTTGGACGGTCGACCGGACTGGTCGACCGGCAGTGTAATTTTGGCAGATTCTGCTGCCAACGGCTATATTTTTCTGGGGTCTATAAATACCCCATTTGTGAGAGTTTTTCTCTAAGATTTTTTGTGCGAATTTTTCCTTACTCTCTGGTGTTTTCACAGCAATCAAAAGAAGTTTTTGGATTCAAATTGAACAATCTATTTGGTGTTTTTCCAAGGGTTTGGAAAATCAAAGAAAAGGGTTTTTGGGAAAAAGAGTTTTGATTCATCTTCTATATCTTGGTTTCAGTTTTTCCCAAGGATTTTCTTTGTGATTTTGATTTCCATTCCATTGGTTTTCTCCACACTTGAGCAACATCTACTTTCTTATTCTATAGGATCTTTGTGTGGGAGAAAGAAATTATTTGTGGTTGTTTGTTAGACCACCAAGTTATAAACCCTAACTTAGCTTGGCTTTGAGCCTTTCCCTCATTGTGTTGAGGAGGTTGTGCTATTGGGTTGTATCCCTCAAGTGGTGAGGTGATCCTTATTTGCTTTGTGCTAATCCCTCAAGTTGTGAGGTGATTGTTTTGTTGGATTGGAGCTTGCCTCAAGGAGGAGGTTGTGGTTGTAAAGAGAGGAGTTGGGTACTCCTTGTGAGAGTTCTTTGTGGACTAGCTAGTGGATTAGAAATCCTTCGTGTGTCGAAGGCGGGGATGTAGAGCTGGGTGCTTGAACCTCGAATCTTGTTGTTTGCGCTTGATCCATTGACTCTCTCTCTATCTCTCTCTTTACTTTGTGCCTTGCAACTATTCATATTGTGCATTCATTATTGCTTGGCTTGGTTGTGTGTGCATCACTTGTTGATTGCACTTGAGTGTATTGCATTAAGTTTTTAAATTCTGCATTGAGTTCATTAGATTAGCATAATCACCTATTCACCCCCCCCTCTAGGTGATTTTTCACTTCTTTTCTCACAAAACAAAGATCATAATAGATGGGATAGTAGATAAGCTCAAGTGTGAGAAATCAAGGTGTTGGAAATCAAATCACAAAGAAAAATACTTGGGAAAACAACTTATATTTGATGGAAATGAAGAATAAAACAAATATCCCAAATCTCTTTTTTTCTTTGATTTTTCCAACCCTTGAAAACAAATAAAGATAAAATCTTTTGGCTTAAAACTCTTTTGAAAACTTGTATTAAAATACTAGAGAGAATGAAAATTTTGGCTCTTGAAATTCTTGTAGAAAACAGCTCTTGAATGGGGTATTTATAACCCCCAAGAAAATATCCCCGTTGGCAACTGGAAAAGGCAGAAATGCCCTTCCGGTCGACCGGCCAACGTTAAAAAAATGACCGTTGAGCCTAGCGGTCGACCGCCCGGTTGACCGTGCCAGATCCAGAGAGCAACTGCTCTCTGGTCGGTCGACCGCTCGGTCGACCGGGCCAAAGCTTACGGTCGACCGGACCGGTCGACCGCCCCCACCCGAAAGTGGGGTGACTTCAGTCGGTCGACCGCACGGTCGACCGGCCAAGCCAACTTGGCCTTTGTGCACGTCTCGTGCACATCGGTCGACCGGTCCGGTCGACCGACTACTGGTTCGATCGACCGTCCCGGTCGACCGCCAGAGCCTGGCAGGAATTTTTTCAGGACTTAAAAACTGGTCTTTTTAATTTCAATTAAATCCTATAAAATCACATAAATTTCACAAAAATCAGTTCATATTATATCTTTGAAATACAAACATGTTTGAGTAAAAATCAACCATGTTACAAACATTTTGAACCATTTTTGTGACTTACAAATTTTGCCGAAAACCAAAATCCGTATTTTCCAAAACTTGAATTTTTGAAATGGAAAACTGTTTTCTCCAAAACACTTGCAAATACAAAAACATGATATTTAAACAACTTTGAAGTATATAGTATATGGATAGAATCCACTATACATGAAATATAGTATATCTATGTTTTTGACTTAAAAAATCAAGATCGGTTAAACCGAAAACCAAAAACCAACAAACATGAAACTTAAACAAGTGTGTGTGTGTGTGTGTGTGTGTGTGTGTGTGTGTTGTGAACTTGAGCATATCACACTATCTAATCTTTACAATGGATCTAAATTAAATCTTAACTAAACAAACTGAAGCCTTCTTGTAGAACGCCGTCTCCAAGCCGACTCAATCCAAACGCGATTCCCCGAGCTTGACTCCAACGAGTGCTAGATATGAACTTGACGCTCGAGCTCTTGAATCACCATGTGAAAACTCCAAAATACCTTTATTGAAGCTAATCACCTACTAATATCTTGGCTAAATATCTCAAACTAAATATCACAAGATTATTAGTAAACTATAACTACATGAGTTAATCATCATCAAACTAGAGTGGAAGGCCTCTGGGCCAACAATCTCCCCCTTTTTGATGATGACAAAACTCATGGAGTTATATATGCATGGATTAAAGTTAAGCTTCAAAGAAGCTCCCCCTTAACTCATGCATAGTAATAAACAATAAGATATGCAATGAATATTAAACATGCACATGCATAAACATGCATAAAACAATGAAACAAATATGCTCTTGATACCAAATTTTAAAATAAATTACTTTTCCTTCTTTTTGAAATAAACATGTTCTTAAATATCAATTGAAAATATAAACTTAAATAAACATGTTCTTAAATAATTTCTCTTGATACCAATAAAAATATCAATAAAAGCTCTTGATATCAACAATAAAAATTTCAATAAAATTTCTTTTGATACCAACAAAACAAAATAACAAAACATGTTCTTGATATAAACTAATATCCATGCTTATGATACCAATATCAATAAAACATAAAACAAACTTTCTTGATACCAATATGAAACAAACTTTGATATAAACTTATAAATAAACATGCATATATACTCAAATACTTCTCCCCCTTTTTGTCAATCATCAACAAAGGGGTTAAAGTAAACAATAAAACAATGTTCTCCCCCTTTTTGTCCGAAACAAAAACCAACAAGGGGTGAAATCAAATTAAAACATTATGATACCAATTAAAAAAATATATCAATTTAGTGCAAAGGTATGCATAGAAACATCATGATACCAAATGATGATACCAATTGAAAATAAACAAAACATTTTGAAGAAACCAACAAAAATTTTGATACCAAATTGAAAGATATAAATATATAGGTAATCTTGATACCAATATTGAAAATGAAACATATACCAATTGAAAATGATTTTTCATTAGGAGCGTATGATACCAAAATAAAAAATTAATATCAATTTTCAATCATTTTTCAACATAAAGTGTGGGAATAAAATACCAAAGGTAAACAAAACCAATTGAAAGGTGAAATATGAATTTTCTCCCCCTTTATGAAATACCAAACAAAATGATGCATAAGCTTGTATAAGATACCAATTGAAAAATAATCAATTGAAATATAATTGTCATTTAAGAAATCAAGCTTAGCATAACCAAGATTTGTGCTCAAGATATAGAGATATAGTAAGCACAAATAAACCACATATATATGTATGGAAATTAAATACCAATCGAAATTGATACTATTTGAAGTGTAATCATACATATAAAAAAATATGAGTATACAAAATGAATGTCAATAGTGATACCAATTGAAAAGATACAATGATATCAATTGAAAACAAAATAATATCAAATGTATAACTCATACTTCCTACCACCCATTTCATGCACATGTTTTAAATAGATTTTTAATAATGAGCATACAAAGCATGGTCGCCCACCAACCGCCTTTTGATGGGTAGGGGTTTTCAAAAATAAGTTTGAAAATATAGTATGTTTGAAAAACTCTACCATAATGAAGAATACGAACTAGTTTTATGAAAAACTTGTAAACTAGTACGAAATCCTTCAAGTAAGGAATAAAATAAGAATATATTCCATAAAACATGAAAATCACTAAACCAATGTCACTCAAAATCTATATAGCACATATAAAACTCATGAGAACAAAATCATGAGAAAACATCAAGTAATATGAGTGTACAAGTTTTGTGAAAGACATAGTCATGAAATAGGCAATATGCTCAATTATGAAATTCTTAAAACATGAAACATGAAAAATCATTTAATTTTTATTGAAACAATTTAAATTTCAAGGCATATGTATGTTTTGTACAAACTAGAATATACATACATATCCAAACATAAAAGAGTCCACAAAAGTATATGCATGAAAGTAAGTGGCTCAAGGATGTATATGTATAACTAATAGTTTAGACAAAATAGACATACACATGAAGTTTAAACATAAACATGAAAAACATGTCAAAATATGGAATACAAGTCAAAATGTATGAATCATCAAAACTAGGCTATACTAGTACATCTAATGGGTACAAATGAGCATTCAAGTAAAACATATAATAATCTATTTGTGGCTCACTAGTTTTACAAGTATATATCCAAGTTTTAATAAAAACTAACATCTAAACTTGTAGTCAAAACATGAAGCATAGAAATCAAAACAAAACTTATATGATCATTATGTAAATGAATATGCATTAGATCTATGATATACACAATAGCTAAAATAAATGTGAGAACACAAATATGGGTCCATATAAACATGGGTGATCTCAAATACTAATCATACATATCACAAGTCTAATAATCATGGTATTTAACATACTAATCATGAAACATCAAAACATGCTAAAAATGAATAAAATGAAAAGCATGTAAACATAATGAGGAGTAAGAGATCGTTACCAAAACCGATAGGGCATATCTCCATATCTCCAAACCAAGGTGGTCCTCCCACCAAACTCCCCTTGAAAGTGATGCATCCAAATAGTCATCTTTAGGCTCGGAACGCATCCACCTCAAGGTACCATCGCTCTCACGTCATGCGAGAGCTCACACCTACATCACATAGCATAGGGGTGGATTTTGGTATCCAAACTCTTTTGGGTCTATGGGGTTAGCACCTTTCCTAACCCAAATAAATTTATTTGCTAAATTTACATCAAGTATCTTATCAAAACAAATTTAACAAGGTGGTCCTTACGTCCACAATGTGTACAAGTGTACACATGAGCATACAATGTGTGATGGGTGTGAACGTAAGGAGCATGTGTATGCCGTGGTTTGTGTGCATACATATTTGGAACTTGTTTCTTTCGAAACATGGATTCCAATCGTGAGTGTTTCATGGCACATTGGCTCAAAGTGGAGCCCAAACAAACAACACTCTTTTTTAAATTATTTATATCATTTTCAATTATAGAAGAAGAGGTGCATGCAATGGGTAAGCTAGGTGAAGCTACACTAGCATGGCAAACATGTGTAGACAAATCAATTTTCAAAGAAACATTTTCATTAGACATCAAATCCAATTCCTTTGAAATATAAGCAATTTTATTTTTCAAAGTTTTATTTTCTTTTATAACAAAATCAAGTTTTGAAGATAAAGCTTCATTTTTCTTCAAAAAATATTTCACAATCATTTTTATTTTTCAAAAATTCATTTGCTTTTAGGGCAAGTCTAGTTGGGATTTAAGTGAGTCACGTTCACTTGAAATCTCTTCCTTCTCTTGTAAAACCAAATAAAGCTTTGAAATTAAGCCCTCATTTTCTTCTTTTAAAGCAACATTTTTCTTTTTCAAAAGTTTATGTCTTTTTAACAATTTTTCACAATGGATAGCTAGTTCATAATTAGAAGCATGTACATCCATACATTCATTACAAGAAGAACTAATGCTATCATCTAGTTGGGTATCCGAATATACCTCAAGGAGTCATTCCCTTGGACCATGAAGCAACGATGTTCGGATTCTCCACTAGATCCCTTCTCTACTTGGATTGGCAATTGACGCTTTGGAGAGGTCAAGATGTTCCACACTGCAAAAGCGGATTTATAATGAGAAACTAAACACAAATATTCATTAGAAAGAGTGCTCCTAAGTGCCTTTAGGGTTTGTGCATTAGCCTCTTTATGCTTGCGATTACCAAGATAAGATTTCTTAGTAGCGGCAAGGAAAACATGCAAACCTATGGTCTTGAGATACATACTCATCTTAGTCTTCCATACGTCGATGTTATAAACATCAAACATAGGAGGGGTCATGAAATCCATGAGTGTAAACTATATGTGTGCAAATGGAAATGATAGATTAGCAAAATCAAGATCACACTCCTAGGTGGTTAAACCAAATATCAGGAGTGTAGGCTCTGATACCAATTGAAAGTACACCTAGAGGGGGGTGAATAGGTGTACGGCTAATCTATGAACAATAATGCGGAATTATAAAACTTAATGCAACACACTTAGTGTAACCAACGAGTGTAGCTGAATTCCCCGTGAAGGGCTCTGGACTAACTCCTCTTGATTCCTCTGAATAAGAGTTGAGGTGCTATATGAAGCTCTCGTGGTTAAACACAAGTGAGGCACACAAACAAACACAACCAAGCATATAAGTATGGATGAGCAATATGAATGATGCAAGGCACAATATAAGAGAGAGAGAGAGTTAGAGAAAGTGGATCAATCGCAAACACCAAGATATATTTCGAGGTTCGAGCACACAGCTCTACGTCCCCGCCTTCATACAGAAAGATTTTCACTAACTCGTCCACACGGACTTCCCACACAGGGAATCTCCACTGAAGATTTTGAGCAAATACAACCGGGAGTACACAACTCCTCTCTCAACCAATACAACCTCTCACTAGAGGCAAGGCACAAAGCCAACACAAATCAACCTCATAAATGAGGGATAGGCACAAAGTCAAACAACCAATCAACCTCTCACAAGAGGGATAGGGCACAAAGCCACCACTCCAACAATCAACCTCTATACAAGAGGGATATAACAAATAAGGAGGGTTTACAACTTGGTGGTTTCCACGACCACAAACAACTTCTTTTCCCACAAAACAAAGATCCTAATACATAGGATAGTAAATAAGCTCAAGTGTGAGAAATCAAGGTGTTGGGAATCAAATCACAAAGAAAAATACTTAGGAAAACAACTTGTATTTGATAGAAAATGAAGAACAAAACAAATATCCCAAATCTCTATTTTTCTTTGATTTTTCCAACCCTTGAAAACAAATAAAGATAAAATCTTTTGGCTTAAAAACTCTTTTGAAAACTTGTATTAAACACTAGAGAGAATGAAAATTTTGGCTCTTGAAATTCTTGTAGAAAACAGCTCTTGAATGGGGTATTTATAACCCCTAAGAAAATCTGCCCGTTGGCAGCTGGAAAGGGCAGAAATGCCCTTCCGGTCGACCGGCCAACGGTCAAAAAAATGACCGTTGAGCCCAGCGATCGACCGCCTGGTCGACCGCCCAGTCGACCGTGCCAGATCCAGAGAGCAAGTGGTCGATCGCTCGGTCGACCGGGCCAAAGCTCCCGGTCGACCGCCCCCACCCGAGAGTGGGGTGACTTCAGTCGGTCGACCGCACGGTCGACCGGCCAAGCCAACTTGGCCTTTGTGCACGTCTCGTGCACATCGGTCGATCGGTCTGGTCGACCGACTACTTGTCCGGTCGACCGTCCCGGTCGACCGCCAGAGCCTGGCAGGAATTTTTTCAGGACTTAAAAAATTGTCTTTTTAATTTCAATTAAATCCCATAAAATCACATAAATTTCACAAAAATCAGTTCATGTTATATCTTTGAAATACAAACATGTTTGAGTAAAAATCAAATCATGTTACAAACATTTTGAACCATTTTTGTGACTTACAAATTTTACCGAAAACCAAAATCCGTATTTTCCAAAACTATGATTTTTGAAATGGAAAACCGTTTTCTCCAAAACACTTGCAAATACAAAAACATGATATTTAAACAACTTTGAAGCATATAGTATATGGATAGAATCTACTATACATGAAATATAGTATATCTATGTTTTTGACTTAAAAACCAAGATCGATTAAACTGAAAACCAAAAACCAACAAACATGAAACTTAAAATAAGTGTGTGTGTTGTGATCTTGAGTATATCACACTATCTAATCTTTACAATGGATCTAAACTAAATCTTAACTAAACAAACTGAAGCCTTCTTGTAGAACGCCGTCTCCAAGCCGACTCGATCCAAACGCGATTCCCCGAGCTTGACTCCAACGAGTGCTAGATATGAACTTGACGCTCGAGCTCTTGAATCACCATGTGAAAGCTCCAAAACACCTTTGTTGAAGCTAATCACCTACTAATATCTTGGTTAAATATCTGAAACTAAATATCACAAGATTATTAGTAAACTATAACTACATGAGTTAATTGTTGGCCCAAAAGGTTACACTCTCCATTTGTTTAAGTTTTGATGATAAAAAACACATAGAAGCTATTTGGTACTAATAAGTTGTTTAGAATAAGTTTCAGATTAGTACCATTCATGATGGCCTTTCTTAGCTATTGCAAGGTTTATGATTCTATAAAGGCAAATGGCGCAAGAGGAAGTTTTCATAGAAGAGAAGGCTCTAGCTTGGTGTAGCATGGCTCAGAAACTTCATTTCTTAGTTTTTATATTTTTAGTTTGTTAAAGAATAGTGAATAGGTTTGAAGCTCAAAATTTCCCATACACAAGATTTTGTGCACATGATTTTTCTAAAAGAAATTTCTCCTATATACAAAATAGTTTTAAACATATTTTACTACTTACAAACTCTATTTGTATAGTATACCTAGTCTTGATCAAAACTACTTTGAAAAGTTTCAAGATCTTCAAAAGTATTTTCAAATAATCTGTTTTTGGCCTGCTGCGGTCGACCGGCTCTGTTTTAGGTCAGAACGGTCGACTGACCAGTCGACCGGGCTTCTGACCATTTGGGTGCGTGCATGTGTGCATGTCTCCCGGTCGATCGGGCGGTCGACTGGACCCCATTTTCGGTCGACCGACCTTCGGCCGACTGAAAGTTCCCTAGTCTTTGTTTGTTTCGGTCGACCGAGCGGTCGACCGTGGGCTGGCAACGACTAAAATTTTTGAAAACCCGGTCAACCGGCCGGTCGACCGAGAGCTTGATTTCAGCCTAACGGCTACTTTATTTAACACGTTTTAAAACGTGTGTTTTCTCTCTAAACGAGTTTAGGGGCTGGTTTTGGGTCAAATATTTCCTAATTACTTATTATATTAGTTTACTCTTTAATCCCTACCTTTATCCTATAAATAGGGATGATTAGGGTTGAGGTAAACACAATAATCTTTTGCAAAAAGTATTCAAGTTTAAGGCTTTCAAAAGAAGTTTTTGTTCTCTGATTTTGTGCTCAAAATTCTCTCTCTTTACTGAAGTTTTTGGTTCAAAACTCTCTTCAATTTCATTTACTTTTTTACTTACAAAACTTGAGCTTCAATCCTACACATTATTCTCTTGGGTTTTTGTAAGGGAAAAAGGTTTTCAAAAGAGGGTTTGTGGTCTTTTGATCACCAAGATATTCTTGTGCTTGTGGCTCCACTACCTCTGGACTAGAGGAGTGTGATTGAGGAGTTGGGTACTCCGGTGTGGTTGTAATTCTTTGTGAAAGTTATAGTGGTTGAAAATCCTTCTGGGTGAAGGCGGGGACGTAGAGCTGGGTGCTCGAACCTCGAAACAAATCTCTGTGTTTGCGATTGGTTTACTTGCTTCATTTACTTGCTTTATATTCATTGCTATATTTACTTGCTTCATATTCATTGCTATATTGTCGATCAATACTCACACAACAAGATTGCATTGTACACCTCAAACTCTTATCTAGAGGAATCACGAGGAAGGAGTTCAGAGCCCTTCACGGGGTATTCGGCTTCTAGTCTTGTTTCGGGTGATCGTTGCATCATAACTTTTAAATTTGTGCATTGATTAGCATTATCACCTATTCACCCCCCTCTAGATGATTTCAATTGGTATCAGAGCTAGGACTCTAGTTTTTGGCTTCGCATCCTAAGAGAGATCCTAAAATTTGCTAATCACTATTTGCATATTTTCATTCATACACTAGTAAAGATGACCGATAACATTAAGTCCCCTCCCAAATTTGATGGACTCAACTTTCCTATATGGAAAGTTAGGATGACTACTTTTCTACAATCTCTAGGAAGCCTTGTTACTGAGTCCTTAACCAAGCCTTATAGTAGACCCGAAAGTGAGGAGGACACTTGGTCCGAATTTACCTTCAAGGAATCTGAGGCTAATTCTAAGGCTCAAAATGCTCTTATCACAGCTTTGAATGAGGATGATCTAACACGGGTTATCCATTGCAAATCCGCCTATGAGATTTGGCAACACTTATTGATCACTCATGAGGGGACATCACAAGTCAAGAGAGCCAAAATAGATCTCTTGCATTCCCAAGCTAGAAGATGAATCTATTGATAATATGATTACCAAGTTTACTAAGATTACTAATACTCTTTCTTCTCTAGGTGATGAAATAAGCAACGACCAAAAGGTGCGCAAAGTGATTCGTGCTCTTCCTTCGTCATGGGAAATCAAAGCTACCACCTTGAAGGAGTTGAATGACAAGGACGAAATGGAGCTCATAAGTCTTATTGGAAACCTTAAGACTCATGAGATGGAGAAGAAGGATAGAGAAGATGCGGTACCTCAAAAGAAGAAATCAATAGCTTTCAAGTCTTCCTCTTCCAACTACGATGATGAAGAAGATGAAGAAGATGATGAAGAGCTATCTCTCTTTGTAAGAAATGTAAAGAGAATATACCGCAAGAATAAGCTTAACTATAGAAGACGATGGGAAGGGAAGGAGGAGAAAAAGATCATATGCTACAACTGTCGGAAACCCGGACACATCATGGCCGATTGTCCCGATTTCAAGAAAAAGATGATCTCCTCCTTGAAGCAAAAGAGGCCGGTTGAAAAGAAGGTATACAAAGCCACTTGGGATTCGGAAAGTGAATCCGAAGATGAAGTTGACACGACAAATATGTATTTCATGGCAAACACACCCAAGGTAACTACTCAACCTCTTGATGATGAAAATGAAATAAGTAGAGAAATGTTAGAACATGCTTTTGTTGAACTCTCTTAAAGAAAAATGAATCTTTGAAAATTGATATTGATTCTCATGTGTGCCATACTAGTGTAGCTTCTTCTTCTAGCACACCTTTTGCATGCTCCACTTTATCTTCAACTATTGAAAATGATATAAATGTTTTGAAGAAAAGTGTAGATTGTTTGGGCTCCACTTTGAGCCAATGTACTTCAAATCATACACGCTTGGAAACCTTGGTTCGTAAGAAACAAGGTCCATTTTTACATGTACACCCTCCACGGCATACACATGCTTCCCACGGTCACCACCATTACATGTATGCTCATGTGTACACTTGTACACATTGTGGTCGAAAAGGCCACCTTGCTAGATTTTGCTATGATCGTTTACATATTGAAAATTCAGCAAATAATCTTATTTGGGTTAGAAAAGATACTAACCCCTATGGACCCAAAAGAAAATGGGTACCAAAGACCACCCCTCATGTATTTGATGTAGGTGTGGGCTCTCGCATCACGTGAGAGTAGCGGTGCCTTGAAGTGGATGTGTTCCGTACTCAAAGAAAACAATTTGGATGCATCACTTTCAAGGGGAGTTTGGTGGAGAGGACCACCATGAGAGGTGCCTTCATCGATTTTGGTATCGATCTCTAACTCCCATTTATTTTTACCTGCTCTCATATTATTGTTTATAGCATGTTTTGATGATTGTTGATTATCATGATTATGCCATGGTCATTAGATTAGTGATATACATGTTTAGTTATTTGAGACACCCATGGACCTATCTTTGTGTTCTCACTTTATTTTTAAACTAATATGTATGCCCTAGATCTAATGCACATGCTTACACATGATGATCATATATGTTTATGATTCTTGTTTTGATATCTCATGTTTTTTGATGTTTAGAGTTTATTATGTTAAATACCATGATTCTTAGATCATTGACATGCATGTATAGCTTTTGAGATCACCCATGTTTATATGGACCCATATGTTGCGTTCTCACCATTTGTTTAGCTATTATATATATCATGATTCTAATAGCATGTGGATTTACATAATGATCATGTTTAAGATTTTCATGTTGATTTATATCCTGTTTTATGCTTAATGATTTGATTACTTGTTTAGATGTTAGTTTTCATTAAGATTAGAATTTATACTTGTACGTATAGTGGGACACAAATAAATCTTTATATATGTTTGTGCTTGGATGCTTATTTGTACCCATTAGATGTGCTAGTATAGTCTACTTTTGATGATTCATGCAT
The DNA here is from genome assembly GCA_038442645.1 of Agave tequilana. NCBI lineage: Eukaryota > Viridiplantae > Streptophyta > Magnoliopsida > Asparagales > Asparagaceae > Agave > Agave tequilana. The sequence goes on along the minus strand of JAVJIF010031839.1, from coordinate 99,246 downwards.
TCTAACTTGTATTCCCTATTTTGGACATGTTTTATGATCATGTGTTTTTAACTTCATGTATATGTCTATCTTGTCCAAACTATTGATTATCATGTACATCCTTTGAGCCACGTGCCTCCATGCATATACTTTTATGGTCTCATTATGTTTAGGATATGTATGTATACTTTTTGTGTTGTCAAAACATACATATGTCTTGAATTATAAATTAGTTTTATTGAAAATTTTAGATTTTCATGTTTCATGTTTTAAAGGAATTTAAATCGAGCTTAATTGAATATTTTCATGATGATGTGTGTCACATAACACTTGTTCACTCACTTTATTAGTTTACTCATGATTTGTTTTCATGAGACTATGATATGGGCTTTATGGATTTTGAGTGTTTAGTGATCATGTGATTTACATGTGTTTCATGGAAAATAATTTTGTTTTATTCCTTGCTTGAAGGATTTCGTACTAGTTAACAAGATTTCCCATTTAACTAGTTCACATTCTTCTTATGGTAGAGATTTTCAAACGTACCTTATTTTCAAACCTAATTTTGAAAATCCCTACCATCCAAGGGTGGTTGGTTGGGAGATCATGCTCATGTATGCCTTATAGTGAAAATCATTTTAAACTTGAACATGATTGGGAGGCTAGGTAATATGATGTATACACTTAATTATTATTGTTGTTTCAATTGGTATCATTGGACTCTTTCAATTGGTATCAATTTTGACCTTTCTTGTATACTCATATATGTTTGTATGTATGTATGCTTTCATTTTAAAGAATATCAATTTCAATTGGTATCTATTTTTCATACATATATGTTTTATTTGTGCTTATTATATCCCTATATCTTTAAGCACAAAATCTTGTTTATGCTAGTGCTTGAGCTTCAATTTTGTTTCAATTGATTAGTTTTCAATTGCTTCTCAATTGGTTCAATTTTCAATTGGTATCTTATTTCAAGCCTATGCATGTGTTTTGTTGGTAATTCATAAAGAGGGAAAAAACTTGTATTTCATCTTTCAATTGGTATTTGTTTTTCACTCCCATACTTTATGATTGAAAATTTAAATTTGGTATCATATGTTCAAAATGAAAAATATTTACAATTGGTATCAAAATTTTGTTTAGACATTCAAAATTTATTATGTTTAATTTCAATTGGTATCAAGATTTTCATGTGTTTTGCTTAAAATTGGTTTCAATATTTTTTGTTTGTTTCCTTTCAATTGGTATCAAGATGCTATTCTTTGACAAATTTTCACATGATATCTTAATTGATAGTCACCCCTATTTGGTTTTGTTTTTGTTTTAGACAAAGGGGGAGAACATTGTCTTTATTAACCCTTTTGTTGATTCATGGTTTCGAACGAAAAGGGGAGAAAAATTTATTGATTTGGTTTTGCTTTTACCCCTTATTGATGAGTGTTTCTTTGTATTAAAAAGGGGGAGAAGATTTTGTTTTGTTTTGGTTTTTACCCCTTTATTGATGATTGACAAAAAGGGGAGAATTATTTGAGAAGTTTTATATATGCATGTTTATGTTTTGCATATATTAAGTTTAATTTAGTTTAATTTTAAATTGGTATCTAGAGCATGTTTTGTTTTTAAACATTTCATTGGTATCTAGAGCCATTTATTGTTTATGCATAATTATGCATTGTCATTCATTACATATTTATGTTTATTTGTTTTATGCATGAGTTAAGGGGGAGCTTCTTTGAAGCTTAACTTTAATCCATGCATATATAACTCCATGAGTTTTGTCATCATCAAAAAGGTGGAGATTGTTGGCCCAGAGGCCTTCCACTCTAGTTTTGATGATGATTAACTCATGTAGTTATGTGTACTAATAATCTTGTGATTTTAGTTTCAGATCATTAATCAAGTTATTAGTAGGTGATGAGCTTCAACAAGATGATTTGGAAGCTTTCACATGTTGATTCATGAGCCCGAGCGTCAAAGATCATATATAGCACTTGCTCGGTGGATCAAAGAGTTTTGGATCGAGTCGGCTTGGAGATTGCGCTCTACAAGAAGACATCGGTACCATAGTTTAGTTTTGTATTTAGATCCAAATTGTAAAGATTAGATAGTATGATATGCTCAATTTCACAACACACACACGTTTCATGTTTTGAATATTGGTTTTCGGTTTTTCTGTTTTTGGTTTAACCGATCTTGGTTTCATGAATAGATAGTTTCAAAACAAGTTTACATGGTTTAATGTATATTAGAATTGTTCTATATACATGCATGCTTAACTTCCTAGACAAACTTAGTTTTGACTTACTTATTCATGTGGTTTATTTTTTGGTATTTTCAACAAAACATATTTTTGAAATTAAAGTCAAAAACATGGATATATATGTTTCATGTATATAGGATTATATCCATATACATCATGCCTAAATGTTGTTTAATATCATGTTTTTGTATTTGGATGAGTTTTGGACAAAATGTATTTTCTATTCAAAATCTAAGTTTTAGAAAATACAGTTTTTGATTTTTGGTAAAACTGATAAGACACAAAAATGTTTTAAAATGTTTGTTATTTGTGATGAAATTTTTATCACATGTTTATATTTCAATATAAAATGAGAAAACTATTTTTGTGTAGTTTTTACAAGTTTTATGGATTTATTAAAATATTTTTCCATCCTGTTTTCTGACCCAGGACACTGGCTGACAGGCCAGGTCGGTCGACCGTGCGGTCGGCCGAACCAATGGCCGGTCGACCCAGCGGTCGACCGACGTGCACAGAGCTGTGCACGTCTAGCAGCATAGTGGGACGGTCGGCCGGCCGGCCGACCGGACCAGAGAGCAGTGCTCTCTGTTCTTTTCGGTCGACCGGGCGGTCGACCGTCAGTTGCCAACGGTCAAAATGTGACCGTTGGACGGTCGACCGACCGGTCGACCGGTAGGGCATTTTTGGCAGGATCTGCTGCCAACGGCTATATTTTCTGGGGGCTATAAATACCCCATTAATGGCCAGTTTTCTACAAGATTTTTTTGGTGCGAATTTTTCTTGACTATCTAGTGTTTTCACAGCAATCAAAAGAAGTATTTGGGCTTTAAATTGAACAATCTTTTTGGTGTTTTTGCTAGGGTTTGGAAGATCAAAGAAAAGGGTTTTTGGGAAAAGATTTTGATTCAACTTCTATATCTTGGTTTCAGTTTTTCCCAAGGATTTTCTTTGTGATTTTGATTTCCATTCCATTGGTTTTCTCCACACTTGAGCTACATCTACTTTCTTATTCTATAGGATCTTTGTGTGGGAGAAAGAGATTGTTTGTGGTTGTTTGTTAGACCACCAAGTTATAAACCCAATCTTTACTTGGCTTTGTGCCTTTGGGTTGTATCCCTCAAGTTGTGAGGAGATCCTTGTGTTGCTTTGTGCTAATCCCTCAAGTTGTGAGGTGATAGTTTGTTGGCTTGGAGTTGTGCCTCAAGGAGGAGGTTGTGTTTGTAAGGAGAGGAGTTGGGTACTCCTTGTAATTGTTATTGCCCCAAATCCTCGGTGGAGGTTCCCTTTGTGGGAGTCCTTTGTGGACAAGCTAGTGGACTTAAAATCCTTCTGGGTGAAGGCGGGGATGTAGAGCTGGGTGTTCGAACTTCGAAACATATCTTGTTGTTTGCGCTTGATCTCTTGGCTCTCTCTCTCTTTTCTTTGTGCCTTGCATCTATTCATATTGTTCATTCATAATTATTTTCTTGGCTTGTTTGAGTGTGCATCTCTTATTAATTGCAATTAGGTTTTAAATTCCGCATTAAGTTCATTAGATTAGCATAATCACCTATTCACCCCCCCTCTAGGTGATTTTCAATTGGTATCAGAGTCTCCGCTCCTGATATTTAGGTTTAACCACCTAGGAGTAAGATCTTGGTTTGCTAATCTTCATTTGCATTGTTCATTTGCACACTTTTAGTTTGCACTCATGGATAGCCCTCCTATGTTTGATTTTGCTAGACATGATATGTGGATGGCCAAGATGAGTAGTCATTTAAAAAGCCTAGGACATCTAGTTTATCAAGCCTCCACTATGGAATCATTCCCTAATAGTAGCAAGCATAAAAAGGCTAATGCATTAGCCCTTAAATCACTTAGAGCATCTCTAAATGAAGATCTTTTACATGTGTTTGCTAATTATGATTCGGCTTTTGTAGTTTGGAGTATATTGACGTCTCCCGAGCTACCAGGATTGTCAACAAGTTGAGGAGATCTAGGAGAGACATGTCCGATGAGCATTGCCTCATGGTCCAAGGGAAAGACTCCCTTGAGGTACATTCGGATTCTCCCACTAGATGATAGCTCTAGTTCATATTGCCATGGATGTTTTGAAGTTCAAACTTTAAATGTAGAACTTGCATCTAAACTTGAAAATTTTGTGGAAAAACATGATTATTTGAAAAAGAAGCATTTTGAATTAAAAGAAGAAATGAAGGATTTATGTTCAACTTTTGAATCGGTTTTGCAAGAGAAGGAAGGGATTACTAGTGAACGTGACTCACTAAGATCTCAACTAGACCTTGCCCTAAAAGAGATTGATGTTTTAAAAGGCAAAAATGATTTTGATGATGTTGTGAAAAACAATGAGGTTTTATCTTCAAAATTGGATCTTGTTTTAAAAGATAACATTGTTTTGAAAAATGAAATTGATTTCATTACAAAAGAATTGGATTTAGTTTTAAAGAAAAATGAATCTTTGAAAATTGATATTGATTCTCATGTGTGCCATACTAATGTAGCTTCTTCTTCTAACACACCTTTTGCATGCTCCACTTTATCTTCAACTATTGAAAATGATATAAATGTTTTGAAGAAAAGTGTAGATTGTTTGGGCTCCACTTTGAGCCAATGTACTTCAAATCATACACGCTTGGAAACCTTAGTTCGTAAGAAACAAGGTCCATTTTTACATGTACACCCTCCACGGCATACACATGCTTCCCACGGTCACCACCATTACATGTATGCTCATGTGTACACTTGTACACATTGTGGTCGAAAAGGCCACCTTGCTATATTTTGCTATGATCGTTTACATATTGAAAATTCAGCAAATAATCTTGTTTGGGTTAGAAAAGATACTAACCCCTATGGACCCAAAAGAAAATGGGTACCAAAGACCACCCCTCATGTATTTGATGTAGGTGTGGGCTCTCGCATCACGTGAGAGTAGCGGTGCCTTGAAGTGGATGTGTTCCGTGCTCAAAGAAAATAATTTGGATGCATCACTTTCAAGGGGAGTTTGGTGGAGAGGACCACCATTGGTTTGGAGAACTAGAGAGGTGCCTTCATCGATTTTGGTATCGATCTCTAACTCCCGTTTATTTTTACATGCTCTCATATTATTGTATATAGCATGTTTTGATGATTGTTGATTATCATGATTATGCCATGGTCATTAGATTAGTGATATACATGTTTAGTTATTTGAGACACCCATGGACCTATCTTTGTATTCTCACTTTGTTTTTAAACTAATATGTATGCCCTAGATCTAATGCACATGCTTACACATGATGATCATATATGTTTATGATTCTTATTTTGATATCTCATGTTTTTGATGTTTAGAGTTTATTATGTTAAATGCCATGATTCTTAGATCATTGACATGCATGTATAGCTTTTGAGATCACCCATGTTTATATGGACCCATATGTTGCGTTCTCACCATTTGTTTAGCTATTATGTATATCATGATTCTAATAGCATGTGGATTTACATAATGATCATGTTTATGATTTTCATGTTGATTTATATCCCGTTTTATGCTTAATGATTTGATTACTTGTTTAGATGTTAGTTTTCATTAAGACTAGAATTTATACTTGTACATATAGTGGGACACAAATAAATCTTTATATATGTTTGTGCTTGGATGCTTATTTGTACCCATTAGATGTGCTAGTATAGTCTAGTTTTGATGATTCATGCATTCTAACTTGTATTCCCTATTTTGGACATGTTTTATGATCATGTGTTTTTAACTTCATGTATATGTCTATCTTGTCCAAACTATTGATTATACATGTACATCCTTTGAGCCACGTGCCTCCATGCATATACTTTTATGGTCTCATTATGTTTAGGATATGTATGTATACTTTTTGTGTTGTCAAAACATACATATGTCTTGAATTATAAATTAGTTTTATTGAAAATTTTATATTTTTATGTTTCATGTTTTAAAGGAATTTAAATCGAGCTTAATTGAATATTTTCATGATGATGTGTGTCACATAATACTTGTTCACTCACTTTATTAGTTTACTCATGATTTGTTTTCATGAGACTATGATATGGGCTTTATGGATTTTGAGTGTTTAGTGATCATGTGATTTACATGTGTTTCATGGAAAAATAATTTTGTTTTATTCCTTACTTGAAGGATTTCGTACTAGTTAACAAGATTTCCCATTTAACTAGTTCGTATTCTTCTTATGGTAGAGATTTTTCAAACGTACCTTATTTTCAAACCTAATTTTGAAAATCCCTACCATCCAAGGGTGGTTGGTTGGGAGATCATGCTCATGTATGCCTTATAGTGAAAATCATTTTATACTTGAACATGATTGGGAGGTTAGGTAATATGATGTATACACTTAATCATTATTGTTGTTTCAATTGTTATCATTGGACTCTTTCAATTGGTATCAATTTTGACCTTTCTTGTATACTTATATATGTTTGTATGTATGTATGCTTTCATTTTAAAGAATATCAATTTCAATTGGTATCTATTTTTCATACATATATGTTTTATTTGTGCTTATTATATCCCTATATCTTTAAGCACAAAATCTTGTTTATGCTAGTGCTTGAGCTTCAATTTTGTTTCAATTGATTAGTTTTCAATTGCTTTTCAATTGGTTCAATTTTCAATTGGTATCTTATTTCAAGCCTATGCATGTGTTTTGTTGGTAATTCATAAAGAGGGAGAAAACTTGTATTTCATCTTTCAATTGGTATTTGTTTTCCACTCCCATACTTTATGATTGAAAATTTAAATTTGGTATCATATGTTCAAAATGAAAAATATTTACAATTAGTATCAAAATTTTTGTTTAGATATTCAAATTTATTATGTTTAATTTCAATTGGTATCAAGATTTTCATGTGTTTTGCTTAAAATTGGTATCAATATTTTTTTATTTGTTTCCTTTCAATTGGTATCAAGATGCTATTCTTTGACAAATTTTCACTTGATATCTTAATTGATAGTCACCCCTATTTGGTTTTGTTTTTGTTTTAGACAAAGGGGGAGAACATTGTCTTTATTAACCCTTTTGTTGATTCATGGTTTCGAACAAAAAGGGGAGAAAAATTTATTGATTTGGTTTTGCTTTTACCCCTTATTGATGAGTGTTTCTTTGTATTAAAAAGGGGGAGAAGATTTTGTTTTGTTTTGATTTTTACCTCTTTATTGATGATTGACAAAAAGGGGGAGAATTATTTGAGAAGTTTTATATATGCATGTTTATGTTTTGCATATATTAAGTTTAATTTAGTTTAATTTTAAATTGGTATCTAGAGCATGTTTTATTTTTAAACATTTCATTGGTATCTAGAGCTATTTATTGTTTATGCATGATTATGCATTGTCATTCATTACATATTTATGTTTATTTGTTTTATGCATGAGTTAAGGGGGAGCTTCTTTGAAGCTTAACTTTAATCCATGCATATATAACTCCATGAGTTTTATCATCATCAAAACGGGGGAGATTGTTGGCCCAGAGGCCTTCCACTCTAGTTTTGATGATGATTAACTCATGTAGTTATGTGTACTAATAATCTTGTGATTTTAGTTTCAGATCATTAATCAAGTTATTAGTAGGTGATTAGTTTCAACAAGATGATTTGGAAGCTTTCACATGTTGATTCATGAGCCCGAGCGTCAAAGATCATATATAGCACTTGCTCGGTGGATCAAAGAGTTTTGGATCGAGTCGGCTTGGAGATTGCGCTCTACAAGAAGACATCGGTACCATAGTTTAGTTTTGTGTTTAGATCCAAATTGTAAAGATTAGAATAGTATGATATGCTCAAGTTCACAACACACACACGTTTCATGTTTTGAATATTGGTTTTCGGTTTTTTCCGTTTTTGGTTTAACCGATCTTGGTTTCATGAATAGATAGTTTCAAAACAAGTTTACATGGTTTAATGTATATTAGAATTGTTCTATATACATGCATGCTTAACTTCCTAGACAAACTTAGTTTTGACTTACTTATTCATGTGGTTTATGTTTTGGTATTTTCAACAAAACATATTTTTGGAATTAAAGTTAAAAACATGAATATATATATGTTTCATGTATATAGGATTATATCCATATACATCATGCCTAAATGTTGTTTAATATCATGTTTTTGTATTTGGATGAGTTTTGGACAAAATGTATTTTCTATTCAAAAATCCAAGTTTTAGAAAATACAGTTTTTGATTTTTCGTAAAACAGATAAGACACAAAAATGTTTTAAAATGTTTGTTATTTGTGATGAAATTCTTATCACATGTTTATATTTCAATATAAAATGAGAAAACTATTTTTGTGTAGTTTTTACAAGTTTTATGGATTTATTAAAATATTTTTCCATCCTGTTTTCTGACCCAGGACACTGGCTGACAGGCCAAGTCGGTCGACCGTGCGGTCGGCCGAACCAATGGCCGGTCGACCCAGCGGTCGACCGACGTGCACAGAGCTGTGCACGTCTGGCAACACAGTGGGACGGTCGGCCGGCCGGCCGACCGGACCAGAGAGCAGTGCTCTCTGTTCTTTTCGGTCGACCGGGCGGTCGACCGTCAGTTGCCAACGGTCAAAATGTGACCGTTGGACGGTCGACCGACCGGTCGACCGGTAGGGCATTTTTGGCAGGATCTGCTGCCAACGGCTATATTTTTTTGGGGGCTATAAATACCCCATTAATGGCCAATTTTCTACAAGATTTTTTTGGTGCGAATTTTTCCTGACTCTCTAGTGTTTTCACAGCAATCAAAAGAAGTTTTTGGGCTTTAAATTGAACAATCTTTTTGGTGTTTTGGCTAGGGTTTGGAAGATCAAAGAAAAGGGTTTTTGGGAAAAGATTTTGATTCAACTTCTATATCTTGGTTTCAGTTTTTCCCAAGGATTTTCTTTGTGATTTTGATTTCCATTCCATTGGTTTTCTCCACACTTGAGCTACATCTACTTTCTTATTCTATAGGATCTTTGTGTGGGAGAAAGAGATTGTTTGTGGTTGTTTGTTAGACCACCAAGTTATAAACCCAATCTTTGCTTGGCTTTGTGCCTTTGGGTTGTATCCCTCAAGTTGTGAGGTGATCCTTGTGTTGCTTTGTGCTAATCCCTCAAGTTGTGAGGTGATAGTTTGTTGGCTTGGAGTTGTGCCTCAAGGAGGAGGTTGTGTTTGTAAGGAGAGGAGTTGGGTACTCCTTGTAATTGTTATTGCCCCAAATCCTCGGTGGAGGTTCCCTTTGTGGGAGTCCTTTGTGGACAAGCTAGTGGACTTAAAATCCTTCTGGGTGAAGGCGGGGATGTAGAGCTGGGTGCTCGAACCTCGAAACATATCTTGTTGTTTGCGCTTGATCCCTTGGCTCTCTCTCTCTTTGCTTTGTGCCTTGCATCTATTCATATTGTTCATTCATAATTATTTGCTTGGCTTGTTTGAGTGTGCATCTCTTGTTAATTGCAATTAGTTTTTAAATTCGCATTAAGTTCATTAGATTAGCATAATCACCTATTCACCCCCCTCTAGGTGATTTTCAACATTAAGATTGGTGCATCTCCTTTAATAGAAAATGTTGTTCTTGTTGATGGGCTTAAACATAACTTGCTTAATATAAGTCAATTATGTGATCGTGATCTCAAAGTTGTGTTTGATGAATCCTCTTGCAAAATTTTTGATTGTAAAATCAATGATTGTATTCTCACCGGATTTCGTGAAAATAATGTCTATATTATTGACATGCTTAATTTGGATTGTTCTACTAAATGCTTGAATGTTTTTGATGAGATTTCATGGCTTTGGCATAGAAGATTAGGACATGCATCTTTTGATCACCTTACTAGAATTAATTCTAAGGAATTGGTGAAGGGTATTCCTTGTTTGAAGTTTGAAAAAGACCGCATTTGTGGTGCGTGCCAACTTAGGAAACAAACCAAGTCTCCCTTCAAACCAATCAAGGATATCATGTCAACCAGGCCATTAGAATTGATTCACATGGATCTTTTTGGACCAACTATAACTAAAAGCTTAAATGGAAGTAGATATGTTTTTGTTTTAGTTGATGATTTTTCTCGTTTTACTTGGGTTTTCTTTTTGGAACACAAAGATCACACTTTTTCGCATTTTAAGATTTTTCGAAAGAGGGTTGAAAAAGAAAAAGGATTTTTGATTTTAAGAATAAGAAGTGATAGAGATGGTGAGTTTGTTAACCAACTCTTCATGACTTATTGTGATGAAAAGGGAATTAAGCATGAAATGTCATGTCCTAGAACTCCACAACAAAATGGAGTAGTTGAAAAGAAGAATAGAACTCTTCAAGAAATGGTTAGGACTATGATAAGTGAATATGGGCTCCCTCAATACCTATGGGCCGAGGCCGTAAACACCACATGCTATATATCAAACCGTATTTATTTGTGTAAAAATACTTTCAAAACCTCTTTTGAAATTTATCATTTAAGAAAACTAAATGTTTCATACTTTAAAGTTTTTGGATGCAAGTGTTTTATTTTGAATACTACAGATAATTTGGGTAAATTTGATGCTAAGACTTATGAAGCAATATTTGTTGGATATTCTAGTACTAGCAAAGCTTATAGAGTATTCAATAAATCTTCTCATACTATTGAAGAATCTATGCATATTAAATTTGAAGAATCTAATACTATTGTTGAGAATATTGTAGAGATTGACTCATTAGGTGAGGATATGGAGAAAATATCCTTGAAGGACTCACCCATTCAAGAAGAAAAGTAAGAACCCATTGGTGAAGTTTAAAAGGATGAAGTGAAAAACTCTCAACCACTTCCTAAAGATTGGAGATACGCTACAAATCATCCCAAAGATCTCATCATAGGTGATGTATCAAAAGGGGTATCCACTCGCTCCAAACTCCATGATTTGTGTGGTAATTTTGCATTCATATCTCATTTTGAATCCAAAAATATCCTCGAAGCCGAGGGTGAGTCATATTGGTTACTAGCTATGCAAGAAGAGCTCAATCAATTTGAGCGCAACCAAGTTTGGCACCTTATTCCTAGACCCCACGATAGACCAATAATCGGTACTAAGTGGATTTTTAGGAACAAGTTGGATGAGTCAGGAAATATTATTAGGAATAAGGCTAGGTTAGTGGCCCAAGGTTATACTCAAGTTGAAGGAATCGACTTTGAGGAGACCTTTGCACCCGTAGCACGGCTTGAAGCCATACGGATCACACTAGCTTATGCATCTTTTAAAAATTTTAAACTTTTCAAATGGATGTAAAAAGTGCATTTTTAAATGATTTTATTGATGAGGAAGTTTATGTTGAACAACTTCCCGATTTTGTAGACCATGTTCATCCAAATTTTGTTTTTAAACTTGATAAAGCATTGTATGGTTTAAAACAAGCTCTAAGAGCTTGGTATGAAAGGCTTTCTAATTTTTTTCTTTCAAATGATTTTGTTAAAGGCAAAGTAGACACCACACTATTTACTAAACATGTTGATAGTGACATTCTTATAGTTCAAATATATGTTGATGATATAATTTTTGGTTCTACTAATGAGTTACTTTGCAAGGAGTTTGAACAATGCATGCAACATGAATTTGAGATGTCATTAATGGGTGAATTGAATTATTTTCTTGGACTCCAAATCAAGCAAATGTGTGATGGGATATTCATATGTCAAGCCAAGTACTCCAAGGAACTCATTAAGAAATTTAGGCTTGAGGACTCAAAAATTTGCAACACTCCCATGGCCGCCACCACCAAGCTTGATAAGGATGACCAAGGTAAGTGTGTTGACATTAAATTATATAGAAGCATGATTGGTAGCTTGTTGTATTTAACGGCTAGTAGGCCGGATATTATGTTTAGTGTGTTCTTTGTGTTAGATTCCAATCGTGTCCCAAAGAATCTCATTTGATTGCGGTAAAACGCATTATTCGTTATATTAAGGGCACTATTGGAATGGGTCTATGGTATCCGAAAACTGGAGATTTTTCAATGACGAGTTTTTCGGATGCCGACTATGCGGGTTGTAGAGTGGATAGGAAGAGTACTAGTAGAACATGTCAATTTCTTGGTATGTGTCTTCTTTCATGGTCTTCTAAGAAATAAAATTCGATAACCCTCTCAACCGCCGAGGCAGAGTATGTTGCGGCGGGGCTTGTTGTGCATAAGTCCTTTGGATGAAACATACTCTCCTTGATTATGATTTACATTATGACCATATAAAAATATTTTGTGATAATACTAGTACTATTCATATGACTAAGAATGCAAATCAACATAGTAAGACCAAGCACATTGAGATTAGATATCACTTTCTTAGAGATCATTTTGAGAAAGATGATATTGAGATTGATTATGTTTCTTCTGATTTGCAACTTACCGATATGTGGTGAACTTAATGTTTGTATTATTGAATAAGTCAGTTTTCTTGCTAATTTATCCCTTTTTGATGTATGACAAAAAGGGGGAGAAATATGTGTTATGATTTGGTGTTTTGTTGATTCATTGATGCTTTTCAACAATTTTTTCATAATGAATTGTTTTATACTTGTTTCAATAGAGCATTATTTGAGGGGGAGTTTTACCTCTCTTTTATATCTTGTAATATAGCCTATATGTTTTGTCATCATCAAAAAGGGGGAGATCGTTGGCCCAAAAGGTTACACTCTCCATTTGTTTAAGTTTTGATGATAACAAAACACATAGAAGCTATTTGGTACTAATAAGTTGTTTAGAATGAGTTTCAGGTTAGTACCATTCATGATGGCCTTTCTTAGCTATTGCAAAGTTTATGATGCTATAAAGGCAAATGGCGCAAGAGGAAGTTTTCATAGAAGAGAAGGCTCTAGCTTGGTGTAGCATGGCTCAGAGACTTCATTTCTTAGTTTTTATATTTTTAGTTTGTTAAAGAATAGTGAATAGGTTTGAAGCTCAAAATTCCCCATACACAAGATTTTGTGCACATGATTTTTCTAAAAGAAATTTCTCCTATATACAAAATAGTTTTAAACAAATTTTACTACTTACAAACTCTATTTTGTATAGTATATCTAGTCTTGATCAAAACTACTTTGAAAAGTTTCAAGATCTTCAAAAGTATTTTCAAATAATCTGTTTTTGGTCTGCTGCGGTCGACCGGGCGATCGACCAGCTCTGTTTCAGGTCAGAACGGTCAATCGACCGGTCGACCGGGCTTCTGACCGTTTAGGTGCGTGCATGTGTGCACGTCTCCCGGTCGACCGGACCCCATTTTCAGTCGACCGACTTTCGGCCGACTGAAAGTTCCCTAGTCTCTGTTTGTTTCGGTCGACCGGGCGGTCGACCGTGGGCTGGCAATGGCTAAAATTTTTGAAAACCCGGTCGACCGGCCGGTCGACCGAGAGCTTGATTTCAGCCTAACGGCTACTATATTTAACACGTTTTAAAATGTGTGTTTTCTCTCTAAACGAGTTTAGGGGCTGATTTTGGGTCAAATATTTCCTAATTACTTATTATTTTAGTTTACTCTTTAATCCCTACCTTTATCCTATAAATATGGATGATTAGGGTTGAGGTAAACACAACAATCTTTTGCAAAAAGTATTCAAGTTTAAGGCTTTCAAAAGAAGTTTTTGTTCTCTGTGTTTTGTGCTCAAAATTCTCTCTCTTTACTGAAGTTTTTGGTTCAAAACTCTCTTCAATTTCATTTATTTTTTCACTTACAAAACTTGAGCTTCAATCCTACACATTATTCTCTAAGATTTTTGTAAGGAAAAAAGGTTTTCAAAAGAGGGTTTGTGGTCTTTTGATCACCAAGATATTCTTGTGCTTGTGGCTCCACTACCTCTGGACTAGAGGAGTGTGATTGAGGAGTTGGGTATTCCAGTGTGGTTGTAATTCTTTGTGAAAGTTATAGTGGTTGAAAAATCCTTCTGGGTGAAGGCGAGGACGTAGAGCTGGGTGCTCGAACCTCGAAACAAATATCTGTGTTTGCGATTGGTTTACTTGCTTCATTTACTTGCTTTATATTCATTGCTATATTTACTTGCTTCATATTCATTGCTATATTGTCGATCAATACTCACACAACAAGATTGCATTGTGCACCTCAAACTCTTATCTAGAGGAATTACGAGGAAGGAGTTCAGAGCCCTTCACGGGGTAATCGGCTTCTAGTCTTATTTCGGGTGATCGTTACATCATAACTTTTAAATTTGTGCATTGATTAGTATTATCACCTATTCACCCCCCCCTCTAGGTGATTTCATTAATCATCATCAAAACTAGAGTGGAAGGCCTCTGGGCCAACAAACCTTTATCATAAATTGATATATTTTTCAATTGGTATCATAATATTTTGATATGTATTGCTTATATGCAAGGGAAGCTTAACATCTTCTCTATGTATAGATTCATGTTGAGCGTATCTCATATTGAGGAGCTTGACTTCTCTTCTCTATGTCTTACATGTGTGTAGAGGGAGCTTCACATCTCCTTTTATATATTGTATATTATGCGTTATGTGATTAAGTTTTAGTCATCTCTTTTTTCATGTAATGCATGTATGCATGGGGAGTTAACTTTACGTCTCTTCTCTTCATGAATGAATATCGCATATACATCATTCTTATTTGATTTGACAATAAGGGAGAAATTTTTTTTAGTTTATTTATGCCCCTTTGTTGATGATTTGACAAAAAGGGGGAGAGAAATTTGGAGTTTTATATATGCATGTTTATATCATTTATATATGCATATTTTTTTTTCAATTAGTATCAGAGCATATATGTTTTGTTTATGCAAAAAGGGGAGAAGTTGTCTTCATTTGTGCATATATGTGTTATTTGGTTTATGCATTCATTGAATATCTTTATTATTTATTGCTATGCATGAGTTAAGGGGGAGCATCTATGAAGCTTAACTTTAATCCATGCATATATAACTCCATGAGTTTTGTCATCATCAAAAAGGAAGAGATTGTTGGCCCGAAGGCCCCTCACTCTAGTTTTGATAATGATTAATTCATGTAGTTATAGTTTACTAATAATCTTATGATATTTAGTTTCAGATATTTAATCAAGATTTTAGTAGGTGTTTAGCTTTAACAAAGGAGTTTTGGAGCTTTCAGATGTAGATTCAAGAGCTCGCGTGTCTAGATCGCATCAGTACTTGGTTGGAGACAAGCTCGGTGGATTTGGATCGAGTCGGCTTGAAGACAAGGAGACTTCGGTTTGTTTTTAGTTTAGTATGTTTATATCTTGCGTAAACGTAGATAGTGTTGATATGCACAAGTTCACATACACACACAAGTTTTAAAGTTTGTTAGTTTTGGTTTCGGTTTAACCGGTTTTGGATTTCTAGTCAAAAACATAGATATATATCTTATATGCATATTAGATTCTATCCATATACAATATGCTTCAAATTTATTTCAATATCATATTTTTGTATTTACACAAGTTTTGGAGAAAACGGTTTTCCATTTCAAAATTTCAAGTTTTGGAAAATATCGATTTTGTGTTTAAGCCAAATTTCAATATCACAAAAATGGTTCAAATATTTTGTAATATGTGTTAATTTTTAGTCACACATGTTTGGTATTCAAAGATCTAATAAGAACTTATTTTTGCGGAATTTTTGTGATTTTATGGGATTTAATTGAAGTTAAAAAGACTAGTTTTTAATACCCAAAATCCAGCGTGACTGCTCTGGCGGTCGACCGGACCAGGAGTTGATCGACCGTCACGGTCGACCGATGTGCACGGGAAGTGCACAAAGGCCAGCCCATTCAGCTGGTCGACCGCGCGGTCGAGCGACTGAAAGCACCCCACTCTCGGATGGGGGCCAGTCGACCGGGTGGTCGACCGATGGCTTTGGCCCGGTCGACCTGAGGCACAACGGTCATAAAAATGACCGTTGGCCGGTCGACCGGGCGGTCGACCAGAAGGGCATTTCTGTCCTTTCCTGGTTGCCAACGGGCAAATTTTTGAGAGCATATATATATGCCTTCTCTTGAATTATTTTTAACAAATTTTTAGAGAGCAATTTTTCCTACCTTTACAAGTGTTTAACATCAAGTTTTTAAAAGAGTTTTTGGGCTTAAAGATTTTATCTTTATTTGTTTTAAAGTGTTGGAAAATTTAAAGAAAAAAGAGTCTTTTGGGAATTGGTTTTTAATCATGATTTCAATATCTATTTGGAGATTTTTCCAAGTGTTTTTTCTTTCTTCCAAACACTTTATTTTCTCACACTTGAGCTATCTATCTATCCTATCTATTAGGATCTTGTTTTGTGAGAAAAATTGGTTTGTGATTTGTTGAGACCACTAAGTGTTGTAAATCTCTTTGCTTTGAGTTGTGGGTATCCCTCTTGTGTAGAGGTGATTGTGGAGGAGTTTGATTTGGTTGGATCTCTCTAAGTGTAGAGGTGATTGTTGGAGTGTTGGATTTGAGTCTTATCCCTCTAGTGTGAGGTGATTGTTATTTGGCTAAGTGCCCATCCCTCTAAGTGTAGAGGTGATTGTTATTGTGCCTTACCTCTTGTGTAGAGATTGTGTTTGTTGAAGAGAGGAGTTGTGTACTCCTAGTTGTATTTACCCAAATCCTCAGTGGAGGTTCCCTGTGTGTGAAGTCATGTGTGGACGATTTAGTAGAAATCCTTCTGTGTGAAGGCAGAGACGTAGAGCAGTGGCTCGAACCTCGAAATATATCTCGGTGTTTGCAAGGAACAATGACTTTGACGTGAGAAAAAAGAATTGATAAATCACAGAGGCCTCCGCATGAAGTTATTTGTAGAAAATATTGTTACAACAAGGAGGGCGTCAAGAATTTGGGTGATAAAAGACAAGAAGGACTTACCATCAACTATCGTATTGATATTAGAGTTCAGTGTCCTGCTGAGATGCAAATTCGTTTACGTTTATTATCAGATAGAAGATTTTGGGTGGTCACTATGTTTACTGATTCACATTCGCATGATTTATCAAGCCCGGATAATATTCATCACTTTTACTCTTATCAAACACACAATCAAAGATGAGCAGAACCATTATGACCAATTTGGTTGATGTAAGAACTTGTCCTTCTAATATTTCTCATGTTATTAATGCAATGAATCATAGAGAAGGTTATGAACAAGTAAGTGTACAACAGTGTATTGATTTTATTCAAAACAAGAGAAATAATATTGGGCAGGAGTTCATTTCTATCATTAAAATTTTCAAGAGAAAGCAGAGTCAGATCCAGAATTTTTCTTCGCCAGTGAGGTTGATCATATAGGCACACTAAGAAGTGTCTTTTGGGCTGACAAAAGAGCAATATCTTCTTATTTAAGTTTTTCTGATGTGGTAGTTTTTGACACAACATACAACACTAATCATTTGAATCTACCCTTTGCTCCATTCACTGGAGTAGATCATCATCGACAGTCTATTTTGTTCGATTGTGCATTACTCGTAGATGAGTAAAAGGATACATTTGTTTAGCTTTTCAATAAATAGCTAGCTCAAATACATGCACGGAGTTGTACCAAAGGCGATCATTACTGATCAGGATACCCGGATAGGCAATGCTATCAAGATAGTTTTCCAAATTGCTGGCACCGTTTTTGTTTTTGGCAAACAAGAAGACACATTATAGGGCAACAAATTCTCTTAATAAATAAGTATGAAGATGGTTTTTCTATTGATTTCAAATTTTGGTATTCCTCTTGTAAAATAAGCATATACGAGGAATATTGGAGATTGATGAAGCAAAATATCATATAGATGAAGAAGAAAACAGTTAGTTGGTAAAGATATACACGTTGCATACACATTGGGTTAATGCTTATCTAAAGAATATTTTTTGTGTTGGAATGACAACTAGTCAAAGTTCTGAGAGGATTAATTTCTTTTTTGATGGATTTGTGAATGCAAACACAAAACTTATTGAGTTTGTCCACTAATACGATAAAACTGTCGCTGCCCGTTGTAGAGCTGAATCTTAAGAAAACTTCCTTTGTTTGAATTATGTGCCTAATTGTACATCAAATTCATATGAGATACAAATTTTGAAGTTTTATGTCAGAAAATTTTTTCAGTTGTTTTAAAAGAAATGGGCAGTTGTAATGACACTGTTTTCCGAAGAGTTGGAATATGAATGCTCAAAAATAACTTTTTTGGTTGGTGATTTTTCTGAATCAAAAGACAAATGAGACAAGGTCGGTTATGAGAATTATAGTGAGCTTCATGTTTTTATAGTTGTACCATAATTGAAATCGAGAGATCCTTTGTAAATATATTTTGTGCAATTTATGACCCAATCATATTACACATATATCAGAATCTTATATACTACAAAGGTGGAGATTGGATGCTCGTTACAAGAATGTTGTTATTGAATATTGTATGAAATCTTTTCTATATCAAGGTATGCGAGGAACTGCAAGATTGTAGACATTTCGACCTAAATTTTATGTAATTCTCAAAATGGTGTCTGATTTGGATATCCATCTTTCTATGTTGGATGGCGTGTTGAAAGAATTTGTTACAGAAATCAATAATGACTTCAAATCCAAGACATTTAATGATCAATCATCGTAAACTGAAACTAATATTGATTCTAATTCTTCAGTTGTGACATCGAGAGACGATGAAGAATTAACAATACGTGATCCTCTTGGTCCTATCGCTACAAAGGGGAGCCTAAAAGTGCATTCAGGATAAAGTCTGGATTTGAAGATTCTCTATCACAGAAGGAGGTGAAGAACCGTAAATATAAAAACTGTCAACAACTGGGCAATTAAAGGATTGGTTGTCCATTATTAGTATGACATTTTTCTCTTATATCATTTGCATTTTAATTTGTTATTTCAAACATTTACATAATTTTTATTTAATAAAATTTTTGTATCATGCAGGTTTTTTATTATCACATGAATTTAATTTTTGTTTTTTATTCGCAGAGAAAATAATATCAAGTTATAGTGTAACGCCCCGATCCCGCAGGTACGGGGACGTTATGGCGACGTACATACGCAAGGTGAAAACAACCTCACGCGTACGCTAAGCCTCAGTACAGTAATTAACCTCCATCAATAACTAAGTTCCAGCATGAAATAAGTACAAGAATACCTGCAGAAAGAAGTCAGCGATCATAACAGATATGAAATATAGGGACAAATAAGATAACGGAAATAAATTACTAAGATACCTAGGAATAGTCCCGCTGAGGAATATCTGATGTGACTCCAAGGTACTCTCGGATACTACGGTACGCGGATCTCCAATCTGGGCACGCAAACCCAGGGTCGTCAGAAAGCGACCTAGTGAGTGGTAAAATGAAGGGGGCAATAATATATACAATAGTAATACAAGCACGATACTAATAGATAATACATGAGGTTGGACTAGTGATATCATATAATAAGAATATATAAACAGTAGAACTAGATAAACATGAAAGCAGTGCAAATATAGAAACATGTCATCTTTTATTACCATCATTACCTAGCCGGTTATCATCGGGTCATGTCTATAGTCGTGTCCAGTTTATCGAATCAATGGTGACGTGATATAAATGAACATGGTAGTGATGTAAATGAACATGCAGGTGGGCATATGCAATATGAACATGCAGGTGGGCCTATGCAATGTAATCACTATACGGTGTGGTGTATATACAGTAATGATGTCTGCTATACAGAAAGCATCATATAGACAATACAACAAATGTGTCGTATGCCGTCACAGAAAGTATAACATATGCCAGGTAAAGTAACAAGTATATAGGTATCAGGATATCAGATAGAGTAGCATGAACAATAACAAGATAGCATATATGTACCAGGCATGTCATGTGATTTATACAATAGTAGCAATCAGTACCGCCTGCTATTTTGATTACTCTCTTCCAGTGTCCCATACCACTGGCAGTTCCTACTGGAGCCCGCACTCCAGTCGAACCCATCCGGACATGGCCTACGGGTACCATTATCCAAACGAGAGAGTAACCAAATAACAAGTGTTCCCGACGTCACTATTGTGTATACTGTTTTATTTTGTTAATTGGAAACCCATGGTCGAGGAGTTCTTATCGGGTAGGTGTATCCCGTGCATACCCGGGATCACGGCCTTAAACAAGCCCCTGGCTGCCAGGACCAGGGCCCTCCGCTAAGAGGGGAGCATGAATCAAGTAACAAGAGCTCATGGAGCAATTGGTAGGCAGCCCTCCTACCGTCCCCTGCAGTGGGAAAACAATATGGATCCAGTACATCACCCGATAAGATCTAATCAACCATCAAGTCTCCCCCATACCCCAGTTATCATTATGATCTGATATGTTCAGTATTCAATGTAACAAGAACAAATAACAGTACATGGTACGGTTAACACGATAACTGGACCTGAGCTCTGTTGATAGCGTAGAACAATATAACGAGAATCAGGAACAATATAACATGAACAAGATATCATGAACAATATATCGAGAAACGGGAACAATAGATGTGGGATTCCCACATATCGCATATCTACAGCTCTCATGTCCCGTAACGGAAAATCCGTATCAATAACAGGAAACAATCATATAACATGAATACGGTAACATGGCACAATAATCGGTGTAACATGCACAGTGAGTCATATGACAAGAAGATAGAAAGAATACAAGCATGTACACTCGTGTGGTAAGCATCTGTAACAGTGCGGTCTGTGTAACAAGTATCCGTGAGTGGTACATGTATATATCAGTGGAAGATGAATATGAAATACTAAAGTGACGTTTCATAGTATCAATGCAACATGTACATGTAGTATCAATGGTCAGTGACTCATATATGGTGACCTACCGTATCCGTATAATGATATCCGTATCCTAGTGGTATAGCCCTCATCCATGTAACCTATATGCGTAGCACTAACACATGTTATAATAGTAGTCCGTGTCTCGTGTAATACCATGTCCTAGTGCATGACAGTAATGATGTCTAGCATGCAGGTTCAGTAACAGGGTAGTGTCCTAGCGATACGATACATGACATCATAGTGTCTAGGCATATGGTAATATAGTGGGACAATTATCAGTGGTACATAAACATGACATAAGAGAGATTAGTCAGGTAATTGCTAAGTACAGTTTTTATTACAGTGTCTTCATATGGCTTACAATTTAATAATCTTAACCATAGGGATTTACCGGTAATCATGTTTTATTTTAATAAAGCAACCACTCCAATTTAGTAAACATGAATAAATATAATTTATTAAAAAGAAAACACTCACAAACTAGCCATAGGATGGTAGCTCTCTTCCCCACGATCGTAACGGATCCAGAATCGCCCGAATCGGAGCCCGGATGCTCCAGTTATCGCCCGGATACTGATTCATAATAAATAAGGTTACATATGTAAATAATAAAAATAATAAATGAAATTTCTGAATTGTATAAGGGGGTTTTCTGTAAAATTACCTGTAATGGGTTTGGACGCGGGTTGGGCTCTTAACGGGTCGGGTTGGATCCACGACCCAAACCCATCACTTAAGTGAAAGTGGGTTAGTGGGTTAATGGGTATGGCTTATTGGGTAATGGGTTTCCAATCATTCAAAAGGGTTATAATGAGTTCGGGTGTGAACCCGAACCCCCCCACACACACACACACACACTGCCCACACACTCTCTCACACACACAAACTGCCCACACACACACTCACGCACCAACACACACTGCCCACACACACACACTGCCCACACACACACACTGCCCACACACACACACGCACTGCCCACACACACACACACAGACCCACACACACCCACACACACACTGCCCACACACACACAGACCAGCACACACCACACCACAACACACACACACACACAACACACAACACACACTCTCACACACACACACACACCACACAACATTCACACACACACACACACACCCATTCACACACAGCAGCAGCAGCAGTGCTGCTGCTGCTGCGCCCATGGTGGCCGGCCAGCCCAGCTGGCCGGCAGCCAATAGAACCCGCCGGCGACGGGTCTAGCCGCCGGCGGCGGTTGCTGAAGGAGAGAGAGAGGGGAAGAAGAGAGAGAGAGAGAGAGAGAGAGAGATAAAGAGAGAGAAATTGAATCATAATCCAATAGAGAAGACGAACAAGAAGAGGAGCCAGAAAGAACGAAACAGAGATGGCAAGCAAGAACCCATATTCCAAACTAATGTCACAACCTAATGAAATCCAACCTGCATCTAACCCATTTGAAATTGGAAAACCCTAAAACAGATAAAGGGAAATTGCAGACAACCTCCTTCAAACGTTTATGTGGGGGAAAGAGAGAGAGAGAGAGGATGGTGGGATAATTAGAGTGAATTAAGGAAGAGAGAGGGGGATTAGAGATTTTATTTGGGGGAGAGAGGCGGTTGTCTACAGTAGGGCGGTGGAGACTTCTCCAGAGAATTGGAGAAGAGAAGGGAAAAGAAGAGAAAAGAAAAAGATAAATAAAAATATTATTTTATTATTATTATAATTGCTCAATATTCGACCAGCTCCGAACGGTGCCCAAAATTACAGAAAATAGAGAAAATTATGCTGAGACGTAATATGAAAACGTTTGTCGAAACTCAATCCGGTTTGCAAATTAAAAATCCCGGAGTGTCTCGCCGATACGGACGACACCGGTTTGGCCAGATTTTCGATAAATTCAGAAAAATCCACAAAAATACCCAAACGTAGCTCATGAGATTCTCAGACATACGGTGAAAGCCGATTCTCAAATTCTACTCCGTTTGTGAAATAAAAATCGGAAGGCCGGTAATCGGTATCGGTCGACACCGACTACGGAGATTTTCCAAAATAATCCAGAAAATTTCCAGAAAATCCTGAAAAATCTAGAATATTAGGAAATGATTTTTGAAACTGAACAGGTCAATCGAAATACTACAGAGGTCAAATCAAATTTGTACGTCGTATCGCGTACAGATACTGTAATACGTACACCGGGGATCAGGGTGTTACATATAGCAACCGAAAAGGAAAAAAAGAGTTGTTTTTTATCATCGTGCGAGGAATGCGACCAAGGTCACAGTGTTAATGTAGAAGGATATCACTGAACTGCGACCAGAGTCGCAATTCAATTAATATTTTATATATTTATTATTCGTTGCGCCTAATCTGTATGTTTTATTACATTAAGAACTTTTCATATATGTTACAGATTTACTATGGTGTAGTTTTTTTAATTGTTTGAATATAGTGAAACTTACTCTTTTTTTATGAGCACTGCGATCATAGTCGCATATACGACTGTCGTTTTAGTTAAACTTTGAACTGCGATCATTGTCGTTGTTTTTGAATTATTTGAATATATTATGAAGACAGTGTTTTGGTCGTGACTGCGATCTTAATCGCAGTTTTCATGAATTATTGTAGAAGATCACATTTTCTGTTAAACATAGCGACCATATTCGTAATTATATGGACAACTATCACAATTATAATTTTTGCTGATGATAGGATATTTTTAACTTAAGACAACTTGATAGGATATATTTTCAACGATCTTTGTGTTTTTTGAATTCTTTTTTTTCTGACTTTTGTGTCAGAAATTTTTTGACTTATCTTAATATCTATGACTAGAGTTGCTGTTTTAATATAGTTTAATATATTATTTTTACAACGACCTTGGTAGTGTATCAAAAAATATGAGATTTTCATCAATAAAAAAAGTGTGTGATTATAGTTAACTTCTCACATAAATCTAACAAGAAAGGGCATTAAAATTTAAGATAGAAGAAAATTTTATTTATTTTATGGACCTTACAAAATAAAGGCATTAAAATGCCTACAAAGAAGACAGTTTGAAATTGATAATGAAAGTAACGGAATATTCTAGTTATCCTCGTTATCACCATCATAATCATAATCATCTTCCTTATTCTCATTGTCTTCCTCTTCTCGCTTTCCTCCTCTTTTTCCTCCGTATCCCCTTGCTTTCCTCTTTGCTTTTCCCTGTTCTAGAGGGTATTTCGCTTCATCCATAAATTCTGAGAATGGGTCGTCTGTATCGAGCTCTTCCTCCGACCCGTATCATGGGTACATATCAGAATAATTCTCTCAATCATCATTAGAGGAAGTGCTGGGTTTAGGA
Organism: Agave tequilana; assembly: GCA_038442645.1. NCBI lineage: Eukaryota > Viridiplantae > Streptophyta > Magnoliopsida > Asparagales > Asparagaceae > Agave > Agave tequilana. Next base: position 74,904 of record JAVJIF010031839.1, on the reverse strand, counting down.
GAAGAAGAAGGAGAAGACATTTTAAAATTTTGTAAAATTCGAACGTAAGTTTATAAATCTAATTATGACTGTTGTTTTTCTAAAATGAGATTTTTTAATACATAATACATTAAGGAAGTCAAAAAGGCTAATACTCTCGAACAACGTAAACATGACCAAAATTTATTACAGGTGAAAGTTGAGTTTTCAAAAATTGGTAAGAAAGCAAGAATTTATTTAATTGAATCATTTATGACGGAAGTGTTGGCCCAATGGCCTTCCACTCTAGTTTTGATGATGATCAACACTCATGTAGTTATGTTTACTAATATTCTTGTGTTTCTAAGTTTCAGATCATTAACAGGATATTAGTTGGTGATTAGCTTCAACAAGGAGTTTAGAAGCTATTCATGATGATTCCGGTGCCAAAGCTTAAAGATCATACCTTTGCACTTGGAGAATCACGGAGTTTGGATCAAGTCTACTTGAAGATGGAAGATCGACAAGAAGACTTAGGTATCCTAGTTTAGATAGAGTTTTAGATCCATTTGTAAAGCTTAGTTTAGTTGATATGCTCAAGTGCACAAATCACACACGTTTTATGATTGAGTTTTGGTTTTCATGAATAGTTTATCAAAACAAGTTTACATGTTTTATATGTATAGTAGATGTTTTCTATTTATACATACATGCTTTATCTTGGTAAACAAACTTATTTTGATATCCCTATTCATGGTTTGGAAAAATCAAGTTTGATAAAAATACAAGTTTTGTTTTTGATAAAAAATTGCAAGACACAAAAATAAATTGATATGTTGATATATTGTCTTGAAATTTTTATCACAGGTGTATGTTTTAATATAAAATGATAAAACAAATTTTGTGAATTTTTTAGAAGTGTTAAAAGATTTTTAGAAAATATTTTACACTGTTTTTCTGACCCTGCACTGTGCCTGCCAGGCCAGTTCGGTCGACCGGACCGGTCGACCGCACCAAGTGGCCGGTCGACCGGGTCGGTCGACCGATGTGCACAATCGTGCACGCTGGCGACACATGTAGTCGGTCGACCGGACCGGTCGACCGAGTTGAGAGCTCTGCTCTCGGGAATTTTCGGTCGACCGGGCCGGTCGACCGATAGTGCCCAACGGTCATATTTTTGACCGTTGGCGGTTGACCGGTCCGGTCGACCGGTGGCTGTCAGAACTGCCACATCAGCCTAACGGCTAGTTTTTCTGGTTTGGGCTATATAAACCCTATTCATTTGGGATTTTGGCTAAGTTTTTTCAAGAAGAAAAATACCAGTTTTCTAAAGTGTTTAAAAGAGTTTTAAAGAGTTTTGAGTGCTAACAAGATTTATTCTTTGTGTTTTTGGGTTTTGGAAAAATCAAAGAATTGGAATTTGGGATTTTGTATTGGCTTTCATTCTTTATCTTTTACAAGAAATTTCCCAAGTGTTTTTCTTTGAGTTCTTGTTTTCCAAAACACATAGTTTCCACACTTGAGCCATATCTTCTATCCTAAACTATTAGGATCTTGTTTTGTGGAAAAAGAGAAAAGAAAGGTTTTGAGGTTGTTGTTGTAAACCTCTAAGTTGTACACCCTTATTCTTGTTGTATCCCTCTTCGGTAGAGGTGATCGGGTGATTGGTTTGTGAGCCTCTTAGGTAGAGGTGTTTGTTGTAGTTGGCTACGGGCCGTATCCCTCTTCGGTAGAGGTGGATTGTGGTTGTATAGCCTCGGTGGCTTTGTAAGTTGAGAGAGGAGTTTGGTACTCCTTATAGTGGATTGGGAAATCCTACACGGTGGTGTAGGCGGGGATGTAGAGTTGGGTACTCGAACCTCGAAACAAATTTGTGTGTTTGCGTTTGATCCTATTGTCTCTCAACTCTACTCTCCTTAATTTGTGCAAGCATCATTCATTTCATACAAGCATCATTCATTTCATACTTATTATATATTTGCTTGTGTTGCCTTGCATCTTATTCATATTGCCATATCATATATTGCTTGTGTTATGCCTTGCATCTCTTATTACTATATCCTTGATTGCTTGGCTTGATTGTGTGTGCACATTGCTAGGATTGCTTGTGTGTGTGTGCCTAATTTGTACTCATCCAACAAGAGCTTCACATAGCACCTCAACCCATTTCAAGGGGAATCAAGAGGAGTTAGTCCAGAGCCTCGCAAGGGGAATTCGGCTACACTTGTTGTATTGTATCAAGTTTGTGCAACATTTGCATTAGCTTCCGCATTTAGCGCACTTAGTTTGCATTGAGTTTCTTAGATTAGCACTTACACCTATTCACCCCCCCTCTAGGTGTTTTTCAATTGGTATCAGAGCTAGTGCTCCTGATACTTAGGCTTAACATCCTAGGAGTGATCCATTTGCTTGCTAATCTCATTTGCATTTGCTTGTTTGCACACATTTAGTTTATACCATGGACTTCATGACCCCACCTAGTTTTGACCCTTCCAACATTGATGTTTGGAAGTATAGGATGTCCATGTACCTAAAGACCCTAGGTTTGCATGTTTTCCTTGCGGCCACCAAGAGATGTTATCTTGGTGATTGCAGTCATATAGGGGCCAATGCACAAGCCCTAGAGGCCATTAGAAGCACATTATCTAAAGATTATCTTATGTGTGTTTCTAACTTTGATTCCGCTTTTGTAGTGTGGAACAAATTGACAACCACCAACACCTCCAAGCTTCAAGTCCAAATCCTACAAGAAGAGGAATCTAGTGGAGAATCCGAGCCACAACAATGCTATATGGTCCAAGAGAATGACTCCCTTGAGGTACATTCGGAACCCCACTTAGATAGTGATGATGATGCTAGTTCTTCTAGTAATGATATTGTTGATCCCCATGCTCTAAATGAAGAACTTTCAATAGTATGTGAAAAGTTAATTGAAAATATAAGATTTTGAAAAAGAAAAGTCTAGAAATTGAAAAAGAAAATAAGTGTTTACAATCTAGACTTGATATTGTTTTGCAAGAGAAAGGTTGAGGTCTATAATGAAAGGGATTCATTGAGATCTCAATTAGAACTTGCACTTAAGGAAAATAAAGTTTTAAAATCTAAAAATGATTGTGAAACTCTTTTGAAGAAAATGAAAATATGTCTTCTAAAGTTGATTTTGTTTTAAAAGAGAATGTTGCTTTGAAAAACAAAATCATTTCTATTTCAAATGAGTTGAATGTTTGTTTAGATAAAAACAATGTTTTACAAAATAAAATTGATGCACACATTTGCCATGCTAGGGTAGTATCACACACTTCACCTATTGCATGCCACACTACTTCTTCTAAAATAATGATGATATTTGTTTGATTAAGAAGAAGATTGATTGTTTGGGCTCCACTATGAGCCAATGTGCCATGAACCACACACGTTTGGAAACTTTGTTTCGAAAGAAACAAGTTCCATCCTTTATGCATGCACACCCATCACGGCATACACATGCTCCACACGGACACACTCCTCACATGTATGCTCATGTGTACACATGTACACATTGTGACCGAAAAGGTCATCTTGCTAAATTTTGTTATGATAGATTAAATGTTTCAAATTTAGCAAAGAAATTTGTTTGGGTTAGAGAAGGAACTAACCCCCATGGACCCAACAAGAAGGTATGGGTACCAAAGACCACCCTCCTATTATTTTTGATGTAAGTGTGGGCTCTCACATGACGTGAGAGTGATGACACCTTGGAGTGGATGCGTTCCGGACTTAAAGGAAATCAAATTGGATGCATCACTTTCAAGGGAAGGTTTGGTGGAAATGACCACCATGTGTTGGAGACTAGAGCCGTGCCCTCCTTGGTTTTGGTATCGAATCTCTAACTCCTTATTTATTATTACATGTTTTTCATTCTTATCATTATTAGCATGTTTTGATGTTTTATAACATGTTTTATTGTCTATGGATTAGTATGTAAATATCATGTTTATTAGATCCTTGACATACATGTATAGTATTTGAGACACACATGCATATATGAATCCATAATTAGTGTTCTCACTTTTGTTTAAGCTATAATGTACATCATGAATCTAATACATGTGAATTTACATAATAATCATGTTTTAGTTTTATCATGATGATTTATTTTGTTTTTGATGCTTCATGTTTTGAATATATGTTTAGATGTTAGTTTTCATTAAGACTAGTTATATACTTGTACATAGAGTGGGCTACAAATAAATCTATATATGTTTGGGCTTGATGCTTATTTGAACCCATTAGATGTGCTAGTATAGTCTAGTTTTTGATGATCCATACATTTTAGACTTGTATTCATATTTTTGGATTTATGATTATGAGTTTTCACTTCATGTATATGTTTGTATTGCCAAACTTTAAGATATACATGTATACCCCTTGAGTCATTTGCCTTCATGCAAATCTATATTATGGACTCAAATTGTGTTTAGGGATATGTATGTATACCTCTTGTGTTGACAATTCATACATATACCTTGAAATGAAAATTGCCTTGATGAAAATTTAACTTATCATGATTTTCATGTTTTTCATGTGTTCAATATTTAGCTTCATGTATATGTATATCTTATCCAAACTAATCTTATACATATACATCCTTTTGAGCCACGTGCCTTCATGAATATACATTTAGTGGACTCGTTGAGTTTTGGATATGTATGTATAATTTAGCTTGTATTAGACATACATATGCCTTGAAGATTAAATAAGGAGTTTTATATGATTTTTCATGTTTTTGATGGAATTATGTTTTAAGGAATAATTGAGCTTAATGAAATATTTTTCATGATTATGATCTTCACATATTATTTGTACACTCATATCTATTGCTCATGTTTTGTTTCTCATGAGTTATGCTTTATTGGTTAGAGTGATGATTATCATGTGAATTTCAATTTTGTTTTATTCCTTGCTTGAAGGATTTCGTGCTAGTTAACAAGTTTTCCATTTAACTAGTTGCGGTGTTCTTCATTTTGGTAGTGATTTTCAAACAAAACTACATTTTCAAATCTATCTTTGAAAACCCCTACCTTCCAAGGGCGGTAGGATGGGAGATCATGTTCATGTATGTCCTAAATTAAAAATCTTTAAAACTTGAATTATGATTGGGTGGTAGATAATATGATGTATACACTTGAACTTATTGTTATGTCAATTGGTATCATTGAACTCTTTCAATTGGTATCATTTTGATCTTCTTGTATACTCATATATGTTTTATGTATGTATGCTTTAAATTCCAAGTATATCAATTTCTATTGGTATCTATCTTTCATACATATATATGTTTGTGTTTATGCTAGTGCTTGAGTTTCAATTTTGTTTAATTGATTACTTTTAAATTGTTATCAAGACTATGCATGACTTTAGTTTGTATTTCATAAAGGGGGAGAAAATGAGTATTTCATATTTTGTCTTTCAATTGGTATTTGTACTCCCACACTTTATGATTAAAAGTTGTTTATATATTTTCAAAATGAAATATATTCTTACAATTGATATTATCTTTTCATACATATATGTGATCTTTTGTGGTTGATTTACACACGTATATCATATACTATATGTTTGCTTATCAAGATTTTGTTTTTTTTAACAAAAAAATAATATTTGATATGAACTTGTGTTTTGTATTGCCTATATGCAAGGAGAGCTTAACATCTCTCTTACATATAGATTCATGTTGAGTGTATTGTGTATTGAGGAGCTTAACATCTCTTCTTTATATGGTACACGTGTGTAGGGGGAGCTTCACATCTCCTCTTATGCATTACATAATATGTGTTATGTGAATTGGGGCTTGTCATCCCTTCTTCATGTAATGCATATGTGTAGGGAAGCTAACTTAGCGTCTTCCTCTTCATGAATGTATATAGCATATAACATATATTGATTCTTGTTTATTGGTATCAAGATGCCTCATTGACATATTTTTATTTTAACAAGTTAAACATAAACAACTATTTGTGCTCTAAGATATAGGAATATAGTAGGCACAAATAAAACAAGTATATGTGTATGAAATGGAATGAGTATCAATCACCAATAGATGTTGTAGTCACCCCTTATTGATTTTGTTTTTTGTTTTAGACAAAAGGGGGAGAACATTGTTTTATTGTTTTGATTGACTTAAAAAGGGGAGAAAGATTTTTATCCCTCATTTTATCTATGGTTTTGATTGATTACCCCTTTGTTGATGATTGACAAAAAGGGGGAGAATTATTTGAGAGTTTAACATGCATATATAAAACTTCATAAATCTTTCTATGCATGATTGGTACATGTTTTATATGCATGCTTATGTTATATATGCATATATTATGTTTTAATCTCAAGAATAGTAAGTTTGGTTGATTTATAGAGTTTGCTTTGTAATTGGTATCTAGAGCATATTTTATGTTGAATATTCCATTGGTATCTAGAGCACCATGTTTATATGCATTGTCATGCATTGCATATTATTGTTTATTTGTGTATGCATGAGTTAAGGGGGAGCTTCCTTGAAGCTTAACTTTAATCATGCATATATAACTCCATGAGTTTTTGTCATCATCAAAAAGGGGGAGATTGTTGGCCCAATGGCCTTCCACTCTAGTTTTGATGATGATCAACACTCATGTAGTTATGTTTACTAATATTCTTGTGTTTCTAAGTTTCAGATCATTAACAGGATATTAGTTGGTGATTAGCTTCAACAAGGAGTTTAGAAGCTATTCATGATGATTCCGGTGCCAAAGCTTAAAGATCATACCTTTGCACTTGGAGAATCACGGAGTTTGGATCAAGTCTACTTGAAGATGGAAGATCGACAAGAAGACTTAGGTATCCTAGTTTAGATAGAGTTTTAGATCCATTTGTAAAGCTTAGTTTAGTTGATATGCTCAAGTGCACAAATCACACACGTTTTATGATTGAGTTTGGTTTTCATGAATAGTTTATCAAAACAAGTTTACATGTTTTATATGTATAGTAGATGTTTTCTATTTATACATACATGCTTTATCTTGGTAAACAAACTTATTTGATATCCCTATTCATGGTTTGGAAAAATCAAGTTTGATAAAAATACAAGTTTTGTTTTTGATAAAAAATTGCAAGACACAAAAATAAATTGATATGTTGATATATTGTCTTGAAATTTTTATCACAGGTGTATGTTTTAATATAAAATGATAAAACAATTTTGTGAATTTTTTAGAAGTGTTAAAAGATTTTTAGAAAATATTTTACACTGTTTTTCTGACCCTGCACTGTGCCTGCCAGGCCAGTTCGGTCGACCGGACCGGTCGACCGCACCAAGTGGCCGGTCGACCGGGTCGGTCGACCGATGTGCACAATCGTGCACGCTGGCGACACATGTAGTCGGTCGACCGGACCGGTCGACCGAGTTGAGAGCTCTGCTCTCGGGAATTTTCGGTCGACCGGGCCGGTCGACCGATAGTGCCCAACGGTCATATTTTTGACCGTTGGCGGTCGACCGGTCCGGTCGACCGGTGGCTGTCAGAACTGCCACATCAGCCTAACGGCTAGTTTTCTGGTTTGGGCTATATAAACCCTATTCATTTGGGATTTTGGCTAAGTTTTTTCAAGAAGAAAAATACCAGTTTTCTAAAGTGTTTAAAAGAGTTTTAAAAGAGTTTTGAGTGCTAACAAGATTTATTCTTTGTGTTTTTGGGTTTTGGAAAAATCAAAGAAATTGGAATTTGGGATTTTTGTATTGGCTTTCATTCTTTATCTTTTACAAGAAATTTCCCAAGTGTTTTTCTTTGAGTTCTTGTTTTCCAAAACACATAGTTTCCACACTTGAGCCATATCTTCTATCCTAAACTATTAGGATCTTGTTTTGTGGAAAAAGAGAAAAGAAAGGTTTTGAGGTTGTTGTTGTAAACCTCTAAGTTGTACACCCTTATTCTTGTTGTATCCCTCTTCGGTAGAGGTGATCGGGTGATTGGTTTGTGAGCCTCTTAGGTAGAGGTGTTTGTTGTAGTTGGCTACGGGCCGTATCCCTCTTCGGTAGAGGTGGATTGTGGTTGTATAGCCTCGGTGGCTTTGTAAGTTGAGAGAGGAGTTGGTACTCCTTATAGTGGATTGGGAAATCCTACACGGTGGTGTAGGCGGGGATGTAGAGTTGGGTACTCGAACCTCGAAACAAATTTGTGTGTTTGCGTTTGATCCTATTGTCTCTCAACTCTACTCTCCTTAATTTGTGCAAGCATCATTCATTTCATACAAGCATCATTCATTTCATACTTATTATATATTTTCTTGTGTTGCCTTGCATCTTATTCATATTGCCATATCATATATTGCTTGTGTTATGCCTTGCATCTCTTATTGCTATATCCTTGATTGCTTGGCTTGATTGTGTGTGCACATTGCTAGGATTGCTTGTGTGTGTGTGCCTAATTTGTACTCATCCAACAAGAGCTTCACATAGCACCTCAACCCATTTCAAGGGGAATCAAGAGGAGTTAGTCCAGAGCCTCGCAAGGGGAATTCGGCTACACTTGTTGTATTGTATCAAGTTTGTGCAACATTTGCATTAGCTTCCGCATTTAGCGCACTTAGTTTGCATTGAGTTTCTTAGATTAGCACTTACACCTATTCACCCCCCCCTCTAGGTGTTTTTCAGGAAGGACTCTAAGACTAATATTATTTGGGTTTATGATGACGGTTTATTATGACATAATTTACAAAAATAACCTTTTTTACATTTTATTTCATGATTTTTTATTTTTGACAAAATTTAAATAACTTTACGGTATCTCTAATTCTTTATTGAAGACTGCGACCATGGTCGCAGTATCTTGGTGTATAGATTTTTAATCAATGTGTCCTGGGTCATATTCAAGAACTGCGACTTGGTTTATTTAACAAGCAATTAAGGTCGCAATACACATAAAGTATATAATATAATGAATTGTGTGAACTGTGTCGCACTCCGAAGTTATTTTTATAAAATGCGATCATGATCGCAGTGCTAACTGAAATATTTTTTTTGAAAATTACTCTGTATACTATATATTGTATCAAAATTAGAGACTGCGACCATAGTCGCAATACTTAAATGAGAGCCAATGTATGTGTATTGCGACCTGTCGCACTGCTCATAGTCGATGCGATCGACTGATTAAATAAATGTGACTTTGATCGCAGTCTTTAATACCTTTTCAAAATAAAAACTCGGACTATGGTCGTAGTCATTAACACGAGCAAAATATGTACAAAAATTCACTGAAGTTGACCAACAGATATGCTTTCTAAATAGTATATTTAAGAAAATTTGTAATTTATATTACAATTAAATAAAATGTACAATAAAACTCATTAAATAATATTTTACATGTACATTAGTAATACAAAAAATTATCACATGTCAATCTTCAAATATCATTCTTCTAATATTTTCAGTTTTTTATCCCAACTTTTTCTCTTATCTGCGAATAACATGTAAGTAAGTTCTCCTCTCAGCTTCTGTACAGCCGCATCTGTTACAACATCAATTGTCGTAGAACTTTTAAATATTATATTTTCAATGTATTTGCATATAAATACAATGTAATCAACACTGTAAAGATATGAAAAAAATGTATATTTGAGATTAAATTTTTAAGTATAAATAAGAAATGAAATTATATAAATCTTATAAATTAAACATACCTGTTAGCCTGTTAGGGACATTCTGCATACTTTATATAATTTTTCTTAATCTTTTTATTAAAATCTTGTTTAAAAATAAGTAACATTCTTTTTTTTGACATTTATAAAAGTAAAAAATTAACATTCAGTTTTAATGCAATTTAATTCAAAGTAAATGAAAATGTATGATCAAGATTAACTTATCATTGTTCTAACATCAGACTGGTACAGTTTTAAGATGCTACTTGATTTATCTATAGGAACCAAAGAGTTATAAAAATCACTCTTGTATTTGGCAGTCAAAAACCAATAGGGTCCAGTGGAATCCAGCATCATTAACACTATTTTTATGATTGATCGAGAAGAATATATAATGTGTATCACTTTCCCAGTCTTTTGTTTGTTCTTGATGAAATATTCTTCGAGATCAATATTTTTAGATACAACATCGTGCTATCAAAATTAGACAATACAAATATTAAAAGATTAAATTTATAATGCATTATTAATATCTAAACTTATATGAATACCATAGCATTGAAGTATTAGTACACTATGACCAAGTCGCAGTCATCTTATTCAGGATGAATAATAATAACTGCTCCACGGTCGCAGTCATTTTATTCAAGATGAATAATAATAACTGCGACCAATCATTCAAAGTCGCAATTTGACATATTGTACTCTTTTGTAAGGAAAGAAAATGAAAGAACGAAAGTAAAGATTACCCAAGCTTCACTGCGAAAAAATAAGCTTTTCAATCCACCCTTATTTTCAAGATGCTTTATGTAAAAATGAATGACATCAGAATCTAAATTTTTTTAAACAGTAGATCCTCTATGTCATTTCTAGCAACATGTATTGCATTATCTGGATCTTGATATGCAATAGCATTACAAGAAACAAGCATTTTTAAAGTTAATACTATGGACTAGTTCTTAATGAATTAAGAATTTGATAATTATATTTAAACTGCGACATTGGTCTTAGTTATATCAATTTTAATATTTTTCAAAAGTTAGAAGGGAGATTTAAAAAAAAAGAAAAAATTAACTTACTCAAAAGTGGCTTTATCAAAAAAATTCTTGATGAGTACTTATTTTTGGGCTGCAGGCTAGTGTATATAATACTTTCATTTAGATCAATATTTCACGACCGAGTATTTTCTTTCTTTACTGTGTCGAAGTCAGGGTCAATAATTTCTGTCTCAGCCTGTGGAATAGTCTCCTTAACTTGTAGAATTGTCTCCTTAAATGATTTTTTTTTGTTTTCGGTAAACAAAATTGGAGCAATCATGATCTCTTTTTATACGCTTGCGTACTTTGATTCCCCTCTCTATAGATCCTTTGGAGACATCCACAGTTTTCCTTTAAAGGCTTCTTTTCACCTAAAATGGGAGTATGTTTTTACTTTTATTCTCAAAAGTTTTGTCTTTCTGGATATCTAGTATTTGTTGAGTTAAGTTTAGAGTAAAACTTGAAACCTGTAATACTTATCTCACATGTTTCATGCTTGATATCCTCCTCTTCTTTTCTCTTTTTTTCCTTGAAAAATCAGAACCTGTAATACTTATCTCATATTTTTTGTTCTTGATATCCTCCTCTTCCTTCCTCTTTTTTTCCTTCTCCTGCTTCTCCTGCTCCTTACTCCTCTTATCCTTCTTCGACCTTCCTTCTCTTCTCCTTCTCCTCCTTCTCTTTTTTCCTCTTCTCATCATCCTCTTCCTTTCTCTTGTTAATCTTTTTCCTTCTTCCTTTTCTTTACCTCCTCTTTCTTCCTCTTTTTTCCTTATTCTTCTGCTCCTTCCTCATCTTCTCTTCCTTTTCCTTTCTCCTATTCTCCTTTCCTCCTTCTCCTTCTCCTTCTTCATCTTCTCTACCTCTTCTTCCTTCTTTTTTCCCTTCTCCTTATGCTCCTTCCTCCTCTTCCCCTCCTCTTTCTTCTTCCTCCTCTCTTTCTCCTCCATCTCCTTCTTTCTCTTCTCTATCTCCTCTTCTCTTTCTCTTGCTCCTCCTTTTCCTTCGTCCTCTTTTGATCCTCCCTCTTTTACTCCCCCTCTTTCTCAACATTTGTTGCTCTTAACAGCTCTTCCTCCTCCCCCTTCACCTTTATCTTCTTTTTTTGTTTTTTTTAATTTTCTTCTTTCTCTTTTCTCTCCTCTCTTATTCTTTATTTCTTCTTTTTTAGCTTTCTCATCATTCATTTGTTCAATTAATTTTTTTAGCTCATATAATCTGTTCTTCAGATAAAAATTTTCAGCCCTCAGAATCTATATTTCTTCAGCTGTTTCGTTCCTAGATTCGGACAAATAACCTGCATTAGTTGCTTCTTTCATACTCTCATCAACTATATTCATAAGTTCTTGTTCTTCTGGAATGTCAGCTTCAATATTCTCATCATGTATATGCTCTTCTTCCTCTTCTGTAGCAAGGCTTATCATAATTTTTTCATCCTTGAAAATGTTGGCCATTTGATAAATCCGAAAAGTCCTGTAAAAAATATAAAAGTTATCTTTTCATCTAAAGTCACAGTCAAAATAAAGATATGTCAGGTACAATTGAATACTATGACCTTAGTCGCAATATATAATTTTCTCTTCAAACAATTTGTTTTACCAAGACTGCGACCAAAGTCGCAATTCTATAAAAATTTATATAATGTTTTAGTTGTCTTTATAAAACTGCGACTATAGTCGCAGCCATCAAAAAATATTAAATTATTAGGAATAAATAATACTCCAGCTATAATTATTTTTTTAACAAAATTGTAGACAAAATGTGTATAGTGTTGTTCTCTACTAATCTTTTCTTCTTCAATCTCTGATAAATTGATTTTAAGTAGGGCTTTGCTAATAATGTAGAGGTCTCATCTTACTGTCCTTGAAGTTTTCTCCTCAATTCCCTTTCTTTGCTCAGAAATTTTAGCCCTTTCACGTAATAAATACTGCAACCGGTATTACCATGTCAGTTTATACAATCAATGACCATATATATGCAATTTACAATAATTTTTAACAACTAGAAAATTTATACTTACAAGAATTTACACTGAGTATCCTTGCAGCTCAAATATAGTTTGCCTAAAAATGTCATGGATTCAAGAAGGAACTGCTACACGATTTTAGTCCAACAAATATTTTTATCAGTTGAATATAAACAATTTGCTCCACTAAATACTAGGGCACTGTGCATTTGCTGCCAGAGAAGAAGAGAGTCGTTGACATATACAGAATTATCAAAGATGTGAAGTCCTGAGCTGCAAGTCTTTATCTATCTTTTATAATTTCATTTAATGTCACTTGCTGCTCTAATTGCTCACCTCTTATAACATCTAATTCACTTCTCCTTCTTTTTTTCTCCAGAAGATCATCCAATGCCTCTTCAATATATATTTTTATGATTTTCTTAATATTTGAAAAGTATATTTAATCACACTCTTGCCCTTCAAAGTACATGTTTTATTCATGATGAAATTTCCTCCGTTGATAGGTAGACCAAAGGTGAGGATTGCATTCTCTACTATTAGGTGGATTCTTTTGCCGCTGATTTAAAAGCTCCTTGAATTCTTATCATACTGGTCTACAATCTTCAAAACACATGTTTGATTTGAGCCCTTTGTCTCCTCCAAATTTCTCAGTGTAAAATACCATGGATATTGTACCGAATGGTGTCTCCTTCATTGCATTAATGAAATCAGAATGAATGTGCTTTTTGAATTTTTTTCATTAATTCGCACACTAGCTTTAGGCTTGATCGCATTGAATGAACCTTCACTTCTTACCTCACTCCTGATGCGAAAACATTAAAAACATAAGTCCACATTATATAAAGCCTCAGTCGCAGTATTTATAAATAACTTAATTAATAAAAAAACTATGACCTTGATCGCAACTATGAAAAATAAGTTATAAAAGACAGCGACCAAGGTCGTAGTGTTATTAAACTAAAATTTCTTAAAGAGACTGTTATTACATAATACTGCGATAAATGTTGTAGGGTCAGAAGTTATACAGGACTGCGAATAATGTCGTAGTTATCAAATCAACTTAATTACTAAATATCTGCGACCTTGGTCGCTGTTTCATAAAACTACGACATCGTCACATTATCCTATTTAACATAATTAATAAAAATACTGCGACCTTTGTCGCATATATGAAAAATAAGTTAAACAATACAGCGACCAAGATCGCAATGTAAAATAAAATAAAATTAAAAAGTGAAAATGACGTTAAAAATAGTACGATTGCGATCACAATGTTCTTAATAACCTTTTTACAAAAGAAAAAGATGATGGTCACAGTACTGTTATAACAAACAAATTTTTTAACAGCACAAAATTTGAAAACTTATTAAAAACAACTTTTTTAAATTGAAAATATTATTTTTCATGAACTGCGACTTCGATTGCAGTTTCTGAAAATAAACAAATTAAAAAAAGGTTTAAAGTCGCAGTAAGCAGATTAAAACAGTTTTTAAAAATCAAATAAAAATTTTCAAATTAATGTGACTCTGGTCGCATTCTTTTAAGAAAAACATAAAATTAAAATAGTTTTTGAAATTAGAAAGTTCAAAATTTTAATAAAAAACAAATTTTTAATCAAAACTTTCTTATTTAATTTTCATTTTTAGAAAATTCGACACTAAAAACGAATTTTTTTAGCGACGAGACTGCGATCTAAAGTGAAATGATGTTTAAAAGGTGAAAAAGTTCTTTAAATACACATGATTCGAAAAATTTTCTGAAAAAACCATAAAATTTTTATTAGGACAACCAATATTCTAGGGTTTTACGCGTGTTATTTTATATTTTCGGCTGCTGCTTTCTTGCTGTTATCTTGATCAGATCTTAGTTTATAAATTTAAATTTTAGTGTGGATGAATTAGAAATTTATAACTCAAGATTACTGAAACTAATTTTGGTTTGAAAAACTCAGATTTTCAGATCGGTAAAATTTTTGAGGAGGAATAGTTTTTCGTTAGATTAAAAATAAAACTGAGGGTATTTTAAATTGTTTGTAATTGTAAAGTGATCGATGATTATTTGAGCGGGATGTTTTGTCTTTCTAACGCCTAAACTCTGCACAATTTCCGGTCAAGATTTTGTCACGTCACGCAGGCTGAGAAACTCTCTCAGCTGACTGCTGAGAAATAGAACCCCTACCCCTTTTTCTATGAGTTCCCAAAAGATACATGAATTAGATAATACCCTAACTCCATTATTCTCCATTCAACAACAAATATACTCAAAAGATACTAGCGCTAACATAATTGGCATGTTTGGGTATCGCGCCCGCGCTCCGCGTCAAATCGTACACGGGCCCGCAGTAACAATCTGTGGTCATTTTTGTGGTGCTTTACTGCGCTGGGAATATATGATGACCGACCATGCACATGCTCTATGGCGCGTGTCCCGGCCAGTCTCACATGGGCGCGAGAGAGAGAGAGAGGAGAAAAATGTGGGCCCCATCGGGATGGGCCCGGAGATTCGTGTAGGCCCCAGCTGCTCCATACGTGCAAGCAACTGATCCTTGTGGGCGCACCTTGAACCGGCTGCGGCCCACGTCGCCGAGCGATTGATCCACGTGGACCCTTGCCAAGTATTGTTGGCGGCGAAGGAGTCAGAGGGCCGTGGGCCCAGTTTGCTGATTAATTCAACTTTCAAACAAAGACACGGTCTCTTCAAAAGTGAAACCAAATCAGGAACTACTCTTTCTTACTTTTGTCCCAAAAAAACTATTTTTTAATTTTTTAATATTTTTTTTTCTTTTTCCAATGAAAAAATATTTTTTTATTTAATATTTATTTAAAAATAATTGGGAGCTGGTGCAAGCGAGATGAGACTCCGAAGGTTTTACTTGTACTCTATTTCTAAATTTAATTGATTTATATTTTATAGCAATTAAGGTATTGGTCAACAGTAAATTTTGGAACATACAGTAATGGCGAGGGCCCATGAATCAATTCTTACCCGACAGCCTTTACGTATGGATCAGCTGGTTGGTGAAGTGTGGGGTACCTCTATTTTTCCATAAATAGGGTTTAATTGAACAAAATCATTAACACAATTTAATTTATAGTAACAGATCATCTAGATTTTTTTTTTTTTTTTGGCAATGTGCGTTGCATGTGTGAAGTTGCTAGCTGTTACTCCCATTTTTAGCTTGACTTTGCGTTGGAGATATGAGAGAGAGAGAGAGAGAGAGAGAGAGAGAGAGAGAGAGAGAGAGAGAGAGAGATGAAGCTTCCAAACTTTTAATAAATCACATGCCATTTTAGTTCTTTCCATATTTCACAAGTCTATACTAAATAACATCTAATATTAAAATTTTAAAAAAAATAATCTTAATAATTGTCTAAAATGATATATACAATTATTCTTCTGTTCTCAAGAAAAATGTAAAAAAAGCATTGATGTGTTTTAAAAAAAAAAATTGTCAAAAAAAAAAAAAGTTTTCTTGCGTGTCTTTTTTTATACAGAATTTTATAGTTGATGCGTCAAATTCATCTTTCTGAAAAATGTTTAAACACCATTTTTTTTATAGCAATGAGTGAGAAAGATTATTGATTATGGTCGCAATAATTGGAGCACTTCTTGATAAGATGTTGCTAAAATGCATCTCTTTTAGGCCCGGAAATCAAACTGACATAGGCTTATTTGCTAATGAGGGCCCAACAAATCTTAAATCCAGCCTAGATTTAAAGATCTCTAAAAGCCCCTTCTATCAAGCCCCACTGACCATCCCGGCCCAGCCCAGCCCATCCCAGCTGGAATGGGAATTCCAAATACAAGAAGCAATTTCTTTTGATTAAAAGAAAATATTTATTACAACTTTCTTTCTTCTTTCTTTTTATTTTTTTAGTTTTCAGTTTTATTCGTTATAGACTAAACTATCAAATATTCTACTCCTATTGTGAATAGGATAAGACTCATATGAATGTAACAAGTCTCCGACTTGAGAATTCTCATAATCTAATTTTACCTGTGATGTCAGTGATGAGGTGAACAGATATGAAAAACTTATTAACAGAACTCACTAAACTAATATGAAAAGAAGGGCATGACTTCAATCCACATGTATCCTTTCAAGAAATGGGTAATCAAATTAATTCTAACAAATTACTTATCCATTGATAACTGGAGGCAAGCCATAAATAGAGACAAAGACCAGCAAGAGAAACTCGTACCACAAATTACAGAGCTGAAGGTAGCAAGTTTGTTAGCAAAACCACCTTAAAACAAGGGAAAATTTGAGGATACAAAGAACCACAAGCATTCAATTTATCACCAATTCAACGACCACAGAACTGTTTGAAGAGCAGAGGGGGAGAGAGAAAGAGAGGAGAGGATAACTTCGCAGCAACGTCTTCGTATTAGAACTTCGTGGGAGTTTTCTTTTTTCCTTGTTGTTTTCGTATGCCAATGCACACGAGTCCACCTTTCATCTAAAGAAATACGGTGCAGTCCCAGATGGCAAAACCGGTAGCACAAAAGTGAGTTTCATGAATTCTTCCTATTTTTTTTTTTTCTGAAAAACTCGGAAAAAAAAAAGAAAGTTTGTAAATTTTGCGCGCTTTGCAGGCCCTGCAACAGGAGCATGGGCGGATGTGTGCGCAGCGGAAGGGAGGCCGCAGCTGATAGTCCCAGGTCGGCCCAGTTCTGTTCAAGGGCAAATGCAAAGGGGAGGTGGTGATACACTTGAACGGGAATTACTGGCCGATCCGAATATCAACCGGTACGCGAGCAGCTGGCTCGATTTTCAGTACTGGCCTGACGATCAAAGGCCATGGGAAGCTCGACTGTCAAGGAGAATTGGCGTGGTCTCAGAATAAATGTCCGAAAAGGTGGAGCTGCAAGCTCCTTCCTATGGTAATGCAGCTCAAATTTCCCCTAATTTTAAGTTTGCTTGATATACAATGTCAGTTTAAACCTGTGACAGTCTGAAGAAGTTCTTTTACCCTTTTTCATTCAGACATTGTCACTCAGCTTCGTCACAAACGCGACCTTTACTCATCTCCCTGAACAGCAAGTTCTTTCACTTCAACTTCTTCGCATCCAAGAACATCGCCTTCCGGGGGATCAAGATCCAGGACCCCGAGAACAGCCCAACACGGACGGGATCCACTACATGTGCAATTCAAACATCACCGCCATTTCTGAATCCCAGATTGGCACCGGTGACGACTGCATGTCAATCGGATCGGGTATCATCAACCTGACCGTGTCCAAGGTCACCTGTGGCCCCGGACACGGCATCAGCACCGGCAATCTCGGCAAGGGCCAGGACACGGGGGATGTTGCTGGCGTTCTTGTGAAGAACTGCACCATATTCCACACAATAAACGGTATTCGGATCAAGACATGGCAAATCAAACCAAATGTCGAGACAGACACCATCTCGTTGACGGTGTCCGACTTCGAGTTCGACAACATTGTGATGCATAACGTATCCAGTCCGATCATCATCAATCAGCGCTATTGCCCTTCTTGTCCTGAAATGATATGCTGACCTGAATTTCATTAATGCAATTCATATTTTAAGAGTTACACAACAGACTCATCTTTAAAGAAATATGCTGATCACATCGAACACTTCACCAATATGATAAAACAACAAAGGGCAAGTTATGAAAAACACACGTGATTATTATCACGAGTGTTGCATCAAATCTCTCTGAATTATAAAAATTACATATTGACCTTCTAGACTTTAACTCTGTTAATTTTTACCTTAAAAATACACATAAAAAACATGTGCCTCTCTTAAACTTAATTTTTTAAAAAGAAAATCCACCAACATCTTATATTCCTCCTCCTCCTCCTCCTCCTTAAACCCACCATCTCATCCACCATCAGTAACTCCTCCTTCTCAACTTCAAACCCACCATCACTACCTCCTCCTCCACCTCCCTTTTTTCTCCTCTTCAAAGTCACCACCACCGCCACCACCGCCACCACCACCTTCACCTCCTCCTACTTCTAACACGCTATCATCATCAACTTCTCTTTTCCTATCACATTCTTTTCAAACCCATCATCACCATCACCTAATCCTCCTCCACCTCCTTCTTCCTAAATCCACCATCAACGCCACCATCCAACTGAAAAAATTTCTTCTTTTTTAAAAAAGCTAACTTCTCCCAAAACCTTCTCCTCCACCCAGTCCTCTTTTCCACCATCAACATCACCACAGTTCCATTTTTCTCTTCTTTCTCAGTCTACTGAGGGTTTTTTTAGAAAGAAAATTAGGAGAAATTGAGATTATTTTTTAATTAAATATAAATGTTATTCAAGTAATTAGAAGAATTAAGTGGGTCATGTACAAACCACGTGGTTTATTTGGACAGAAAAATTAACGGTGTTACGGTCTATAAAGTCGATGTGCAAGATTTCATAGCTCAAGAGAGTTTGATGTTCAGGATTGTTTCCTGTAATTTACCCAAAAACTAAGTATGATTATTTTCCTGAGGTTATTATCTAAAAATCTCTATTTTAATGTATTTTTAATTCCAAATCCCAATGTGATTTGATCTTACTTTTTAGTCATGCATCCACAAAATATGACAAAGAGACTTTTTTATTATTAAAAAGAATTAATAAACTAGTAAACCTCTTTCCCAATTAGTTTTCTTCTTCACTTACCTCACATTGTTTACTATTTTTTAAAAAAAATCTTTTTAACCTTTCAAACCCCTCACTTTTGTTCCCTTAAAAAGAATTTTTCAGAAATGAATCTCATACCTTTAAAACCATCTATTGATATCAGAGTATTTCCTTCACAACCCTCTCTCCAAATCTCTGATGATCTCACTCTCCCATTCGACCGGACTTGTACAAACTCATGATAATTTGATTTTACTCGTACTTGTCTCAAACACTACTGTGACTAGATAAAGTCGCAACAATATGTGTGTAATAAATGTTGCATATATCACAAATCATAAACATGTATAAAAGTAATAGGTATATAACATAATAAACAAGCGGGTAACAATTAGTAAATATGTAATATAATCAATAAGTGGGTAACGTAAATATGAGTTGAGCTAGAGTACTTTCGAAAGTATCAAGAATACGAATATTCCCACTTTGTTTTAGTTGATGCACTACTAAAACTCAAGATCCACACCGTTAAATGTGATCTACTATCCATAAATTAATCAAAAACAAAACTTTTTAGATTTTCATGATGATTTACCTATCATAAAGTGATCAAAAAATCGATGATTTTGAAAGACCTAAAAATGCTTGATTTTGAGAACACTTTGATGAATGAGTAAATCATCACGAAAATCTTTGAAGTTTTATTTCTATCTATTTTACGGGTAGGAGATCACATTTAATCGTGTGAATCTTAAATATGAGTGGTGCATCGATCAAAACAAAGTTGGAGTATTTGCATCCTCGATACTTCCAAAAGTAGCCTAACTCAACTCAATAAATATTAGTTTTTTTAAGATATGTATCCCCAAATCTGTGGTATTTAGAAATTTACCTCCAAATCGTTTAGTTCTTAAAAGTTTACTCACATTTTAGAATAAACAGAGAATATTCTGGTTTGACTCTATTAACTTAACTAATTTTAAAAAAAAACTAATTTCATTCTTATTTAAATAATTAAATCATTACATCCCAACTTAACCCTATAGACTTATCGCTTTTTCTAACTATTTCTCCTTCTTCTCCAGTTCTTCTCAAATCAAAAATATTTTTATTTCGTTCATTTACCGTAAAAAATCTATATCAAATCATTTTCTCATATATTCCTTAAAAAATTTGAGAATTATTTCAAAAAAATTTGCAGTGGGATTTGAGAGAAAATTTGGAAGATTTTAAGTTTTAAGGGATTGAGAGAGAGAGAGAGAGAGAGAGGAGGAGGAGGAGGAGGAGGTGGAAGAGGAGGAGAGATAAGAATTTTGGGTCTAATAGAATTCAGGTTAAACAATATAAGAGCATTAAAAAAAGGAGAAAGGGCATAACGAGTAAAACTCTTATTTCATTCAATATCTGATTAAAAGGGTAAAATTTTAAAATCAGAAGATTTGACGATAAATTTCTAAATACTAGAGATTTAGAGAGCATATATCTAAAAGGCCCTAAATAATAAGTATGTAATATAAGCATTAATATGTAATAAAAGTGAAATGTGTATAATGGAAGTAAAAATGGATAATATACGTCATCAATATGTAACATGAGTGATGAGTGAGTAATACAAAATAAGTATATAATACAAATAATAAGCAAGTAAAATAAACGTCAAATGGGTAAAAAAATGATTCACATGTCACAAATCATAAGCATATAATGTAAACAGTGTGTAATATAGTATCTAAGTGTACAGTAATCAATAAGTATGTAACATGACCAATAAATATGTAACATAAACGATAAGTGAGTAACATAAGTGATACATGCGTAATATAAGTGAAAAATAGGTAATATGCACTATAAATATGTAGCATAAGTGAAAAATAGGCAATAGAAGTAATAAGAGATAAAGAAGAAGGAGAATAACACTTATTTATGCAATGACAAGATACCACTAACTATGATTCTTGGTTGTATATATATACACATATTGGACACATGTTTGCACTGATTTAGGAGAAACAATAGGAAACATTGACTCTGAGAAAGAGAATGAGAAACACATGGTGCATGAGTCCCATGAGTCCTATGTGCTCTTTGTTGGCTCAAAGGCCATTAGCCCGATATTTTGATGATAAACAAACCATATTTAGTTATGTGTTTAACAATCTTGTTTAAAAGAATTTCAGGTTTAAAATAAGTTGATTTGACGGCTCCACAATCAAGACTCACAATTTAGACGCCGCTAAAGATTTGCATTCCCAAGCCTAGCACGGTAGAAAAGCTTCGGGATCAAAACATTGAAGAAAAGATCAAGATTTGTATTTTATTTTTATTTTTAGATATTTTGTCAAAATCTAGATGATAGAGGTAGAATATTTGGGATTGTCACTCACACACACTTAGTATTGCTTCATGGCTTCAAAAGAATTTTTATATCAGAATTTTTAACTTAGTTTTTAGAAATACCATGTTTTGGAAAAACCGTTTTTAGAAAGACAGTTTATCAAAAAGGATTTTTACCAAAAATGATCTAACATGTTTAGGTGTTGATTTATGATCACACTCTTAGTTTTATTAGGTATAAAACCTTATTTTCATATCCTTAAACCAAAATGCTTTAATCCAAAAATTTCCTTTCTTTCCAGACTCTGTATAAACAGATCTGACAGAGTCCAGTCGACCGACCCAGTCGACCGACATGCACGGCTGTGCATGTGTGCACGTCGGCCGACCGCTCGGGTCGACCGGGCACTTGTCAGTGCTCACTGTTTATTTTGGTCGACCGAGTCGGCCGACCGTTTTCCCCCAACGGTCAGAAATATGACCGTTGGCGGTCGGCCGTCCCGGTCGACCTGTAGTTGTCAGAAAGTCTAACAGACTCCAACAGCTCTATTTTCTGACAGATTTTTTGTTGGGATCTCACCCCAACGAATCCTTTAAGCTGTGTAGTTGGTTTTTCGTCCACTATAAATAGTGGGTCATTTCAACATGATAAGATACAAGATTTATATGATTTGACAAGAGTTTTTGTAACACCCTGCTCCCCGGTGTACGTATCACAGTATCGGCACGTGATACGACGTATAAAATTGATTTGACCTCTGTAGTAGTCCGTTTGAAAAGATGACATGTTTATATATTTCCACTGCTTCCTATATGCTTATGATATAATATCACTTGTACCACATCATGTATTATATATTAGTATCATGCTTGTATTATTATATATATATTACTGCATCCTTCATTTTACCACTCACTAGGTCGCTTTCTGACGACCCTGGGTTTGCGTGCCCAGATTGGAGATCCGAGTTCTCGGAGTAGCAGAGAGTGCCTTGGCGTGACATAGGAGATTCCTCATCTGGCCTATTCATAGGTATCCTGGGCATTTATTTCTGTTATCTTAATTGTCTCTATTTGTCATATCTATTATGATCGCTGACCTATTTCTGCAGGTATTCTTATACTTATTTCATGCTGGGACCCATGTCTATATGGAGGTTATGTACTGTACTGAGGCTTAACGTACGCGTGAGCGTGTTTTCACCTCGCGTATGTACGTTGCCATAACGTCTCCGTATCTTTGGGATCGGGGCGTTACAAAGTGGTATCAGAGCCTAGGTTTCACACCTGGTGTGGGTAACCACCTGGGTTAATCCTCGGGCTCTTACCAACAGTACAATCAGGTGCAGATTAACTAATCTGTATCTGCATTTGGGAATTCCAGCAACGAGTACAAGAATACCATGACCTTGACGATTCACTCCTTGACTCACTTATGTTCCTTCCTTTCTTCCAGTTGTCAACCAAAACATCTGATTTCCTTCTCGATTTCCTTGCATCGTCTTGTTTCCCATCCGTTCGAAGTAGTTCACTACCATACTTCTCCATCCCGGGTTCCTTCTAGATAGCAGAGTGCGCAGCGGAAGTGTCGCGGACCCGTCACCTTTAGACTTTGGAGTTGAAAATCTTGTTCTCACACCTAAATGGAAATTGCGAGGACGCAATTTTTGTAAGGTGGGGAGAAATGTAACACCCTGCTCCCCGGTATACGTATCACAGTATCGGCACGCGATACGACATATAAAATTGATTTGACCTCGTTTGAAAAGATGACATGTTTATATATTTCCACTGCTTCCTATATGCTTATGATATAATATCACTTGTACCACATCATGTATTATATATTAGTATCGTGCTTGTATTATTATATATATATATTACTGCCTCCTTCATTTTACCACTCACTAGGTCGCTTTCTGACGACCCTGGGTTTGCGTGCCTAGATTGGAGATCTGAGTTCTCGGAGTAGCAGAGAGTGCCTTGGCGTGACATAGGAGATTCCTCATCTGGCCTATTCATAGGTATCCTGGGCATTTATTTCTGTTATCTTAATTGTCCCTATTTGTCATATCTATTATGATCGCTGACATATTTCTGCAGGTATTCTTGTACTTATTTCATGCTGGGACCCATGTCTATATGGAGGTTATGTACTGTACTGAGGCTTAACGTACGCGTGAGCGTGTTTTCACCTCGCGTATGTACGTTGCCATAACGTCTCCGTATCTTTGGGATCGGGGCGTTACAGTTTTTAAGCAAGAAAATATTTCCAAGCTAAATCTTTAGTTTTCTTTTAGAAAAGATTTTCTCTCCAAAGCCAAAATTCCCTACACCTTTTGAAGCAATCCTCTACTTCTCTCTAGTCTTTTGCACTACACAATCCCAAATATTCATCTTCATCATATTGGTTATAGGATTGTGCAAGTGAGCTTTTTGATCAAGTGTGATCAAGTTTTTCTTCAATTGAGAAGTTGTAGAGGCATCGGCCTCAATCGAGCGGGTGTGCTTCATAGTGTTGCAGCGACACCGAGAGATAGGACAAGTGTGTCCTTGTATTGGAGATCCAGTGAGATCAACAATAGTGGAAATCCTTCAAGTGTGAAGGCAGGGACGTAGAGCGTGGCTCGAACCTCGGAAACATATCCTCGTGTTTGTGTTTGCTCAAATTTCTCTAAACTCAATCTCTTTATTATTTGCCTTATTTATTGATTTTACCTTGCAAGTGTTTTTAATTTGAGCTTATTGTTTTAAGTAGATTTTAATTCCGCATTATTGTCATATTTCATATAGCCATCACCTATTCACGCTCCCTCTAGGTGATTTCAATTGGTATCAGAGCCTAACCCTACTATTTGGTTTAACCACCTTAGGGAGATCCTTGTATTTGGCTATATCATTTTGTTGCATTCTTCATTTGTTGTGCATCATATTCACTATCCATGACTTCAATTGATTTTTCTAGCATCAAGTCCCCACCCAAATTTGATGGCTTGAACTTCCCTATTTGGAAGGTCAAGATGAACCTTTTTCTTAAGTCCCTAGGAGTTAGGGTTGCTAGGGCCATAACCAAAGAATTTATAGAACCTCTCACCGATGAGAGATCATGGTCCGAGGACACCATCAAGGACTATGAGGCCAATGCTAGGGCTCAATATGCATTAACCCAAGCCCTTAATGAAGATGACCTCTCACGCATCATAAATTGTAAATCCGCATATGAAGTGTGGAATGTTTTAATTGTGACTCATGAGGGAACGTCACAAGTCAAGAGATCCAAAATTGACTTGCTTCGTTCTCAATATGAGAATTTTTACATGCTTGAGAATGAAAGCATTGATGACATGCTCACTCGTTTCACCAAAATAACAAATGCTTTATCTTCTTTAGGTGATGCGATTGATAATGACCAAAAGATAAAGAAGGTCATTAGAGCTCTTCCCAAAGCTTGGGAAGTCAAGGCAACCACCCTCAAAGAGCTCAACGATCGGGAGGAGATGGACTTCTCCGGCTTCATCGAAAATCTCAAGACCCATGAGATGGAGATGATAGTTAGAGAAGAAAGGGAGGCGCCGAAGAAGAAAGCCCTCGCTTTCAAAGCCACTCCAACCAACCATGACGAGGAAGACTCATCGGAAGACTGCGATGAGGACTTTGCCATGCTCATCCGGAAGGTGGGCAAAATGTTCTACAAGAAAGGGAGGCAAAGCAACTTCCGAAGGGGGAAACCTCAAGGAAGATTCGAAAGGAAAAGAGAGGAGTCGGGTCCTTGTTTTCATTGCAAGAAGATCGGACACCTCTTTGCCGATTGCCCCGCTCTCCTAGCTACCACCTCCAAGAACGGCCAAAGAAGAAGAAGGCTATGGTGGTCACTGATTGTTATTCATTTTTGCATATTTTATCACATCCATACCATGCATATTGCAAATAAAAATGTGATTTTTAATCCTTTTCTCTCTATTTTTGTAGGTCCATATTCTAATTGAGAAAAGGCCCAAAATCCCTTTAATTGTCAAAAATTAAAGGAAAATAAATCAAAGCCCAAAAGAAAGCCCAAATGTTGAGGCCATGATCAGAAGAGATCCACGCGCCAGCTCATACTTCCAGAAGGTCCACGTGGCTAACAACCTACGAGATACGCGCAACAGAAATCTCGACCTCAACGGCCAAGATTTTGCCGCGCTTTCCAGGATTTTGCCGCGTGTCCACGGCGGTTACTAGGCCGTTGAGGCCGAGATTCTCTCCAACAACCTGGATTCTGGAGCCTTCTCTCTGAGGCTATAAATACACCACCAGGGCCTTCGCACAGAGGACAGAGGAGAGAGGAGAGAATAGAGAAAGAGATTGTATTTTGATTTTTCTCTAGGTTTTGTTTCTCTTAATCCCTAGAAATTCTACAAAAAGAGAGATTGTGAGAGAGAGAAAGCTTGTGTAAATTAAGGTGTGACAACTTGTGAAGCAAGGTTTAATCCAATCTCCTTTCTCTACTTGAGCATTTTCTAGTACTTTACTTGCATTCTTTAATTCAAGCTTTACTTTCATTGCACTCTTATTCATGAATTGTTTTTCTTTTCTTGTAATGGCTAGTAGCTAATTTCTTCTAACATGACTAGCTAACAACTAATCTTGCTTAACTTCTAACTCTTGGGTGAATGCAAATTCTTCATCTTACAATTATTGAGTCTTCTTCATCCCCGATGGGTTACTTTCATGCTTGGCAATCTCTTGTGTAATTCTCCATATGATTCATGTGTGCCTCATTTAGAGCCTTGTCTTTAGAACAAGTGTCTTGATGGAACATGGAGATGGATCACCAACCATATGCTATTTGTTGTACAACTTCTTTACTTCAATTAATGAATGTTGTATCTTCTTCTTTAGCATCCCTTGAGTGGCAACTCTTTTGATTCCACCATTGAAAGTCTATCTTGAAGGCCTATGACATCAATGAGGCTACAAGACAATTCCAAAAAGATCACCCGTCAATCAAGTGGGAAAGTAATTAGACCAACACGCAAGACAAACATATGCCGATGAATCAACATGAGGCAAGCATCACCCTAACGGAGATTAGTAAGTTAGTAAGTTAGTAATGTTAGCTAGTCATGGCCTTTCTCATCTAAAAGTCTTCTACAAGTTTTCATTCTTTTAGTATTAATTCCAAAGCAAATCTTGTCTTCGATTCTTTTCATTTTATTTCCATAGTTTTCATTTCATGTACAAACCAACTACCAATTCTTTCATTTCTTTTTCCATGTCTTTTGCATTCTTTTAAAACAAAGAAGAACTTTCGTTTTCTATCTTCACATTAAACCGTAAAGCTTCCATCGTGAGCTCTCCTTGTGGATTCGACCCGTATAGCTTGTGCTACTACGGTGATTTGGAAAGGATACATCAATCATTTTAAATACATTGTGGAGTGATCAAGCACCTAAGGTTGACTCTAAACCTTCTTTCTTTTATTGAATATTTGTGCAATCTACCACACTATCCTCTTTCCCAATCAAATTTTTGGCGCCGTTGCCGGGGAGAGCAACGGTTTTTTATTTCAAGTGAAAAACTAAACGAATCTTCTTCTCTGTTGCAGGTTACAGGTGAAGAGAACAGGAAAATTTGCATTGCAGTAACATATAAGTGGCTCTGGGCTTCTGCTCTTGAAAGCAGAAACCAGTTGCCCTCTGAATTGTCGCGATTCCACGGCCAAAGCCGCGGATCTGCGGCAAGGAGGAGTGAACTACTGAAATTTCTGCAGGGTTGCTTGCTCTGAAAAATACAGCTGCTGCAACACTTAAATCCTTGTATGCTTCACCTTATGCCTGTTAATAATCAACAGTAAAAAAATTTGTTGCAAAGTTAAAAATTGATTAGACACTTGCATTTCTAGGCACGTGTCTTTTCAATTCTTTTACTTTACTGTTGAAGAGTGCTGGATGCAAGGTACGTGTGCATTGCATATTGAATAGGACTCACTCCTTGTTTGATTTTAATTGCTTTGAGTGAACCTTGTCTGCTTATAACTGTACACTTGCACCAAACTGATTTTAAGGGCATCACCCATAAATAAGATAAGGTGGGGGATTTCATCACCCTTTCCTTAGCCCGAAAATCATTTTCCAAGCACTCACAATCCCAAGCTTGTAATAAATTTGATAGATTTTGGCCCTAGGGACATCCGGACTCACTTAGGAGATTATCCTAAGGGGGAAAAGTGTTGAAAATTGACTTTTACAAAATCAGTGTTTAGGAAAGGGATTGAGGGCCGAAAGCCCGAAGGTTGGTGGTTACTTAATTAAGGAACGTCTTTGACGGAAAACCTCCCAACAACCTTCCCTTACCTGGCTGATTAGCTTGTAGTCAAAGTCTACACTAAACCTCCTGTGGACGATCTAAACAGTTAGGAGTCGTCTAGGTCCAGGAACCCTAGATAGCTTGGATTGATTTTTTCTTTTATTGTTTGTTATTTTCATTTTTTTTCTCGCTTGTGTGATCGGTGCACGTTGACTGTGATTGTGTATGCAAGAGTGGTACCGGGATCCAAATTCTGCTAGGCTAGTGAGAATTTCTACACTTGCACATACACCACTCGACACATTCCCAACCATGGAAAACCACACTTCGTTGCAAGACAAGTTCTACCCGATTCGCACATCACTTCCATCATGCATTCTTCTCCCCACAACAAATGGAAATCAATTTGAGCTGAAGCCACAATTCATAAATACACTTCCCCGATTTCATGGCTTAGAATCTGAAGATGTATATTTTTTCATTCGAGAGTTTGAAGAAGTATGTGTAATGATGAGGATTTTCCAATTGATCGAGGACGCTGTTAGGTTAAGGTTCATACCTTTTGCGTTAAAAGACATTGCAAAGAAATGGCTTTACAATCTTCCCGCCAGTTCGATTTCTTCATGGGATGATTTTGTAAAAGTCTTTCTTAAGAAATTCTATCCCATCCACAAGACAGCCCTCATGAGGAAAAACATAATGCAATTCAAGTAGGAAACCAATGAACCATTCTGGAAATATTTCGAACGCTTCAAAGACCTTCTAGCCCTTTGTCCCCATCATGGTATAGAGAAATGGCGTCAGTGCCAAATTATCTATGATGGACTGGATTACCAAACGAAAACACTCCTTGAAACCATGTGTCAAGGAGAATTTTTAAAGAAAAATGAAGACCAGGGGTGGGATCTCTTTGAAGCATTAGCCGATAAAACGATTCAGTGGGAGTCATGTCCTGACAAACCCACTCCCACCACTTCCAGAACCGGTATGCATTCCATCGAGTCCTCTATAGCTGCCGAGGCCAAGATAACACAAATGATGAGGAGGATAGAACTGCTTGAATCTAGGGAATCTTCTGCTGTTAACCAGGTCAACCCATCACCGGTGGCCAGTCCATCACCTGTGGTCAACCCGGGTTGTACCTATTGCCATGATCTTAATCATCTGTTTGAGGAGTGTCCTGTATATCAAACTCAAATGTTTCAGGAGAGTACGAATGCTGCATACACCAGACCCACTTACAATCCTTACTCCAAAACATACAATCCGGGATGGCGAAACCATCCAAACTTTTCTTGGAGTCAGTCTGGTCCTGAGCAGCAGAGGCAACCATTTCCACAACAATACCCTGCTCAGTCTCATCCACCGACTTACCACCAGAACCCACCAAATGTCCATTCATACCAAAGTCCACCAAGATTCCAGTCATATCAAAATCCAGTACCTTACCCAGCAAACTTTCAGCCCCCGTATCAGCATCATCCACCACAAAATCTTTCAGACAAGAGAATTTCTGATTTGAAAAAAATGATAGAGACCTTATCTAAGACCCAAGCTTCAATGATGAACAATCAGCAGCAGGACATGAATAAATTGCAAATCCAGATAGGGCAGTTGGCTAACTCTCTGAATGAACGACAAAAAGGAATGCTACCTAGCCAACCAGTGCCCAATCCCAAAACTCACTTTCCCCTGCACGAAGTTGAAGACTTGGGCCCCAGCCAATGCCAAGCTATTCAAATCCTTAGATCTGGAAAGCATGTAGATAACAAGGTTTCAAATCAGCCCACCAAATCTGTGTCAAAGCCACCACAGTCTGTTCCAATCCAACCCATTCAAGACAATCCTTCTTCAAGCACACAACCATCCACTTCCCAGCCCAAAGGAAAAGAAAAGATTGATGAGCAAACATACAAGCCTGTTGTACCATTCCCAAATAGGCTTACAAATCAAAAGATGAATGCTCACATGGAGAAGATAAGAGAGATATTCAACCAAGTACAAATCAATGTCCCTCTCCTTGATGCCATACAACAAGTTCCATCCTACGCCAAATTTCTAAAAGAAATGTGCACCAAGAAGAGAAAAGCAAATATCCTAAAAAAGTCTTCCTGGCTTCCAACATTAGTGAACTGCTCAATGGTCCGATCCCTGTGAAATACAAAGACCCAGGGAGCCCAACCATTTCTTGCATCATAGGACAGACCACCATAAATAGGGCTTTGCTTGACTTGGGCGCTAGCATCAATCTTCTCCCCTTTTCCGTATATCAGCAATTAGGGTTAGGCAACCTTCGTCCGACCCAAATAACGATACAATTGGCTGACCGCTCTGTAAAGATTCCCAAGGGGGAGATTACAGATGTGTTAATACGGGTCGGGGAATTCATTTACCCCGTAGACTTCATCGTTCTTGAGACACAACCCGTACAAAATCACAGAGCACAGACACCTGTCATTCTCGGACGTCCTTTCTTAGCCACCGCAAACGCGATCATCAACTGTAGAAATGGCTCGATGCGTCTAACCTTCGGAGATATGACAAAAGAGGTGAATGTTTTCCATCTGGGAAAGCAACCTAGGGATTTGGACAATGATTCTTTTGAAGTAAACTTGATAGAAGGGTTTAACAAGTGAACATGATGAGGAGGTTGAGTATGAGTCTGAAGAGGAATTTGAGTTGGAGTCTGATGACTTCAACCTTGATCAGATTGTTGAGTCAACTATTGAATGGGCTACTAATTCCACCCCTATTCTTCCTTTGCACCAAGAACAACCAGTGATAGATCATGTCCCTTCTTCTGAGCTTAAGGTTCTTCCCGACCATCTCAAGTACAAGTACTTGGACGAGAAGGAATCCTTTCCTGTAATCATTGCATCCAATCTCACTAAATAACAAGAAGAGGATCTTCTTTCTGTGTTAAGAGAAAATCGGGAAGCCATTGGTTGGACCATGGCTGACATCAAGGGGATTAGTCCTTCCATAGTTCAACATCGGATTCATTTGACGGAAGATGCCAAGCCAAAACGAGACCCACAGCGTAGACTAAACCCAATCATGCAGGAAGCCGTTAGAGACGAGATCTTGAAACTGTTAGATAATGGGATTATCTATCCCATATCCGATAGTCAGTGGGTAAGTCCAGTTCACACTGTGCCCAAGAAAGCAGGATTTACTGTGGTAGAAAATGAGAAGAAAGAATTGATACAAACACGTCTTCCAACGAAGATTCGAGTTTGTATCGATTACAGAAAGTTGAACACTGCCACACGTAAAGACCACTTTCCTCTTCCGTTCATTGACCAAATGCTCGAGAGATTAGCGGGACATGAGTACTACTGTTTCCTGGATGGATATTCAGGATATAATCAAATCCCGATCGCTCCCGAGGATCAAGACAAAACCACCTTCACCTGTCCTTTTGGAACATTTGCATACCGAAGGATGCCCTTCGACCTATGCAATGCTCCCGCAACGTTTCAACGTTGCATGCTGAGTCTTTTTTCAGACATGGTGGAGAAATTTCTGGAAATTTTCATGGATGATTTTTCGATTTATGGTGATTCATTTGAACAATGCTTGTACCATTTGAAGCTGGTTCTACAACGCTGTATGGAGAAAAATTTGACACTTAACTGGGAAAAGTGTCACTTTATGGTCAAGCAAGGAATCGTTCTTGGGCACAAAGTTTCACATATAGGAATCGAGGTGGACAAGTCTAAAGTGGAAGTCATAATAAAGCTCACTGAACCAACATGCTTAAAGGACATTAGATCATTTTTAGGGCACGCCGGCTTCTATAGACGATTTATTCAAGGGTTTAGCAACATTGCAAGACCTTTGATAAATCTCTTAGGAAAGGATGTACCCTTTATATTTGATGAAGAATGTAAAAAATCATGGAATGAGCTTAAAAGTAGACTTGTCTCAGCACCTATCATTTCTGCACCTGATTGGACCAAGCCTTTTGAGATTATGTGTGATGCCTCAGATTTTGCTATCGGCGCTATTTTAGGGCAGCGTATTGATACTAGGCAACACGTAATTTATTATGCTAGCAGAACGCTGAATGAAGCCCAACTCAATTATACAACTACTGAAAAGGAATTTTTAGCTGTTGTCTTTGCGTTGGAAAAATTTCGCCAATATCTGCTAGGGTCCAGGACGATTATTTTCACCGATCACTCCGCCCTAAAGTACTTAATGCAAAAGAAAGATGCTAAGGCAAGACTTATTCGATGGATACTTCTTTTGCAAGAGTTTGATCTGGAGATTAAGGATAAAAAGGGCGTTGAGAATGTGGTAGCTGATCACTTGTCTAGAATCCCAAATGCACCAAAGGAGAGAATACCAATTAATGACAATTTTCCTAACGAACACATTTTGGTGATGTGTTGAGAACCTTGGTATGTTGACATAGTGAATTACCTTGCTTCCAGGCAAATACCTTCTCATTGGTCAGGCCAGGAAAAATACCGTTTCATGCGTCAAATGCGGTTCTTCTTCTGGGATGAACCGTATTTATTCAAATATTGTCCTGACCAGATAATACGAAGGTGCCTTCCTGAGGATGAACATCAGAGTGTTTTGACATTTTGTCACAAGCTAGCTTGCGGTGGACATTTTGGTCCACGAAAAACTGCTGAGAAAGTACTTCAGAGTGGATTCTACTGGCCCACTCTCTTTAAGGATGCATACACTTTCTGCAAGCTATGTGATAGGTGTCAAATGACGGGTCGAATTACACGGAAAGACATGATGCCCCTTACACCCATCTTGGAGGTTGAAATTTTTGACCTCTGGGGCATCGACTTTATGGGACCCTTTCCTCTGTCCTATGGTAACCAATACATTTTGGTAGCCGTAGATTATGTTTCGAAATGGGCTGAAGCAATTCCAACAAGGACAAATGACAACCAAGTTATCATCAAGTTTTTACGAGAAAATATCATCTCTCGCTTTGGAACCCCCCGTGCGATAATAAGTGACAATGGGAGTCATTTCTGCAATCGGGCTTTTGAAGCCCTGATGCGCAAATACTCTATTTCTCACAAATTATCTACGGCATACCATCCTCAAACCAACGGGCAAGTAGAAGTAACAAATAGACAAATAAAACTCATTTTGGAGAAAACTGTTGGACAGAACCGTAAAGACTGGTCCATCAAACTCACTGATGCCTTATGGGCATACAGGACCGCTTACAAAACTGTCCTCGGTATGTCTCCATATCGAGTTGTATTTGGAAAACCTTGTCACTTTCCTGTGGAGTTAGAACACCGAGCTATGTGGGCTTTAAAACAGCTGAACTTGGATTTGGATAAAGCCGGTGCCTTGAGGAAGTTGCAAATATCCGAGCTAGAAGAGCTAAGAAATGAGGTATATGACAATGCTCGGATCACAAAACACAGAACCAAGCTTTTTCATGATAGATCCATTCACCGAAAATTTTTTTCTCAGGACAAAAGGTTCTGTTGTACAACTCACAACTCCACCTTTTTCCTGGTAAATTGAGAACCAGGTGGTCAGGACCATACATTGTGCACAATGTCTTCTCACACGGTGCGATTGAGATTCTTGATCCTAATAATGGCAATAAATTCACTGTGAATGGTCAACGTTTAAAGCCATTCCTTACCACTGAATTCATGTCACAAGAAGTTCATGAATTGGGTCTTTGCGACCCAGTTTATATGTGACCATTCTGTTTGTACAGTCTCCCAGATTTCCCTGCATATCATTTTCGGGACTACTTTTGTATATAATTTTTTTTTTAAAAGAAAAGAAAAGAAAAGAAAAAAAAATATTGAGGGACTTATGTGCTTAAAAGAGTTTCACAACTTCTCAAATTCAAAATTCCTAGGTCTCTACATCTCTTCCCTAGGGTCAAACTCATTTTCAAGATTCCAAATCCCTAGGCTTGTAAATTCACTTTTAACCTAGGGCTAAAGTTGGAAATCTCATTTTACTTCCCTCCTATAAATACTCTCTTCACCTACCCATCCTCCCTCAAACGCAAAGTTCCTCTCAGATCTGAACTCTCTCTTCAGGCGCCGCACTCTGAAAATTTTCCCTTCCCTAGAGCTCTCTGTCCTGCCGCATTCCTGCGACCACTGCCGCAGATCCGCCGCTCTTCTGCAACATTTGGAGCGCCGGAAAATTTCTGGCCGGCTGATTTCTTCCTCTGTTGGCAGATACAGTACCACATCTTCCAGAATCTGTCTCTGGTGGCCTCTGCACACCTGACTTTGGATTTCCCCCCACGAACTCCGGGGGTGGTTTGATCTTTCATCTCTTGATTCATTGCTTTAATTTCCACTATTACACATGGCCCCAAATCTGTTTGTGGAAAGAGATTTTTCAAAAATTCTGAATGATCATGGGGGTATGGACACGTATTTGTTGATCAATTACATGCATGGAATTGGTATTCTCTGGTATACGATAACAGTGAAAATGATGCATACTATTGTCCAGACTTAGTCACTACATTTTATAATGCACTCGATCATGCATCTGTTAGTTATGAGACGTACCAATTTGTAGTCCATATGCCATTAGGTGACATCTTTATCACAATTCCTCTCATTGCGGAAACCACTAATGTCCCAAGTCACCCCCATCATAGCGATCCCCTGCCATTGATAGACTACATGCCAATCATGGGGGTTCGCTGCACAGAGCAGGACCGTAGGCTCAAAGCCAACACTACCTTTAGAAATGTGCACTGCGTTGAACGCTGGATCCAACGCAACATTCTAGGGCTTGAACATGCCACATCCTTTAACAGACCGGTGTTGCAAATAATTCATGATTTAATGACTCGGAAACACACGGTCTGTTTAAATAAGGCCATCTTCCACGCAATCCTTACCAATTCCTCCCGCACTCGGGGTGCCAAGCATTCCCATCCCATCCTGATTACACGTCTGTGTAGGAATTTCATACCAGACGCTGTCTTTGATTCCTTTGACCGAGTGTATGTTACAGCAGAGAGACCCACCAGCTCCTATAACGGTTGCTTGCACGCGGTTTGGACTCCTAATGTCCAACCCGAAGATATTCCGGTGGAGTCCTCTTCGGAGGAAAGCTTAGAGGAAATAGATGAGCCACAATTTTGGAGGCAGGACCCCCCAATGGAATCACGAGCCTTCATGTCCCCCATCTGGCGAGGCATGAAGAAGATCTTTCGGGGGCAGGTTCGTCTTAGGAAGAAGGTAGAGGAGCAATCCTCTCGGTTGGATAGTATGGAGGCAGCGTTGAGACGTTCGCAGTCGGCTGGACCTAGCACCACCACTGGTCTAAAGCGACATAGGGGATGAACTTTATCCTTTACCTATTTTCATGCATATTCTTATCTTGCATACATTGGGGACAATGCATGAGATAGGTATGGGGGGGTAGATGCTAACCTAGGATTTTTCATTTTCTTTTTAGGCTTCTTATTTTTATTTTTAAGATTTTCACTTTCTTTTTAGGTTTTTATTTTCTTTTTGATTTTACCTTTCTTTGTAGATTTTCTATTTTTTGTTAGATTTTACTTTAAAAAAAATAAAAAAATAAAAAAAATAAAAAAATATAAAAAAAATATAAAAAAGGAAATTCTTGATCCATGTTTAAAGAATCAAACTTAACTTTAAGGATTAAGGAAGCTCTAAACTAAGATTTCTAATTATAAGTCGAAAAGAGGAGTTTTGTTAGATTTTTAGGTTAAGTAATAAAGGATTAGAAAAATTACTAGATTTCAATTCTTTCTTTAGGATATATACATTAAACATATTGAAGGATTAATCAAAGACTTTGTGACTTTATTTACACATATATATAATAATAAAAAATATAGAAAAATAAAAAAATAAAAATAAAAATAAAAATAAATATGTATATAAATAAATAATAATTACTTAGCTACTAATTAAGCTGGTTAGTCGTGCCTCAAGAAGCATTGCTAATCACGCCTAAAGGTGGTTAAGTCCTTAAATTCCTTCGTGGCTTTTTTTACTCGAGTCCTCTAACCCTAGGGATGTTTTCTCATCTGGTGCCCTAAGACCGTCTGGTTTGGGAGTCATCGGTAAGAGACTCGTTACAAGGGTAAACTAGAAAGCCTAAGGATGCTAAGGAAATGTAAATAATTAAATATTGTATAAAAAAAATATGTTATATATATTAGTAAATAAATGAACTTAGTCTAAGAAAGATCCTTCATATTTGTAGATGTATATATCCTAGGATTGATGCAAAATCCGGTTTTTGATCTTTTCCCTAAAAACTTAACCTAAGATGAAAATAAAACTCCAAATAGACGCTTATAAGAGGAATGACAAGTTTAGGGTAATCTGAAACCTATAACTTAAGTGAGAATCTTTAAAACATGGATCAAAATTTTCACTAACCCTTTTTATTTTTCTTTACGGATTTTGTGGGTGCAATCCGCTGAAAACCCTCAGGAGACAACACTCCTCCTCTAGGGTAACCTAGAGGTTTAACGGCTTGTTGCACGTGCTCAGTGCAATCGTGTCACCTACGAAAGTGGTGTAATAAACTAGTTAGGATTTTCTTTTTCTTTCTTTTTGCTCGAGGACGAGCAAAAGCTAGGTATGGGGGTGTGATTGTTATTCATTTTTGCATATTTTACCACATCCATACCATGCATATTGCAAATAAAAATGTGATTTTTAATCCTTTTCTCTCTATTTTTGCAGGTCCATATTCTAATTGAGAAAAGGCCCAAAATCCCTTTAATTGTCAAAAATTAAAGGAAAATAAATCAAAGCCCAAAAGAAAGCCCAAATGTTGAGGCCATGATCAGAAGAGATCCACGCGCCAGCTCATACTTCCAGAAGGTCCACGTGGCTAACAACCTACGAGATACGCGCAACAGAAATCTCGGCCTCAACGGCCAAGATTTTGCCGCGCTTTCTAGGATTTTGCCGCGTGTCCACGGCGGTTACTAGGCCGTTGAGGCCGAGATTCTCTCCAACAACTTGGATTCTGAAGCCTTCTCTCTGAGGCTATAAATACACCACCAGGGCCTTCACACAGAGGACAGAGGAAAGAGGAAAGAGGAGAGAATAGAGAAAGAGATTGTATTTTGATTTTTCTCTAGGTTTTGTTTCTCTTAGTCTTCTTCCTCCCTAGAAATTCTGCAAAAAGAGAGATTGTGAGAGAGAGAAAGCTTGTGTAAATCAAGGTGTGACAACTTGTGAAGCAAGGTTTAATCCAATCTCCTTTCTCTACTTGAGCATTTTCTAGTACTTTACTTGCATTCTTTAATTCAAGCTTTACTTTCATTGCACTCTTATTCATGAATTATTTTTCTTTTCTTGTAATGGCTAGTAGCTAATTTCTTCTAACATGACTAGCTAACAACTAATCTTGCTTAACTTCTAACTCTTGGGTGAATGCAAATTCTTCATCTTACAATTATTGAGTCTTCTTTATCCCCGATGGGTTACTTTCATGCTTGGCAATCTCTTGTTGTAATTCTCCATATGATTCATGTGTGCCTCATTTAGAGCCTTGTCTTTAGAACAAGTGCCTTGATGGAACATGGAGATGGATCACCAACCATATGCTATTTGTTGTACAACTTCTTTACTTCAATTAATGAATGTTGTATCTTCTTCTTTAGCATCCCTTGAGTGGCAACTCTTTTGATTCCACCATTGAAAGTCTATCTTGAAGGCCTATGACATCAATGAGGCTACAAGACAATTCCAAGAAGATCACCCGTCAATCAAGTGGGAAAGTAATTAGACCAACACGCAAGACAAACATATGCCGATGAATCAACATGAGGCAAGCATCACCCTAACGGAGATTAGTAAGTTAGCAAGTTAGTAATGTTAGCTAGTCATGGCCTTTCTCATCTAAAAGTCTTCTACAAGTTTTCATTCTTTTAGTAATTCCAAAGCAAATCTTGTCTTGGATTCTTTTCATTTTATTTCCATAGTTTTCATTTCATGTACAAACCAACCACCAATTCTTTCATTTCTTTTTCCATGTCTTTTGCATTCTTTTAAAACAAAGAAGAACTTTCGTTTTCTATCTTCACATTAAACCGTAAAGCTTCCATCGTGAGCTCTCCTTGTGGATTCGACCCGTATAGCTTGTGCTACTACGGTGATTTGAAAAGGATACATCAATCATTTTAAATACATTGTGGAGTGATCAAGCACCTAAGGTTGACTCTAAACCTTCTTTCTTTTATTGAATATTTGTGCAATCTACCACACTATCCTCTTTCCCAATCAGCCACGTGGGATGATACGGAGTCGGAATCCGAAGAGGAGAATGACGCCGCACACATGTGCTTCATGGAACATGGAGATGATGCTTCTAAGGTAACTCTTGACAACTCCATAGAAGATGATGAATTGACTATGGATGAGTTAGCTCAATTCTTTGAAGAACTCCAACCTAGATATGAGATTTCACAATCTCATAATAAGAAATTAAAAAAAGAAAATGATTCTTTGAAAGATAAAATTAATACTATTGAGAAGGAGAAAAATGATTTATCTTTTGCTTTTAAGAAAATAAAGATTGATTTTGAAAACTATAAACTAGCTTGTAAAGGAAAAACTTCTATATCTTCATATAATAAAAATGATTTTGTTGAAATTCAAAAACGGGTTGATGTTTTAGATTCAACTCTTAAAAATGTGCATTTGACTTAAATAAATTTGCATCTAGATTTCCCAAAGGAGTAACTCAAGGGAAACACACTCACCATGCACGGAAACATGCACACTCACATAAGCATGCTCACATGTATGGCAGTGGTAGAATTTATGTTTGCACTCATTGTGGCCGCAAAGGCCATTTAGAAAAATTTTGTTTTGCTAAAATAACATGAATAATAAACATGTTTGGGTTCGCCCCGGTACTAATCCTAAAGGACCCAAAAAGACATGGGTACCAAAAGACACACCCAATTTAGTTGAAACAGGTGAGTCTTCATCCTCCAAGACTTAGGGGGAGACGGTGCCCGGGTGGTGGATGCATCAATGCCTAAACGAACACATCGTCGCTTGCATCGCTATCGTAGAGGCACCTATTTTGGAGAATGCCCTCGGTTTGATAATTTCTCCATTTAAAAGTTTTATTTTGGGATATATATATATATATATATATATATATATATATATATATATATATATATATATATATATATATATATATATATATATATATGCATAGGATTGCTAGTTTACCATGTTGGTATATTGATACATGTTAGAGTAAACTTGCACTTTCATCATGCTTATATATATGTTTGTTTTATAATTTTTTTCATGTCCACATGTCTAGATTTAATTGAATAAGTATTTTTAGTTTGTCAAAACTAAATAAATATTTAAAAAACATTTTAAAGCAAATACTTAGAGATGGCAATTGCGCACCTCAACTCATATCTAGAGCAATCTCGAGGAGAAGTACAGAACCCTTCACCGGGTATTCGGCTTCAACATCTCTAAACCTTTGTTTTATATGGAAAATAAAAAAATAAATAAATTTTTTTTTGTCTAAATCTTGTTTAATATTTATAACTAATAAAATTTAAATCATGTTTTAAAACTTTGTTTGTTAAAATTATTCTCTTTTATTATTTTCAAACTATTTTAGATATTGGGGTTTTGCTGCTGACAGTTTTTGAGCAAGACCGGCCGACCGGAGCAGATATCCGGCCGACCGACCTTGCCTGGAAGAATTTTTTATTCTTCCTTTGTGGCCGGCCGACAGGAACGGCCGACCGTTTCGTCTGTCAGTGCTCTGGGTTTTTTCGGTCGACCGGACCGGTCGACCGGGCGACGGGAATCTACTTTTTATCCACCCTATTTAAAGCCCATACTCTCTCATTTAAACCGCCGACTCTTCACTTCCTCTCCCTCAAAAACCCTAACTACTAAATTCCATCTCATTCCAACTCTAATCCAAGCCTAGATCTCTCCAATCTTTCCTGGATCTTCAGTCTCAGGCCCTGATCTACGTGTATTTTCAAGAAATTTCGGATTTTGGCCTCTTGATCATCTCTCTTTCAAGGTAAAAATTGTCTTTTTCCTAGATCTTGCATCTATTCTTGTTATCTATCTAGATCTTGCCTTTCATCTAGTTTAGATCAAGCTTT
The DNA here is from genome assembly GCA_038442645.1 of Agave tequilana. Classification (NCBI taxonomy): domain Eukaryota; kingdom Viridiplantae; phylum Streptophyta; class Magnoliopsida; order Asparagales; family Asparagaceae; genus Agave; species Agave tequilana. The sequence goes on along the minus strand of JAVJIF010031839.1, from coordinate 34,922 downwards.
GTGGATTTTGACCTAGATCTAATTTTTAACCTAAATTATGCCTAAGAGATCTAGAGCCGAGAAGGAAAAATCAGTAGTCCCCTCTTCTTCATCCACTAGGACTAAACCTCATTTTGTCTCCGATCTAGCAGAACAACGGTTTATCCTTCTTTCGAGGAGAACTATTATTTTTGGGAGATGTGTTGTCCTTCAAGATTTTGAGCACCTCAATATCCCACAAATATTGAGGAACAATTCTTTAGATCAGTTCATGGCTATTAGAGAACTGGTGTACACCTCACTCATACCCTACTTTTACACTAATCTTTCTTATGAGGGTAACCGGGTTAGATCTAGGGTTCTTGGAAGAGACATAGATATCTCTCTCCAAGATTTTGCTAAGCTTCTACATCTCTCCTGTGAGGGAGTTGATATCTACTCTTTTGACCTACATGACTTTGAGTATCCGGCCGGTGAGTCTGCGCTCACCGCGTCAACTTTACTCCACGGGGATGACAACCCCGGCTTAGTGAGGAATGAGGAGGTGAATAAATTCACTCTCACCGCTCAAGTCCTCGCTAAATTTGTATTCTATAACATTCTGCCCAAATCTGGTGAATACAGTCATGCTAGGGGTCCTGTTTCTTTGATTGTCTATTGCCTTCTGAAAGGCATTAAGATAAACATCCCCCGCTTCATAATTTCTCACATGACCTCTGATCACGTCCTTGTCCCCACAAGGCACTTGCCTTATGGGATGCTCATTTCGTATCTCCTAAAATAACTCAATTTTGATCTGTCCTCTGAGATACCCACTGAACCCTCCGTGAACCTGAACAGCACTCTTTTGAAGAGGATGCAACCCAGGATGCGTCATCCCGCTCCTGAGCAGCCTCCTATTCCTCCTGCTCATGTTCCAGGGTCTGCCCCAGGGTCTTCATTTGTCCCAGGGACTTCCTCTGCTCACACTCTTAGTTTTATTAGGTATAAAACCTTATTTTCATATCCTTAAACCAAAATGCTTTAATCCAAAAATTTCCTTTCTTTCCAGACTCTGTATAAACAGATCTGACAGAGTCCGATCGACCGACCCAGTCGACCGACGTGCACGGCTATGCATGTGTGCACGTCGGCCGACCGCTCGGGTCGACCGGGCACTTGTCAGTGCTCTCTGTTTATTTCGGTCGACCGAGTCAGCCGACCGTTTTCCCCCAACGGTCAGAAATATGACCGTTGGCGGTCGGCCGTCCCGGTCGACCGGTAGTTGTCAGAAAGTCTGACAGACTCCAACAGCTCTATTTTCTGACAGATTTTTTGTTGGGATCTCACCCCAACGAATCCTTTAAGCTGTGTAGTTGGTTTTTCATCCACTATAAATAGTGGGTCATTTCAACATGATAAGATACAAGATTTATATGATTTGACAAGAGTTTTTAAGCAATAAAATATTTCAAGCTAAATCCTTAGTTTTCTTTTAGAAAAGATTTTCTCTCCAAAGCCAAAATTCCCTACACCTTTTGAAGCAATCCTCTACTTCTCTCTAGTCTTTTGCATTACACAATCCCAAATATTCATCTTCATCATATTGGTTATAGGATTGTGCAAGTGAGCTTTTTGATCAAGTGTGATCAAGTTTTTCTTCAATTGAGAAGTTGTAGAGGCATCGGCCTCAATCGAGCGAGTGTGCTTCATAGTGTTGCAGCGACACCGAGAGATAGGACAAGTGTGTCCTTGTATTGGAGATCCAGTGGGATCAACAATAGTGGAAATCCTTCAAGTGTGAAGGCGGGGACGTAGAGCGTGGCTCGAACCTCGGAAACATATCCTCGTGTTTGCGTTTGCTCAAATTTCTCTAAACTCAATCTCTTTATTACTTGCCTTATTTATTACTTTTACCTTGCAAGTGTTTTTAATTTGAGCTTATTGTTTTAAGTAGATTTTAATTCCGCATTATTATCATATTTCATATAGCTATCACCTATTCACCCCCCCTCTAGGTGATTTCACTCTTATAATCATGGAGAGATTTTAGAATATGATCATAAGTCCTATGTGTTCCTATAATCATGAAAAGATTTTAGGATCTGATTGATTTCATGAGAGGTTTCTTTCACATGGATCACATGTTTCACATGAGTCACATGTTGTCATTGATATCTCTAACATCCCCCGCAACAAAGCGGGTTCGAAAGAACCGAGAGCTTGTTCTTCAGCATAGAAAATCTTAATGAGCTCAAAGACTTAGTAAGGATATCTGCTGGTTGGTATTTAGTGCTGACAAACTGAACATCCAGGACTCCATTGGTGACATAGTCCCGCACAAAATAATTGTCGATCTCAACATGTTTGAAACATGAGTGACGAATAGGATTGATCGAGAGATATGTTGCACCGAGGTTATCACAGAGAACTATTGGGGGAGATTGCGGAACTCCAAGCTCACAAAATAATGATTGCAACCAAACGATCTCTGTTGTAGCATTGGCCACGCCTCTATACTCTGCCTCAGTGCTAGATCATGCCACAGTGCACTGCTTCTTTGATCTCCAAGAAATGAGATTTGTACCAAGAAAGACACAATAGCCACTGGTGAATTTTCGATCATCGATCGACCTTGCCCAATCTGCATCAGTGTAAGCAGTAAGTTGTACAGAAGAATGACGAAAGAGAAAAATGTCATGTTGAATGGTAGATTTGAGATAACGGAGGACCGTTTTATGGCACTCCAATGCTTTTCAGTTGGAGCTTGCATGAAGTGAGCGACCTTTTTCACCGAGAAGGTAATATAGGGTCTGGTAAAGCTTAGGTATTGTAGAGATCTAATAGTACTTTGATAGACAAAGGGGTCAGAGATAGGCTTGCCAACAACCTTGGAGAGCTTACAAAAAGTAGCCATCGGGGAGCTGACAGGCTTGACACCATCCATCTTAAGTCAGAGAAGCAAGTCACGGATGTACTTTTGTTGAGAGAGAAAAGACTTGAGGGTGTACGGTGACACTCCACGCCTAAGAATTAGTACAGTGGGTCGAGGTCTTTTAATGAGAACTCCCAACCTAGTTCTTAAATAAGATGAGTGATAGCCCGTGAGTCATTCCCTGTGATGATGATGTCGTCCACATAGATAAGAATCAGAAGAAGATTTATCCTGACCCGTCAGAGGAAGAGAGACGTGTCAGACTTTGAGCCCACAAAGCCCATTGTGACTAGATAACTGCTGAGGCGAGAAAAATTAGGCCCGTGGAGCCTGTTTGAGGTCATAAATACTGCGGTAAAGCTTGCATACATGATTGGGACGAGCGAGATTGATGAACCCTGAAGGTTGTTTTATGTAGACCGTCTTAGTAAGAAAACCCTTCAAAAATGCATTATTCACATCCAACTGTCGAATAGACCAGCTTTTGGAGACAGCCAAACTGCATACGGTACGGACATTGGTTGATTTGATGACCGGACTGAATGTCTCACCATAGTCTAATCCGGGTTGTTGATGAAAACCCTTGGCCACCAGGCGGGCCTTATACTTGTCAACAGAACCATCAAGTTTATGTTTTAACTTGAAAACCCATTTGCAGCCAACCAGATTCATGGTAGAGTGGTATGGTACAAGAGACCAGGTTTTGTTCTTAAGAAAGGCATTCATCTCAGTGTCCATTGTCTGGCGCCACTTGGGATCTTTGGAAACTTGCGTGAAACATGTGAGTTCGACATGAGTGGTGGCCAAGTCGGCCATGAGACAGGTAGGCATGGGATACCGGGTGGCTAGCCAGATCTTTGGTGTACTTATGTTATCTTGTGTTCTGGTGACCATATGGTGAGTCATGGTAGGAGGGGGACTGGGAGAGCCTGAGGATGAAGATGATGAGAAGGACTCATCGGAGGGTGCTGGTGGAGGTGGTGAAGAAGGAGTATGTGATGGAGGTGGTGGCGTAGGAGGAGAAGAGTCAATGGTGGGGTCTGCATGAGAAGATGGGACAGGAACAATGAAAGATAACAGAGACGTGGAGATGGGGATCGATGGTGAAAGCGTGTGAGTAGGTAGAGAGAGGATAGAGGAGACTGGAAAGGAAAGAAAGACTCGTCGAACACAACATTCCGGGAGATGTAAATATGACCAGAGGGGACATGCAAACATTGATAACCTTTATGCGAAGCCGAGTAACCTAAGAAGACACATTGACTGGACCGAAACTAAACTTATGAGTTGGTATGGACATAAATGAGGGTAGCAAGCACAACCAAAAATTCATAAGGAAAGGTATTCAGGTGTTTTATGAAATAATTTCTGCTAGGGAGATAGATTATGGAGGATGGGGGTGGTGCATTTTATTGATGAGAAATAAGGCAGTTTGGAAAGCATAAGGCCAGTAATAGAATAGAACATTTAACCGGAGCAGAAGAGTGAGACCGATCTCGACATGGTGGTAGTTCTTTCTTTCTGCGGTGCCATTTTTGACACTAGTGTGTGGACAGAATAAGTGATGAGTAATACCCTGAGAAGAAAAGTAAAGTTAAATTGATGAACTCGCCACCACCATATTTTTGGAGTGCTTTAATGGAACGCCCAAGAAATTTTTTCACATGAATTTTGAACTCAAGAAAAACAGAGAAAGCATCGCTTTTATTAATAAAGGATAAAGCCAAATATACTTACTGTAGTGATCTACAAAGTTAATATAATAGCGATGACCACTTACAGCGGACACAAGAGATGGACCCTGTGGACACTCTAAAAAAGACAAGATTCCTAACTGGCCTGAACAACGTCTAACTTGTTGACATTTACAAAAGACAAGTGGTAGACAAGCTGACGACCAGTTTTTACCCATTTCTGAGGGACAAATCAGCGACCTAGACTCTTCTGATCCAGTGAAGCAGACAGTGAGCCCAGATTGTCTTTGAAGAGACCTAAGCAGGTCTAAGATGCTAGGTTAGCTCAACACTTAGCATCACATGAGCCCTAGGGGATAGCCTCACCTGAGAGGCTAAGTTTGTCCAACTTCGTCTTGAAGCTGTTCAAAGCTCTATCAGTGAGCTAACTTACAGCTTCACCTGAAGTGCTCAGTTAACTCCGCAGAGAGTTAGCTTCGCTCGAAGCCACACGCAACCGTGCAGAAGGATGTTCGGTAGCTTCGCCACAAATGTTTATCCAGCTCCGCTGAAGAGCTTTCTTCTGACTTCGCCAGATGCTCCTTCTAGCTCTGCTGCGAGCTCGACGCGGCAGCTCCGCTGCGGGACGGTTATGGTCACCTTTGACTAATCAAATCTCCAAATGAGATCAAATCTATTCAAGATCAAATCTAATCGAGATCAAATCTGGCAGTTGTTTACCATAATCTCTTGACTCTCCTAAAACAAGTAAGAGGATCAGGGGAGATCTTTCAGTTATTTGAAAAGAATCAAAACAGATCAGGAGATTGACGCTACGTGCTATTCCTAACTTCGTAGAAGCTGATTCTAGCCTCGCAGTAAGGCTACTTTCTAGATTTAAACAGATAAACTCAATCTGTTTTCAGATTTTCAAGAGACAATTATACCCCTACTCTCCCTATAAATAGCCACCAGGGGTACACAGAGACACACGCGCGCACAGGCAGAGGTACGCACAGAGAGACGGCTAAACAGAGATCTATTCTCTTACTTTCAAGAATTCAGAGAACTACTTCTCTAATCAGGATGCTGATACTCTAAGATCTTCCTCTCGGAATCAGGCGAGAAGGAATTCTCAAGTGGAGGCAGTTTGAGAAGTAACAAGAGGGTTCTACAACCTTCTGTTCTCCGATTCCCCGAACCAGGCGAGAAGGGAATCCCATCGATCGCATCGTCAAAGGGATAAAGTGGTCGCGTGCTGACCAGATTCCTATCGGCACACTTCTCCAGAATTTCAAAGGAGATCTACTTGTAATCTTTTGTGTTACTTGTAATTTAGCTCCTCGACCCTTTCTTTTGTAAGTTTTCCTCTTTGCAAAATCAATGGAAAACAGACCCCATAGATCGGAATGAATAAGCTTTAAAGGAGCAGTAGCAATCGTGGAAGATGGTGAAAAATGGAGGCATTGACTTTTCCCTTGCTGATAAGGGATGCAGAGAGGGGTACCAACATAGTCAGTGAAGAAACGAAGCCGATGTTGAGCGAAAACACTGGAGACAACTCTGGTGGAGGGATGACCTAGGCACTTATGCCAGATGGAGGAAGATGCACGCTCACGGAGAAGAGCCTAGGGAGAGGAGGTGAAGTTATGATTTCTCAGGGAGAAGACATACATACCATCCTTAAGTTATCCCCGCAGTAGAGTTTTCCAAGTGGAGAGATCCTTGACAAAACAAGAATCAGGGTGGAATTCAAGACTTTATTATCAACAGTAAATTGACTAACAGACAGAAGATTTTTGGTGATATCAGGAACATGTAAAAGGTTTTCAAGACAAAAGAAGAAACAGAAGAACACAATAATGAAGCACTAGTAGATCGGATAGGCAAACCAGTTCCGTTACCTATGCGAACTCTGTCGGGTCCTTGATATTCTGAGTGAACCATCAGATTCGCCATGTCAATCATTAGGTGATGAGTGGCTCTGGAGTCAACATACCAGTTGGGATTGACTGGACTAATCCCATAAGAGTGGATAAGAGCAGTTGGGCTAGCCGAATCATCATAACGATTGTAGCATTGGCTAGCATAATGGCGAAAACGATTGCAGATCTGGCATTCGGCCACTAGTGGACTGATGTTGTGGTGGGAAGGAACGTCCACGACCATGACTCGCCCCCTGCCTCGTCCACGCCCACGACCACAGAAAGAGGATGGAGCTGAATGGTAGCTTGGAGTGCGATAATAAGTATGAACGCAGGAGAATGGGAGATAAGGATTGTGGAGTCTAGTGAATTGATAAAACACCCGCGATAAATCTCCTGGCTAAGCATGAGGCCGATGAGTTCTTCTGACAGTACATGATCGACTCGTGTGTTGACAAAGGTGACAAACGAGTCATATTTGTGAGACAGATCAATGAGCAAGGTAGAGACGAGGTCAGAGTCGGCAACTGGATTAGCCACTACCGCCAGGTTGTCCATGATGGACTTGACAGACTGGATGTACTCTGACATAGAAGAGGTACCCATCTTGACGGTGGGCAGCTGATATTTGAGTTGTTGCACTCTAACTCTGGAGGGTGACGCAAAGATTCGCTCCAGAGAGCACCATGCATCACGAGATGTGGTGAGGTCGACAACATGAGCAAGAACAGCCTCAGTGAACGAGGAGATAAGCCAACACAAGAGCATCTGATTAGTGTATTCCAGATTGATAGTAGGCTGAGCATCCTTCTCGGTAGAAGGAAGAAACCAGACTGGACACAGGGAGGTTCCGTCGACGAGGCCTTCAAGATCGTGGAGTTTGAGAAGAGGAAGGAACTAGGAACGCCACAGTAAATAGTTTTTCTTATCGAGTTTGACATTTAGAAAGTGAGTGATATTGAGATTGGGAGTAACTATGGATGCAGGTGTTTAAATGGAGGTGAGGGAAGATGAAGAGGAAAAACTCGACATGGTACAGGAATTGCTCTGATACCAAGATAAAGAGAAGGAAAAGAACACTTATTTGTGCAATGACAAGATACCACTAGTTATGCTTCTTGGTTGTATATATATACACGTATTAGTCACATGTTTACACTGATTTAGGAGAAACAATAGGAAACATTGACTGAGAGAGAGAAAGAATGAGAAACACATGGTGCATGAGTTTTCTGAGTCCCATGTGTTCCTATAATCATGGAGAGATTTTAGGATCTGGTTGATTTCATGAGGGGTTTCTTTCACCTGAATCACATGTTTCACATGAGTCACGTGTTATCATTGATATCTCTAACAATAAGTGAGTAAAAAAGCGTAAATATGCAATATAATTGATAAGTTAGTAAAATAAGAGATAAACATGTAACAAATAATAGTTAAATAATAATACATAAGTAATTATATATATGTTTGCAACTTATGATTATAAGCGTGTAACATAATAGTAAGTGTGTATATAGCCAACAAGTGAATATAAGCAATAAGCATGTAAGAAAAGAATAACACTAAAGGTAATAAAATCCATATTTAACTTTTAATATGGTAGGAAATAAAACTTTGAAAATCTCAAGAAAAAAGAGAGGCTAAGACTGCAAATAAGAGATATTTGAAAGGAATTAATAATGGTTTAAGCTAATTAAATATGTGTGAAATTTAAGTTTCAAAGTAAAATTGTCAAAAATAATGTGAGTTATATTTGAAAATGACTACAAAATTACAGCCTTTTAAAGTTATAGACTAAAAAAAGTCAAATGGGTTTCGAGTTTTAATTTAAAAAAATGTAAAAAATATGAATATTTAGATAATTGCCCCTATTTCTTTTTCGTGCAGGAGCCGTCTCGGGTGAAGATCAGTGGAGTGAAGTTCAAGAACACAAGGGGAACATCTGCGAGCCGCAGGTGATCAACCTGTCATGCGGCACGAGGCACCCCGCGAAGGGCATCAACCTGAAGTACACCGGCGACAATCCGCAGTTGAAGACAGAAGCCAGCTGTCAGAATGTCAAGGGGCAACCAGTGGATCGCGCTCTTGTTTGATTGAATTGATGTAGCAACTGCAAAAGACTTTGTCTACGTAATTTTTCGAACTTCTCTTCTTCTTTTTTTTTTTTTCCCCCTCAAATTGATGGACCCTCACAGTTCATTGAGAGAGTTTTCTTCTTATTTTTTTCCCCCTCAAATTGATGGACCCTCACAGTTCATTGAGAGAGTTTGATTAGGATGCTTTAGAGCCACTATATTCGCGTATCAAAATTTTGTAGTGAATGTTAATTAATTTGTCTCTGATTTATTTAATTAGAGGTCTCTTGTCAATGTGTATATCTGCAGTTCAGAACTTGTGTACGAACAAGAGAATCATTTCCGTGCTTGAGACAGATTTATGTTGAATTTTATGTACGATTTGCATGTACTTTTAACTTGTGATTGCTGCAGGGCTGGCACTAAAAGTTGGTTTAAATGTTTTTATTTTTTTAGTCAGTGTTTAATTTAATGTTGTGATCAAGAGAGCAAGAGAGAGTGTTGAACATATTTCTGAAACCCTATGTAACATATTTCTGAATCCATTAACCAGACGGAGACAGATGCAGCCGGAGATGTACCCAACATGACAAGAACAGAGAACAATAGAGAAAAGCAATCAACACAATATTTAACGAGATTCGACAATGTTGGCCCAGAGGCCTTCCACGCTAGTTTTGCTGATGATTAACTCATATAGTTATGTTTACTAATATTCTTGTGATGTTTAGTTTCAGATACTTAACCAAGATATTAGTAGGTGAAGCTTCAACAAAGGTGTTTTGGAGCTTTTCACATGGTGATTCAAGAGCCCGAGCGTCAAAGTTCATATCTAGCACTCGTTGGAGTCAATCTTGGTGATCACGGTTTGGATCGAGTCGGCTTGAAGACGGAGTTCGTCAAGAAGATTTTGGTACTTAGTTTAGTTTATATTTTAGATCTATTTGTTAAAGATTAGATAGTGTGATATGCTCAAGTTCACAATACACACACTTGTTTCTAGTTTCATGTTTATTGGTTTTCGGTTTTTGGTTTAACCGATCTTGGTTTTCATGAATAGATAGAATCAAAACAAGTTTACATGGTTTAATGTGTATTAGATTTGTTCTATATACATGTATGCTTCATATCTTAGACAAACTTATTTTGATATGCCTATTTATGTGTTTGGAGTTTTGTGTTTTAACAAAACATATTTTCGAATTTTCATTTGAAAAATTCAAGTTTTAGAAAATACAGTTTTTGGTTTTCGGCAAAATTTTCATAACACAAAAATGGTTCAAATTGTTTGAAATATGTGTTGAATTTTCACACATGTTTGTATATCAAAGTATTATAATAAAACTATTTTTGTAGATTTTTAGAGATTTTATGGGAATTAATAGGATAATAAAAACCAAGTTTTTCAATCCCTATTTAAACCCTGCCAGGCTCTCGAACGGACGTGCACAAGAATGTGCGCTTGGCCGTGTCAGTTGGCCGGTCGACCGAACGGTCGACCGACTGAAGGCAACCCACTCTCGGGTTGCCCCGGTTGACCGGGCGGTCGACCGTCCAGAGAGCCGTTGCTCTCTAGTTCAGGGCCCGGTCGACCGGGCGGTCGACCGGAAGGTACAACGGTCAAAAATTTGACCGTTAATCGCTCGACTGGCCGGTCGACCGGAAGGCCAATTCTGGCCTTGTTAGCTGCCAACGGGCAGATTCCAAGTGGGGGCTATATATACCCCATTTGAAGTGAGTTTTGGTTAAGATTTTCAAGAGCAAAAATTTCCTACTCTCTAGTGTTTTATTACTAGTTTCAAAAGAGTTTTTAGAGTTTTAAAGATTTGATCTTTGCTTTATTTTTAAAGGGTTGGAAAATTCAAGAAAAAGGAGAAACTTTGGGATTTGTTTTTGATCTTCATTTTAATCTTATCCTAGTTGTTTTCCCAATAGTTTTTTTTGAGTTTTTGATTTCCAAACTCTTTGTTTTCCACACTTGAGCTATATCTTACTATCCTATCTATTTGGTATCTTTATTTGTGGAAAATTGGTTTGTGGTTGAGATAGACCACCAAGTTGTAAGCTTCCTTCATTGTGATATCCCTCTAATGAGAGGTGATTGATTTGGTATCCCTCTATTGTGAGGTGATTGTGGAAGTTGTGGTTGGCTCCCTCTAGTGAGAGGTGGAGATTGTGTTTGGCTCCCTCTAGTGAGAGGTGGAGTTGATGTTGGAATCCCTCAAGTGTGAGGTGATTGTTTTGTATTGGCTAAGTGCCTACCCCTCTTGTGTGAGGTGGTGTTTGTTGTGGATTGTGCCTTACCTCTAGTGAGAGGTTGTATTCGGTTGAGAGAGGAGTTGTGTACTCCCGATTGTATTTGCCCCAAATCCTCAGTGGAGATTCCTGTATGGGAGTCCTGTGTGGACAAGTTAGTGGATTGGAAATCCTTCTGTGTGAAGGCGGGGACGTAGAGCTGGGTACTCGAACCTCGAAACAAATCTCGGTGTTTGCGTTTGATCCATTGACTCTAACTCTCTCTTTACTATTGTGCCTTACATCATTTCATATTGCTTATTCATTATATGCTTGGCTTGTTTGTGTGTGCCTCACTTGTGTTTAACCACGAGAGCTTCATATAGCGCCTCAACTATTATTCAGAGAAATCAAGAGGAGTTAGTCCAGAGTCCTTCACCGGGAATTCGGCTACACTCGTTGGTTGCATTAAGTGTTGTTGCAATTAAGTTTTTAATTTTCGCATTTAGTTCATTAGATTAGCCGTACACCTATTCACCCCCCTCTAGGTGTACTTTAATTGGTATCAGAGCCTACGCTCCTGATATTTGGTTTAACCACCTAGGAGTGTGATCTTGGTTAGCTAATCTATCATTTGCATTTGCGCACTTATATTGTTTACACACACTCATGGATTGCTTGTCACCTCTTATGTTTGATGTCTTCAACATTGACATGTGAAAATTTAGGATGTCCATGTATCTAAAAACCCTAAGCTTGCATGTTTTCCTTGCCGCTGCCAAGAAATCCTATCTTGGTAATAGCAAGCATATAGAGGCCAATGCACAAGCCCTTGAGGCACTTAGAAGCACGCTTAATAAAGAATATCTTATGATTGTTTTAACTGTGATTCCGTCTTTGCAGTGTGGAACACGTTGACCTCCTCCAAGCTTCAAATGCCAATCCAAATGGAGAAGGAATCTAGTGAGGATGAATCCGAACAACAATGCAACATGGTCCAAGGGAATGACTCCCTTGAGGTACTTTCGGACACTCAACTAGATATTTCTAGCTCTTCATTTGATGATCTTGATAGTATGGATGCCGATGCATTAAATGAAGAGTTATCCATTGTTTGTGAGAATCTCCTTGAAAAATATAAAGTTTTGAAAAAGAAAACTTGTAAGTTAACTAAAGAAAGTAAGGATTTGTTTTCAAAACTTGAATTGGCTTTACAAGAGAAGGTTGAGATTTCAAATGAGTGTGACTCTTTGAAAACCCAACTTGAACTTGTTTTAAATGAAAACAAGATTTTGAAAAATAAAAATGATTGCAATAAAGTTTTGAAGAAAAATGAGTCTTTAACTTCAAAACATGATTTTGTTTTAAAAGAGAATGATTCCTTGAAAATAAAATTGCTTCTATTTCAAAGGAATTGGAAATTGTTTCAAATAAAAACATTTCTTTGAAAAGTAATATAGATTCTCATGTTTTGCCATGCTAGTGTAGCTTCACATTCTATCTCACCTATTGCATGCACCTCTTCTTCTAGGATTGATAATAATATTTGTTTATTAAAGAAGAGTGTGGATTGTTTGGGCTCCACCTTGAGCCAATGTGCCTTGAACTACTCGTGTTTGGAATCTATGTTTCGAAAGAAACAAGTTCCATCTTTACATGCACACCATCCACGGCATATACATGCTTCGCACGTTCATGTACACAACACTATGTATGCTCATGTGTACACTTGTACACATTGTGGACGTAAGAGCCACCTTGCTAAATTTTGCTATAATAAGATACATGATGTAAATTTAGCAACTAAATTTGTTTGGGTTAGAAGGAACTAACCCCTATGGACCCAAAAGAGTATGGGTACCAAGACCACCCCTATTATTTTTGATGTAGGTGTGGGCTCTCGCATGACGTGAGAGCAATGGTGCCTTGAGGTGCATGCGTGTCGAGCTTAAAGAGGACTTGGATGCATCACTTTCAAGGGGAGTTTGGTGGGAGGACCACCTTGTTTTGGAGACTTGGAGAGTTGGCCTCATAGGTTTTGGTAACAATCTCTAACTCCCATTATTGTTTACATGCTTTTCATATCATTGTTTTAGCATGTTTTTGATATTTCATGATTAATATGTTATATGCCATGATATTTAGATTAGTGATAAACATGTTTAGTTATTTGAGACACTCATGTTTAATATGGATTTATATCTTTGTGATCTCACATTTGTTTGAACTAATTTGTATGTCCTAAATCTATGCATGTGCATGTACATAATAATCATATGTATGTTTATGAGTTTTTGTTTTGATTTCTATGCTTCATGATTTGAATATATGTTTAGATGATTGTTTTCATTAAGACTTGGATATATACTTATACAACTAGTGAGCCACAAATAGATTATTACATGTTTGTGCTTCAAAGCTCATTTGTAGCCATTAGATGTACTAGTATAGCCTAATTTTGATGATTCATACATTTTAACTTGTATTCCCATATTGTACATGCTTTTATGTTTAAATGTTTAGCTTCATGTATATGCCTATTTTGTCAAAACTTAAGATATACATGTATACCCCTTTGAGTCTTTTGCCTTTCATGCAAATCTTTATTATGGACTCAACTGTGTTTAGGGATATATATGTATACTTTAGTTTGTATAAAACATATATATGCCTTGAAGATTAAATCGTTTGATGATTTTCATGTTTTAAGGAATTTCATAATTGAGCTAAATTGACTATTTTCATGATTATGTCTTTCACACAAAACTTGTACACTCACATTATTTGAGGTTTTCTCATGATTTTATTTTCATGAGTCATATATGAGCTTTATATCTTTTGAGTATCAATTGTTGAGTGATTTTCATGATTCATAAATATAATTTTGTTTTATTCCTTACTTGAAGGATTTCGTATTAGTTTTCAAAATTTTCTTATAACTAGTTCGTATTCTTCATTTTGGAAGAGTTTTCAATTATGCTAAACTATTTTCAAACCTATTTTTGAAAACCCTACCCATTAAGGGCGGTTGGTTGGGCGATCATGCCTTATATGCTTATTATTGAAAATCTTTTTAAATATGTGCATGAAATGGGTGGAAGGTAATATGAGTTATACACTTAATCTTACTGTGTTTCAATTGGTATCATTGGATCTTTTCAATTGGTATTACTATTGACATTCTTTTTGTATACTCATATATGTGTTTTATTTGTGCTTACTATATCTCTTTATCTTTGAGCAAATTTTGGTTATACTAAGCTTGATTTCTTTAATGACTATTATATTTTAATTGATTATGTTTCAATTGGTATCTTATACAAGCTTATGCATCATTTTATTTGGTATTTCATAAAGGGAGAGAAAATTCACATTTCACCTTTCAATTAGTTTTGGTATTCTACTCCCACACTTTATGTTAAAAATGATTAAAAAATGATATTGATTATTTTTGGTATCATATGCTTTTGATGAAAAATTACTTTCAATTGGTACTAATCTTTACAAATTGGTATCAAGATTATCTATAAGTTTACTTAAAATTGGTATGTTTTATTAATATCAAAAATTTTGATTTATTTACTTACAATTAGTATTTAATTGGTATTTACTTACATTAATCGGTATTTAAATTTATATTTGTTTTATATACCACATTATGTACTTTCAATTGGTAAATCTCTTTGATATCATGATGCACTAATTTGATATATTTTTCTTACAATTGGTATCAAGAATGTTTTGTTTTGTTTTCACCCCTTATTGATATTTTTTTGTTTTTGTTTAAGACAAAAAGGGGAGAATTTTTCTTTGACCCCTTTGTTGATGTTGATAAAAAGGGAGAGAAGTATTTGAGTTTATATATGCATATTTGTGTTTTTATATATATTGAGTTTTTGCATCTCATAATAAACAATAAATATATGAGAAAAATGTTTTTGAGAGTTTAAACAAAAAGGAGAGAGAGTTTTTTTTAACATATGTTTGTGTTATGCATGTTTCTCTCTCCTAGTTGTTTCATACTTTTGTTTAATATCATATGCTTCATTTAATATCTTATTTTTATTGCTATGCATGAGTTAAGGGGAAGCTTCTTTGAAGCTTAAATTTAAGCCATGCATATATAACTCCATGAGTTTTGTCATCATCAAAAAGGGAGAGATTGTTGGCCCAAAGGCCTTCCCCTCTAGTTTTGATGATGATTAACTCATGTAGTTATGTTTACTAATATTCTTTTGGTGTTTAGTTTCAAATACTTAACTAAGATATTAGTAGGTGATTAGCTTCAACAAAGGTGTTTTGGAGCTTTTCACATGGTGATCAAGAGCCCGAGCGTCAAAGTTCATATCTAGCACTTGTTAGAGTCAAGCTTGGTGGATCACGGTTTGGATCGAGTCGGCTTGAAGATGGAGTTCGTCAAGAAGACTTCGGTACTTAGTTTAGTTTATATTTTAGATCAATTTATTAAAGATTAGATAGTGTGATATGCTCAAGTTCACAGCACACACACACACACACACACACACTTGTTTCTAGTTTCATGTTTATTGGTTTTCGATTTTTGGTTTAACCGATCTTGATTTTCATGAATAGATAGAATCAAAACAAGTTTACATGGTTTAATGTGTATTAGAATTGTTCTATATACATGTATGCTTCATATCAGACAAACTTATTTTGATATGCCTATTCATGTGTTTGGAGTTTTGTGTTTTAACAAAACATATTTTCGAATTTCCATTTGAAAAATTCAAGTTTTAGAAAATACAGTTTTTGATTTTCGGTAAATTTTTCATAACACAAAAATGGTTCAAATTGTTTGAAATATGTGTTGAATTTTTCCACACATGTTTGTATATCAAAGTATTATAATAAAACTATTTTTGTGGATTTTTAGAGATTTTATGGGATTTAATAGGATAATAAAAACCAAGTCTTTCAATCCCTATTTAAACCCTGCCAGGCTCTGGAGGTCGACCGTTCCGGTCGACCGGACCAGGAGCCAGTTGACCGGACCGGTTGACCGGACGTGCACAAGAATGTGCACTTGGCCATGTCAGTTGGCCGGTCGACCGAACGGTCGACCGACTGAAGGCAACCCACTCTCGGGTTGCCCCGGTCGACCGGCCAGTGAGCCGTTGCTCTCTGGTTCAGGGCCCGGTCAGACTGGGCGGTTGACCGGAAGGCACAACGGTCAAAAATTTGACCGTTGGCCGGTCGACCGGAAGGCCAATTCTGGCCTTGTCAGCTGCCAACGGGTAGATTCCAAGTGGGGGCTATATATACCCCATTTGAAGTGGGTTTTGGTTAAGATTTTCAAGAGCAAAAATTTCCTACTCTCTAGTGTTTTATTACTAGTTTCAAAAGAGTTTTTAGAGTTTTAAAGATTTGATCTTTGTTTGTTTTTAAAGGGTTGGAAAATTCAAGAAAAAGGAGAAACTTTGGGATTGGTTTTGATCTTCATTTTAATCTTATTCTAGTTGTTTTCCAATAGTTTTCTTTGAGTTTTTGATTTTCAAACTCTTTGTTTTCCACACTTGAGCTATATCTTACTATCCTATCTATTTAGGATCTTTATTTGTGGAAAATTGGTTTGTGGTTGAGATAGACCACCAAGTTGTAAACTTCCTTCATTGTGATATCCCTCTAGTGGGAGGTGATTGATTTGGTATCTCTCTATTGTGAGGTGATTGTGGAAGTTGTGGTTGGCTCCCTCTAGTGAGAGGTGGAGATTGTGTTGGCTCCCTCTAGTGAGAGGTGGAGATTGTGTTTGGCTCCCTCAAGTGTGAGGTGGTTATTTTGTATTGGCTAAGTGCCTACCTCTCTTGTGTGAGGTGGTATTTGTTGTGGATTGTGCCTTGCCTCTAGTGAGAGGTTGTATTCGGTTGAGAGAGGAGTTGTGTACTCCCAGTTGTATTTGACCCAAATCCTCAGTGGAGGTTCCCTGTGTGAGAGCCCTGTGTGGACAAGTTAGTGGATTGGAAATCCTTCTGTGTGACGGCGGGGACGTAGAGCTGGGTGCTCGAACCTTGAAACAAATTTCGGTGTTTGCGTTTGATCCATTGACTCTAACTCTCTCTCTCTCTTTACTATTGTGCCTTGCGTCATTTCATATTGCTTATTCATTATATGCTTGGCATGTTTGTGTGTGCCTCACTTGTGCTTAACCACGAGAGCTTCATATAGCGCCTCAACTCTTATTCAGAGGAATCAAGAGGAGTTAGTCCAGAGCCCTTCATCGGGAATTCGGCTATACTCGTTGGTTGCATTAAGTGTTGTTGTAATTAAGTTGTTAATTTCCTCATTTAGTTCATTAGATTAGCCATACACGTATTCACCCCCCCTCTAGGTGTACTTTCAGACAATTTGCCTACGTCCTCGGACAAGGGGGAGAGAGTTTTATTGATTCAACAATCAATACAGACAATACAAGAAGGATACTTGAGGGAACTTCCTTAGATACAATACATGACAGCTCTAACTCTTATTTATAGCCACAGAGTCCCAGGATTTTAGAAAACCCCAATTGGATTCTACCCCAAACAGGAAAGGAGTCCGAATCCAGAAAGAATAGCCAAAATGCGTCTGTCGATCGACCGTGCCGGTCGACCGACACCAACAGAGAGCAGCTTTCGAATAGACGGTCGACCGGGCAGTCGACCGTTCTACACCTGTGCACGTCGTGCACATCGGTCGACCGGCCTTTCCACCGGTCGACCGTGCGGTCGAACGGGAGCTATCCTGGCCTGCGTCAATGCACTGTTCTTTCTCCTTTGATTTTTGATCTCTGTGATATCTGCCTTTATCTCCTCTATCTCCTCTCTCCCTACAATTCTTCACCTCTATGAAGATTTTTCAAATCTAAGCCGAACTCCAACTCCAATATATCACCTAGCGAAATCGACACACGATCTCAGCTTGAGCGCTCCGAACGAAATCGACACACGATCTCAGCTTGGCCAACAGACGAAACCTGTTCCTTCAAACGAATCGCTAGTACATGTACAATTGATTCCACTGATCTCAATAGATCCAAACTGAGTTTGTCGTTACCACCTGCAACTCTCACCAAACTCAAATATCAATTGTTGGCTTTCAACTTCAGCTCAGTTATCCAACGGAATGCACCATACATGCGTTCCCATCACTTCACCTTAGGAGAAATACCATACGAGCCGATCAACGAACGTGTCTCCCACTCAGTAACTTCATGGAACTCTATTCCAATTGATCTCAAGAAGAACCCACCATGACCCAACACTGACTCTCCAACTGACTAGCTCTTTTCAGTCCACATGCCTTCAAGACGGTCCAACCAAATCTGAGTAGAGTACACCAAACACCATGATCGGCTTCAACAAACTGGATGCACACCCCCTTATGTAAACTTAACCATTTCTCACCAGAAGATTGTTTTCCATTATGTTTGCAAAGGGGGAAAACTTACAAATAAAAGTTGAGGAGCTAAATTACAAGTATTCTTAAAAAAAAGATTACAAGTAGATCCCCTCAGAGATTCTGGAGAAGTGTGCCGATAGGAGTCTGGTCAGCGCGCGACCACTTTGTCCCTTTGACGATGCGAGCGATGAGATTCCCTTCTCGCCTGGTTCGGGGAATCAGAGAATAGAGGGTTGGTAGAACCCTCTTGCTACTTCTCAAAAGACCGCCTTCTATGAGGAATTCCTTCTCGCCTGGTTCCGGAGATTCCTTGAGGAAAAGGGGTTGTTAGGGTATCGCCACCCTGAAAAGAGAAGTATTTCTCTTGGAAGGTCTCTGAATTAGAGAACGCACGGTGCGTTGATGAAGAAGTCCAATCTTTGAGAAGACGCCAATCTTGCCGATGATCAATTGATGATCCTCCTCGATCTCTGCGATCTCCTTTATCTCTGCGATCTCCTCTATCTCTGCGATCTCCTCTATCTCTTCCGTACCCCTGGCGGGTTATTTATAGGGAGAGCAAGGGTATAATCGTCCCCTTGAAGATATGGAAACAGATTGAACCGAATCTGTTTGAATCTGGAAAGTAGCCTTGCTGCGAGGCTAGAATAGCTTCCGCGGAGCTAGAAAATGGCAAGTCGGTTGATCTATTTTGATCCTTTCCATATTATTGGGAGATTCTCCTTGATCCTCTTACTCGTTTCAAGAGAGTCAAGAGATTGCGGCAATCACCTGCCATATTTGAATCCTGATTGGATTTGATTTGCTTGAATCCGATCTCATCAGGAGATTTGATTGGTCAAAGGTGATCATAACAGGCTGATAGCGGAGCTGCCCGCTTTGAAGCTCATAGCGGAGCTAGAGGCAATTCCTAGCGAAGTCCGAAAAGAGGCTTTTCGGCGAAGCTGTCAGTTAGCTTCCTGGCGATGCTCTGGATGATGCTAGCCTCGCAGGCGAGGCTATCTCCTTGGGCTAAAGTAATGCTAAATGCTAGCATCTTAGACCTGCTGAGGTCTGTTTAGAAACAATCCGGGTTCACTGTTCTGCTTGCTGGATCAGTGGAGTCCAAACCGCTTCTTTGTCCCTTGGAGGTGGGTGAAAACTGGTCTTCAGCTCGTCTGTCCCTTGTCTTTTGTAAATGTCAACAAGTTTAGACATCGTTCGGACCAATGAGAATCTTGTCTTTTTAAGTGTCAACAAGACCCCCTTCAAAGTTTCGAAAGTCTGCAATAGCCCAGACTTCGAAACACTTTGAACTGCTGTGATGGCGGATGTAGTATGAACATCGCCATGATGATTGAATTCAGCTTCGCTTCCAATCCTGCTTTGGGATGAATTCGCCGAAGAATTGTGCAGATCCGCAAGTCGCTTCGCGTTTGCGTGCGGGTAGCTCCGCGTCTGGATAAGTTCGCTGAGGAACTCTCCTTGCTTTTCCGAGACCAACTGCCATGGGCTGGTTACGAGGAGGATCATTCCTTCTTTCGCGCCAATCGAGAGAGATGTTCTCCGATTTGCACGTTTCCAAGGGAGGATATTCCCTTTATTCAAGGCGCCATGAGTGCCTTTTATGAGGGAGACGTTTTCTCCTTGTACGGTTCCAATGGAAACCGTCCCTGTAATCAAGGCGTGATGAATGCCTTCAATGCGCTCGTGCCTCCACGCTTTGATGTGGTTGCGCTCAGGCCATGGGGCCTATAAATAGGACACTTGAGGTCCTCTGAAGAGAAGTGCCTTGCCTTTCTTCTTCTCTTCTCTTGGTTGAGAGATATACTCAGATCTCTGAATTAGTGGGAAAGCCCACTCTGGTTGTCTAACTGGCCAAGGACCAGTAAGTCTTGATCATTCAAAGACTTCACTGCTTTTAGGGAACTCATCTCCTTGATTTAGCTTTGGCAGCTCGCTTCAGGGATTAGCTTCCCTTGTTTTCATCTTGCAATTGGCTGCTGCAGAGAAGGATCTCATCATAGCTTTCTGTGGAGCTATCATCTTGGTTTGATCAGTGAAAGATCATTGCTTGTTAAGTCCGCTGCGCAGGCAGGACTTGGGACTTGGCTTCTTCAATAGTTGAGCCAGTCTTGCCATATTGGTGAGGTTGAGACTGTTCTTCACAAGATCAGTCTGACTTTGCCGTATAGGCGAGGCTAGGACTTGGCGTTTGCTGAGCCAGCCCCTGGTTGCCGTGCAGGCGAGGCTTATCCTCTGCTTTGACTGAAGTCGGATTACTTTGCCGCTGAAGAATCTGACTTAATGTTTTTGTGCTTGACTGCTAACTTACTCCATTTGCCTTGCAGTGAGCTATGCTTGCCAGTCTGGTGACTTGATGGAAGAAGCCATAAAATTGCCTTATGCTTCCCCGGTTGAAGCTTTACTTTTAAGCAGGAGGAACAATTCGGGGCAGCGGGTGCGCGTCCCAGAGGCTGTTGGCAGCCTCTTATCCGAGATGATTCGATCTGAGGTGAGGCTGGTTGCCGACTTTCAACTTTGGTGGCCTTCGTCGGGGACGATCCACTTCAGGGGAGTGGGCCTCACACCCGTCAGATCACTAGCATCAAAACTAGTTCCCATTATAGGTGATCTGACGTGGTTGGCGGCGATAAGCTTTTATTGCCAGGCTTCAAAAAAAATGGCCTGACAAGACCCGCCATTTTGTGGAGAAAAATGACCGTGTCCCGGTGGCAGAACTGGTTATAGCCTTGTGCAGGAGGAAGGCCTTTCGTGTCCAGTTGATCTGGTCTGGAAGCAGATAAAACCGCTTGTATGCCTTTTATGCAAATGGCCTTGCTAGGCAACTTGGTGTGTTGTATGAAACACAACTTTGATGTAATATCAAATGTATCTTTACTTTTAGATCAATGAAAGTTCTTTGTCTGATCATTTGATTTTTGCTTGCTTCACTGAGAGTTTGGCCATTGCTGGGCTAAACTGCGCACGGGCATAGCCCTTCCTTTTGAATGATCTTTGCGAGGCTGTCACGTCAGCGCCTCTTTAGAGGGCTAATTCAAACCTTTCGGTTAAGTCCTTGAAGGATTGCGCGAAGTCCGCACTTTGCTCTTGTGCGGAGTTAACCCCTTAGTGGGATTGAACCGTCGCTTTTGAGAAAGCGTCTCAGGCGCTTCGGGCACTGTTTGAATTAATTTGAAACGGCGGCATGTGCCCTTTTCGAGGCCTTGATTCAGGCGCTGATTGGCCTATAAAAGCCCGATCGGGCTGAGAGAAAATCATCATTTCTCTTTGAATTTTCCAGAGTACTTGACTCTTCTTCTTCTTCCTTTTTCAAGAGTTCAAAAACTCCTGTAATTCTTCAATGGCGCCCAGAGACGAGCGGGAAAGGAAGCAGCGACTTCTGCAGCGGAGGGCGCTCCTCCGTTCATTGAGCGACCGATTGCTGGTAAGAGACTCTCTAATCTGATTAGAGAGTGGTCTTCATCCTTTGGAGTCGATACTCGGCTATTAGGACGATCGAATATGATCTGTCCTTATCAGGGAACTCGTTTCCCTTAACTTCCCTATTTTGCTTGCACCAGGGAAGTAAGAACTGAACAGTTCTTCTCTTGGGCTTCCATAGGAAGCCATTGCTTGGGCAATCATCATCCTGTTGAGGAACAGGATATGGGTCGCGTGCCTTCAGTCGTGGCCACGAAGGGTAACTGTTATCCCTATCGTCCTTTTGATGACGCCAGCCCTTAGGGCTATGCCTT
This sequence comes from Agave tequilana, assembly GCA_038442645.1. Taxonomy (NCBI): domain Eukaryota; kingdom Viridiplantae; phylum Streptophyta; class Magnoliopsida; order Asparagales; family Asparagaceae; genus Agave; species Agave tequilana. Next base: position 12,983 of record JAVJIF010031839.1, on the reverse strand, counting down.
CTTGCAAAGATGCAGTCTTATCTGTGAAGCGAAGCTTTTTATCAAAGCTATTATCCCGCTGTCCCTGCTTACTGGGCGAGGCTATGCCTTAGCGAATTTTTGTGTCTTCGCGTCGATTTGATTGGTGAACTAATCATAGTTCATTTTCTTTTTTTTTGTTTTTTTTTTTTTTGCAGTTCATTACGCCTCCGGCCTCCAGAACAATCTATTTGGCGTAACCAGTCGAGCAGGAGCCTCAGCTTGCAGTTCATCGGGCAGGCTTCCTTGTTCAGTGAGCCGAGCCCCCTTGTACGGGATACGCTCATTCAGAGTGGTGGCCCGCAGGCCATGCGGAGCATTTTGACTACGGCTCCGTTTGAAGATATCGACCGTCAGGCTTACAAAAAGCCTGACTTCATGTTCGGGGATGCTGCACCTGATCCCGATCGCCAGCTACAGGCCGGTGAAGGCCAGTGGATCTTCCAGTTGGACGGCGAGAGATTCTATCTCCCGTCTACTAAGCGGCATTTCGCTTTGTCTTCCTTCGCGAGCGTGACTCAGGCTCGGAAGATGGCGTGGGGCGTGAGCCTAAATGCTGAATCTGTAAGTGTCGGGAGGTTGACATTCCAGACGGCTATTCGGGGGCGGGCTATCCTCGTAGCATAATAGGGCTATACCCTGGGAAGGTGGCGAGGGACCTTCCAGTAGGAGAGAATCCAGCTGCGGCGCCGACCTTTGGCACTCAGTTCTGCGAAGTTGACGGGAACTACCCCGCCACAGATTTCAGGGCTCCTGGTTGGGTCCACCCTCCTAGGTCATGGTGGGCGGAGTTGACCAATTATATCCTCAATCATTTTGAGGGGAATTAGAGAGGTTGAACCTCTATGAGGCCGTCAGGGCGACCTGCTACGGCATTGAGATGAAGGTGGCGTGCTTCTACGCCATCCTTGAGTTGTACTGCCCGGCTTCAGGGACTTTCTTCACCCCAGTTGGTGAGTGGGGCATGGCCCTGCATGAGATGCGAGAGATCTCGGCTTTGCCCTTCGGGTCTCTTCCATATGAAGAGTATTTTCCTTGTGAGGCGGAGCTGGCTATTCTGGGGAAACAGGAGCCTGCTCTGCTCGAGACATATCGGGAATTGGTGTGCCATTTGCACATCTGCTCCAGCATCCACACGGTGGCAAAGGTAGCTCGAAGAGCTTGAAGAGCTGGGGGAACTACTTGTTTCCGGACATGACTAGTGTGCCCGAGGCAGCTCATTGCGGAGTTGCTGAAGAAGACATCTTGGCGAGGATGGAGGTGCGTGCTGAAAAGGACATCGTCGTGACAGAAGATGATGGTCCTTTCGAGAAGGGTGATGTTCTTCGGAGCTTTCACCATCAGGCCCGTCGGCCTATGTCTCGCAAGGCGTTGCTGGCTGGCTTCTTAACCATCTGGTTAAAGAAGTGTGTCGTGCCTTCTTCTTCGGGTGACATTGTTCACCGAATGTGCTGCTGCCTGCCGTTCGCTTGGTCCATGGCCACCGTCTGGGTCTTCTCCCGGCCATGGTGTGTTGTATTCAGAGGGGCCTTCGTGTACTGACGGAGGCTTTCTGCAGGCCAATGGCGTCAAGGCGAGGGAAGGGTGCCGTCTTGCCTCGTGACGGGCCCAATCCTAGGGTAGGTACCGTACACCTACTTGATGGCGTGGTTCGCCTTGCACTGCCCCAGTTGATTGGAGCTGGGGAAGACCCACCTCAGGGTGTTCAAACGGCGCTTCTCCGTCGTTTTGAAGGCTGTCTGTGGCAGAAAACTTATGTGGCCGAGGCCCGTAAGTTAGTGCGTCGCTATGACGCTTATAGCCTGTTCCGTTGCTCTCCTCGCCTGCGGGGTGCAGGATACAACGAGGAATTCCATGATGTGGAATCAGGTCGGTCCCCCATGAGTCGGGGTGTTTTCGAGTGGCTGGTCTGTATCCGGCCCTCGCATCTGCTGTACCGGAGTGGGGATACCTGCTACATGGAGCCCTACATCCCGAGCCGGTTCGCCCGCCAATTTGGGTATGACCAGTTGTATGTGGGCAAACCCGAATCCGGACCTGGCTTTCATGGGGAGCCTCATTGATGGGGCTCGTGCTTGGCGGTTCTTTACCGCGGATGACACTGGAGCGTGGCTACGCACGCCGTTGAGGGATCCCGGCCTATGGACGACCCTGTGTTTCTGCCAATGGTATGCAGCTTCGAATTCCACGCCTCCTGGATTCAAAGTCAATAGTTCAGGTGTGAAGTTGATTTCCCATCGGCTGAGGCAGAAGGCTTCTGATAAGATGGAGGGCAAGCGAGTCCGTGTCCCTGGCATAGAGGAGTTCATCGCTGTGGATGATAGCGAGGCTTCTGATGCAGAGAGCCCGCGCTTCGAGGCAGAGACAAGGCCCGATGCCCCCGAAGCTGGTGCTCGTGAAGCCGGCTCTGGTGTAGTGGGGGCAGCTCCCCCACAGCATGTGGAAGAAGTGGAGGGGAAGAGGACTCTGAGGTCCACTTCAAAAGGAAGCGTGGGAGGGATCCCGTAGGAAGTCGTCGGCGAAGAGGCCCCGTCGCCATGCTCCTACAATTGTGGTAGAGGGCGAACCCTCTACTGTGCTTCCTTCTGCTGCTCCATTAGTGGCTGAGCCGTCGGTTGCTGAACCGACTACTGGTAAGATTGGCCCCCATCTAATATGCCTTCAGCGCACTTTGAATAACTCATCATTTGCTTTTTGTTGCAGGAGCTGAGGCAGTTGGAGAGCAAGGGGAACACTACGATCCCCTGTTCACTTATAGAAGTGCAGCTGGTTCCTTTGCTCGCTCGGAGGAGTCTGGAGGTCATGCGGCCGGTATTGGCCCTTCGGGCGCTGGGACTTCTAGAGGAAGTCCTATGGCATCCAGCTCTGCCGGGGTGGTCTGCGGAGGAATCGGCGAGTGGGCCGGCCATCCGCGTTGAGTCTGGTAAGAACTTTCCGATGGGACCCCTGGATTCGATGCGGCTGACGAGGTGACATCGGCCTTTGGTAAGACTAAGATCTCCTGATCCTCGCCTATTTGTTGCGTCTCCTTTTGACCTTGGTTTTGTTACAGGCATTCGTCCCAAGGTGCATCAGCTTCGAAAGAAGCGGAGGGTCTTCCTGAAGGGTCAAAGGGTGATATGAGCGCTTCGACCGGGGCAGACGCAGCTGTGTAGACGCGCTGTATGGCGACCTGCCTTTTTATCAGCCCAAACCAGCGGAGGGCCTTGAGGTCGAAGAGGCGGCAGTCCCGGAGGTACCCTCACTTCCAGTCACATCAACGAGTGAGGTGCAGACTGTTTTGCCGAATACGGCACTGAGGGTGATTGTGAGCCCTACCTCCCCGACGCTGGTAGTTGAGCCTGCTGCTCAGGAGGTGGTGGCCAGTCCTACCTCCGCGGTGGCTGGCGTGCTTGTGTCGCTGAGGACTCCGCCGAGGTCACCTTTGGCTTGTCCTGCTGCTGTCGATGTTCCCGCTTCTTCTTCCGCGGTGGTGTCGACTAGGTGATAGATTGCTCCGAGGTTGTCTCAAGGGTTGATGAAGCTGAGAATGACTTTATCGGTAATCTGGTCGACAGCTTCTATAACAGTTGGAGCAGACTATCGGTCTAGTCTTGAAGGGCTCGCCTGTGCCATTTTCGAAGCTGAAGATGGTTCTCTCCCGTGGCATTGAGTGTATTCGGGACTTTGAGGGGTACCATCAAGCTACTGCTCTGGAGCTCCTGGTGGATGACCTTGAGAAGGACGTGGAGGAATGGCGCCATTTCATCGTTCCGACGCAGCGTTCTTTGGCTGATGAACGGCTCGCACGTCTTGTCGCCCAGAAGCGCGAGGCTCAGCTCGCTGCTCAAGAGGCTGTTGAGGCTATCTCCTCTGACTTGAGGTCCTTGGAGGCAGAGGAAGCAGAGGTTGGGAGTGCAATTGATGCTTCCAACAGTGCTCTTCTTGACGCTGAAGATAAGATTAAGAGGGCTGAAGAGATGATCCGAAAGGCAAATCTCCTCTTGTCGAAGGCTACACAGATGCGTCATGAAGAGTCTGCGCGGCTTAAGCAGCTCAGGGCTCGAAGTGAGGAACTGGCGGAGCGGAAGTCATCACAGAGAGCGACTTTGGCGGAGACCGAGGCTCGTCTGGCTCAGGCGGTGGACTTCGATGCGGCGGAGCTAAGATCACAGGCGCTGGCCCAGGCTGAAGATGACAGGAGGACGCGGCTAGCTTCGCTCGGAGATCGGATCCGATCTTATCATGTACGCCTATAGGCTCCTCCATGTATCCCCTCCTCTGGATTAATAGAAAGATTTTTCTTTTGTCGTCTGTTGTTTTTTGGATAACGAGGCATGGCTGTCTGTTGGTTCAGAGGTCGCAATGACATAACCAATTGAGATGTTGCCAAGCTCAATGGTAGATGAAACTTGGCTATCTGCCAGTTCAGAGGTCGCAATGACGTAACTGGTTGAGAAGCCATCAAGCTTCAATCAATAGGTGATACTCGTCTTTGTAAATGTCAACGAGTATCGAGACCTGTCTTTTGTAAATGTCAACAGGGCTCGGGGATCGAGACTTAGCTGTCTACTGGTTCAGAGGTCGCAATGACGTAACCAATTGAGACGCCACTAAGCTCAATGGTAGTGAGGCTTGGCTATCTGCCAGTTCAGAGGTCGCAATGACGTAACTGGTTGAGAAGCACCAAGCTTCAATCAATAGGTGATACTCGTCTTTTGTAAATTGTCAACGAGTATCGAGACCTGTCTTTTGTAAATGTCAACAGGGCTCGGGATCGAGACTTAGCTGTCTAATGGTTCAGAGGTCGCAATGACGTAACCAATTGAGACGCCACTAAGCTCAATGGTAGATGAGGCTGGCTATCTGCCAGTTCAGAGGTCGCAATGACGTAACTGGTTGAGAAGCCACCAAGCTTCAATCAATAGGTGATACTCGTCTTTGTAAATGTCAACGAGTATCGAGACCTGTTTTTTGTAAATGTCAACAGGGCTCGGGATCGAGACTTAGCTGTCTACTGGTTCAGAGGTCGCAATGACGTAACCAATTGAGACGCCACTAAGCTCAATGGTAATGGAGTTTGGGAATAGTCTCGTTTTCACGGGGAGAAACGAGGGAATCGCTGTCATAGGTTAGTGTTAACGTAACAGCGAAATATATGTGGGCCTACCATTCTATGGATGAGAATTGGTAAGTGATTTGGAGGTCTCATTTTCGCGGAGAGAAACGAGGGGATTGCTGTCATAGGTTTAATGTTAACGTAACAGCGGAATATATGTGGTCCTACCATTCTATGGATGAGAATTGGTAGGTGATTTTGAGAGGAGAGGGAATCAAGTGGGAGCAGGTCCCTTGGGATTTTAAGCAAACCCCCAGCTATCAATAGGTTTGACATGCTTGGAGAAAGAGAGAGGCTCTCTTTGTGCGCATTCCGGACGCGCGGATCTCGATCAGAGGTGTAATGTTAACTTGATCGAGAGCAAGATCCTGATTTAAGGATAATACTTCTTTAAGAATTTGCCATTGATCGGCATCATGAGGAGGTCGCCATCTGCAGTTGTAAGGCGGTATGCTCCGTTTGAATAGACTGTCTATTACAAACGGTCCTTCCCATTTAGGATGAAATTTGCCTTTGGTCTTGTGCGTCATAATCATCGGTCGTCTGACGGCTAAGACTAGGTCTCCTTTGTGGAAGACTCTCTGCTTGACCTTCTTATTGAAGGCTTTTGACATCCGGCCTGATATAGCTCGATGTGTTGCTGAGCTTGCAGCCGCTTCTGTCTAGGGCTTCGAGCTCTTGAAGACGCAGGCGATTGTCTTCTGATGTCATCCTAGTAGTCAAGGCACCCGTAATGATGGCATCTGGATTTCTAGTGGGATGACCGCTTCGCACCATATACCAGGGAGAAAGGCGTATTGCCTGTCGGTGTCCGAACCGTAGTCCGGTAGGCCCAAAGGCATTCACCGAGCTTTTCGTACCAATCTCGCTTGTTCGAAGAGACAAACTTCTGAGCAGCAGCTTGATGATTGTCTTGTGAATGCTTCTGCTAAACCATTGGCGGCAGGATTGTAAGCTGTTGAAGCCATATTCTGAATTCGGTATTTATCGCAGAACCGATAGAATCTTGGCTTACGAATTGAGGACCATTGTCGTGGATGATCCGCCTGGGGACACCAAATCGATGGATGACATGGTGTTTGATGAAGCTAACCAGATTGGAGGTTTTAACTTCGGCCAAGGGTGTGGCCTCTGCCCATTTTGAGAAGATCGGTTATTGCCAGGATAAACCGGTGACCTCTTGCCGAAGAGGGACTGATTGGCCCTACGACATCGATTCCCCATGCTTTAAATGGCCATGAAGCAGCAGTAGGGTGGAGCAATTCCGAAGGTTGGTGTATGAAGTCTGCGTGGACTGGCACGCCTTACACCTTCGTGCATATTGGGTGGCATCGGCCATCATGGTCGGCCAGTAGTACCCAAGTCTGTGCAGCTGTCTTTAAGCTTTGGACCGGCTGTGGTGAGCTCCGCAAATACCATCATGTGCTTCTTTAAGCACTTCCTGTGCCTCTGAAGAGAGAGACAGCGGAGGAGGACACCGTCATATGAACGACGATAGAGTGTCTTCAAAGTGGGATCAAAGTAGAAACGAAGCGACCTTCGTCTGATGGACGCTGATTCTTTGGGATCGTCTGAAGCAGACGTGTAGAGCATAGTCAATGAAAGGGAAGCGCCAATCCCTTGGCTCAAGATCCATGGAGACATTATAGACTTCTTGGGTCTTTAGCATATGCTGGAGCATACGAGATGCCGGGTTGCGACTGTGAGGTGATACTCGGTGTCGGCTGGCAAGGCTAGCGTTGTCGTTAATGCAGCGAGAGCATCCGCCTTGGTATTCTGAGATCGAGACACATGCCCGATGTAGAAGCTTCAAATAAGTTAGCCAATTCGATGGCTGTATGATAATAAGGCACCAAGTCTTCATGGCGGACCTCGTATTCGCTTTAACCTGATTTATGATCAGCTTTGAATCGCCATAAGCTTCAAGGTAGCGTTACCCCATTCCATGGGCGAGCTGGAGGCCAATGAGCAGGGCATTGTATTCCGCTACATTATTAGAGCATGATTCTGTCAAGGAGAACGCTCTGGGAAGGATATGATCCTGTGGGGAGATGAACACAACCCCCACTCCGGCAATAATCTTTCCTTTGGGGCCCATCCGTGATGCTCCGTCGAAGAACATCTGCCATACTTCCTCTACTGAAGTTGCGTTGGACTCGAAGACTTCATCAGGGATGTCTTCGTGGAGTTTTGAATGCTCCGGAACTGGATGCGCAGCCAAGAATTCTGCAAGGGCTTGGCCTTGACGCCTTCTGAGGAATAAAGGTCATGTCGTATTGAGACAGCAGAAGTGCCCATTTAGCCAATCTTGAATTTAGTGACCCTGGCTTCGTCATAAGAAGACGTAAAGGATTCACCCTGGAGATGACATGTATGGTCTGGCCAACCAAATAATGCCGTGTCTTCTGAACGGCAAAGACGAGTGCTAAACACTCTTTCTCAACAGGATTGTAGCGAGATTCCGCTCCTATGAGAGTCCTGCTCAGATAATAAATGGCCTGCTATGGCCATTGTCGTCTTCTGAGCGAGGAGGGCGCGAGGGGAATAATCCAGGGCTTTTACATAAAGCAGGAATGGTTTCCCTGATGTAGGGGCACTAAGACCGGAGGTTTTGTAAGATACCTCTTAATGTTTCATAAGCTTCTTGACAGGCTGGTCCCATATGAAGGCAGTACCCTTTTTCATGAGATGGGTAAAGGGCTGCAACGGCCGAAAGATTTGCTATGAATCTTCTGATGTAGGCATCTGCCTTGCAAACTCGGAGCTCTTGAGGTTCCTCGGTGGATGCATGTTCTGTATGGCTTTGACTTTGTCTGGGTCCAGATGGATCCCTTTTGATGTGATTATGAACCCGAGGAATTTGCCGCTGGATACTCCTAAAAAGGATTTTGTCGGGTTCATTTCAACTGATGAGCCCGCATTATATGAACATCGTCCTCAGATCGTGAGATGTTCATCTTTGCTGCGGCTTTTGACGGCAATGTCGTCAAAATAGCATTCCACGTCTCGGAGATGGTCGCGAAAGATCATGTCATTGCCCGCTGGTAGGTTGCTCCGGCGTTCTCAATCCGAAAGGCATTACAGTGTAGCAGTATACCCCAATGGCGTCGGAAAAGAAGTATGCTTCTCGTCATCAGGATACATCTTGATCTGGTTGTACCCTGAGAAGCCGTCCATAAAAGACATCCTCTCGAACCCCCATGTGTTGTCGATCATGACATCGGTGATCGGCAGTGGGAATTCATCTTGGGACAGGCCGTATTGAGATCACGGTAGTCGATGCAGATTCGTATATTTCCCATTTTTCTTGAGGACGGGGACTATGTTAGCACCCAATCTGGATGTTGTTCCTCCCGGATGAAGCCACAAGCAATGAGATTATGAACTTCGGCTTCAATAGCCTCCATGAGTTTGGGCGGAACCGACGTTGTTGCTGCTTGACTGGTTAACGTCGGGCTTGATGTTTAGACGGTGCATAGCGACCTGGGATCAAGTCCGGGCATGTCTTCATAGCTCCAGGCGAAGACATCTATTATACTCTTTCACGAGCATTATCAATTCTTCCTTTTCGATGAGTGATAAGCTTCACTATGAAAATAGGCTTGGGGTGATCTTGACTTCCCAAGTGACCTGGATCACCTTGTCTTCGGTAGGCGGCTCGCGCAGCTCAAACCGCTCTCCCATTGGAGACTTAATTGCTGGGCCCATGATTCCTCATGGCAACCTCTGCGGGTTCCAACTGACTGCTTGAAGTCATGAGGCTTTCGAATATTCTCCTATGCTGACATCAGAGTCCCATTCGGAGGATGAGGTCGAATGTGATGGGATCGATCCGTCGCCCTTTGACCTGAACTGTGTTTGATGATGTGGGTGTAACATACCCTAACCCCCTGCGTGTACTATATAGGTAATTTGCAGGTTTTCCTCTTGGGACGGAGTTACGCATCAAGCCGCGTCTTCCTTTTCCGAAGTTTAGGCCGCTCCCTGCTTCAGGTTGTAGCCCATCTTTTCATAATATGGCGCGCTGATGGCGCGTAATGGAAGAACTGTGGAAATTCTGAGTCGAGCTTGAGTCTGTAGTTGAGAATTCCCTGGCCGGGCTCTGCCGAAGATTATCGGCGACTGTCCTGCTGGACGGAGGGATCACCAGTGTGGCCCCTCTATAACCTCCACAGATGTATAGCCACACTCGACTCATGTACGGGCATATGAAGAGAGCCATCCATCATGGATTTAATCGACTCGATGCTCGCAGGATAATCAAAAGAGATACTATCATTAATTATCCATTCGCCTCCTCATCAGAAGGGATCTACATCGGGGATCATTAAAGCATGCTACAATTGGCTCGCCAATTAGAACGGCCGGCATGCCGTTTCAGATTCCGAATCTGCCTCATTGCCATTTCATCATCGTCGGCAATGATTCTCCCGGCGTTCACTAGCCTCTGATATAGGAGGGCATCAGTGAAGTAGTTTTCCACCCCTTAAAGGGTTGCTTTCAGCGAAGACAGTTCGTACTGTCGCATCATCCTCAACATACTGGAAGCACTGATGGAGAGTGGAAGGAACGATCCAGTTGGCATGGATCCACGGTCGTCCTAGTAGCAGGTTGTATGAGTGTCAGCATCAATGACATAGCACGTTACCTCTGACTTCAGGCTTCCGATTCTGCAGCGGAGCCGAAATTTTTCCAAGCGGATGGCTGCTCCCGGCGTTGAAACCATATATGTAGTGGTGGTTGCGGAAACCTGTACAATGGTATGCGAGGAATAGAGGAGCCTTTTGGGGATGATGCTGAGTGCAGACCCCGGATCGACTTGTACTCTTCAATGCATGTTGAACCGATATATCCGGTATAGTACAGAGGTCGATCATGCTTGTGTCTTTGAGAAGCATATCTCCGCCGTAAAGGTTAATAGCAGGCACTTGGACTGTGCGTGATGGCACTCTGAGCAGGAAGGCTGATCTCATCACCAGGAACTCGGGCATGCATGTCAGAAAGGACCCGAGTCGGCCAGCGCATCTCTGAGTGCCTCTCTCGTCTCTTTAGAGAGACGAAGAAGCTCGTGTATTGTGATACGAGCGGGATATTGGCTAAGTGGGCCAATATATCAAAGCGAAAGGGCGGGGCTAACCCTTGGCCTGGCGGTTTCTTCAACACATGGTCGAATCGCACTCCTTAGGTTCTCCTTCCCTTTTGGTCAGGAATGGAGTGGAAGTGGATGCCGGCATTGATACTGACGTCGTTGTGCTGTTGTATCTCGTCAGTAGACTTGTCATATTGCCTGTTGATAGACTTTCCAGACGGGTGCCCGTCTTTGAGGCGCATCTGCCTGCGCCGTATAGGCATGCTTTTCCTCTTCAGAATCGCTGAGGGAAGCCGAAGTAAGATTACCATCGTCTGGTAGGACAGAGATGACATTGCAGGACTTGCCCTTTCTGCTAGAGTCCTTCGAGTCTGCTGTACGTCTTGGTGAGGTCAGGGTGTATCCACATAACTTCCCTGTTTCTAACGTCACGGGGACGAGACCCTTATTGTATTGAGTCATGGCTGGAGGATGCTTGACTTCTAGCCGTGGCATCGGGGCTGGATAGGTCCCGTCAGGAACCATGACCTTCTGGGTAGTGCGAACTCAAGAGTCACCATATGGCAGTGACTTCTTCTGTTCCGTCTTCAGTGTGAGGACTCCGGCGTCGACCAAGGCTTGAATTCTATCTTAAGACATAGCACTTGTCGGTAGTAGGATGGTGGATCATCTATGGTAGAGGCAGTTATTTAGGGTCATTTGTGCGCCCTACCTCATTAGGGCGCCGAGCATCTGGCAGATTCATCTATTCCCTTTATGGAGCAGATGGAATATCGTGACCACCTGGTCATCTCTGAAGGAGTACTGCTTCGGAGGAAACTTGGGCTCTTGGCTGTTGACGCCGCTTTTCTTGGCCTTTGGCTGCATGTCCACCGGTCAGCTCGACGGACATAATTTCCTTCCCTTTAGCTTGGGAAGACTGCGGGAGATCGCTACGCCCTTTGTTGTTCGTGCCCCATTTGCTCTAGGGCGGAGGCTCGAACTTCTTAGCCGATTTCTCGGCTATCTCGGCTTGTTCGACCAATCCTTTCAAGTATGGGCCTTGACAGCCCCCATGCGAACTTCTACTTGATCCAAGAAGTTATGTCTGCATGTTTGTAAAAGCATGGGTAAAGGCATCCTGCTGGGCCATCAGAGATAGATTTCTGAAAGCTCAAATGTACACGGACAGATTCGCCTTTCCTCTGCACGGTAGAAAGGAAGCTTGTCCATGGTCACTTCCTGTCATCTTCATAGAAGCGAGAGAGGAACCGAGTTCCAGGTCGATCCAGGAATTGATAGAGCCGGGGGGAGACTGCGAAACCAGTCAAATGCCACCCCTTTCAAGTGCCGATGAAAAACCTAGCCATGATGGCATCGTTGTTTAGAACATTACCGGTCTGAGACCGGAAATAGTAGATGTGCTGATGGGCGAGCTCTTACCATCATACGTGTGCAACGTTGGTGGTTTGAACTTTGGCGGATATGGCACCGAATCCCATTCCAGTGGGTAGGGACGGACTACCCCCACTTTCTTCAATTCATCCTTTGAGCAGGGATGAAATTTGAGCTTGAAGGCCTTTAAGGACTTCGGCATCCAGGGAAGAGCCTCCTTAGATTTCTCCGTCTGGGCGGATCATTGCTGAGATGCCCCTCCCGTCATGATTACTTCGGTATCATCATTCGGTTGCTGAGGAGCTTGAGTGAGCATTTGTTTGAATATTGTCCAGGGCCTCTTGCTGAGTCTAGAGGTCTGTTCCTGAGCCTCTAAACGCCGACGAAGGTCGTCATTGGCGTTATCGGCCATATTAACCGATGCTTTGTACGTTTGCACAGAACTGACTGTTGCTGATGAAGAGGCATACCCGCTGTCTTCATCTTCTCCGTTCAGACGATTGGGCGATCGTCCGGATTGTGGCGGGATCAGGGCCTTGAGGAAGAAGGCTGTTCATAATTATAGGGTACGCTACCCTGGACTGGTGTTTCGGAAAACACCTTCTTCATGCACCAAGACTTCACCTAAGCCTGGGCAATAATCTGGATCTGGGGAGTCGAAAGGGGTATCTTCAGATGTATGACCTCCTCTGCGCGGCTCTCGCCCCCTTCCGGTCAGTGACGGATGCAGGGCTGGATCTGGCGAGCCACTCCTTCCGAGATGCTTCATTGGGATGCGCGCAGACAGTCGATCAAAGACTGATCGCCGATTATGGAGAGGTGGCAAGGGTCGGTCGTAACGACACTGCATAGAATGGACCATCACCAACTGGCCTCCACTTCGTCGACAACAGGAGGAAGTAGTCGGAAATGCTTCAATCTCCGCTGTCCGCCAAGAACTCTCGCAGGTCGGCCTGTAGGGGCCTGAATAATCTGGTATATGGGGCAACGCATCGTTCCTTTATTCTGCGGAAAGGATTAGCACCTATGGTGCTCTGGTTTTAGCCTCGCGACTGTAAACCCGATGAGTACGCCGAGGTACAATAGCCTTGCTGTGAGGACAGGCTAGCAGTAGGCATGCTGCACTAGGAGACGGTATGATTGCCGTCTTGACTTTATGGTTGGCAGCATTGTTGGCGCAGGCGGGCATCCTGCCTTTTCCTTCATAGAGAGGCGCGGACTTGGCGTGGCTACGCCTGAAGCTTCAGCAGAGGACTTTTGTTTAGGCTCCATATCCGTTTTGGCAGAGGATGCATAGTTCGCAAGGAACCGAATAGCCACAAGCGGGGCTGTTGGGTGCTGGCAGGATTCTGCCTCTGGTTTTGATTTGAAACCTTGGCATGAAGACCTTCCTATGCTTCCGTG